>JAODJU010000138.1:18335836-18380871 GCA_026776725.1 Gnathonemus echidnorhynchus | reverse complement strand
TTAGTTAAGTTCTCCCCAAACGAGCTTGATGGGCCGAATGGCCTCCTCTCGTTTGTAATTTCTTATGTTCTTATGTTAGGTTACTCTCCATTATTAAAAAGTGTTCTTAAAATAATTACAATGATAGCAGATGATAAAGTCTGCACACGCAGCAACATCTCATCTGGCTTAAAAACAAGGTTGTGTGCCATTTCAGACTCTGCATATACAGCTCTGGCAATCGTAAGAGGCAACTCCGTATTTTTAAAGAATCTTCATTGTTACATGACGGCTTAATCTGGGTTCTGCTGAGCAGCAGGTTCCTTCCAGGCTCAAAGTTCTAAGACAGCAGTACACAAGAATGAGGTGAAGCAGGAGACACTGGGGGGCGACCAGAAACCAGCCAGGTAGACGGCAGAAGCAACTTTCTAATGCCAAATGACATCAGCTTATCCAGCAGTGCCTCGTAAATCAGAGGATGACCTCAAGTGACCTTCAAAAAGAATGGGAACCATTAAGTGGTGTTAATTGCACTGCTAGTGCAACTCATAGCAGGCCCCTGGAAGCAGGACTGAAGTCCCATAAAGCAAGGAAGCAGCCCTTCATCAATGAGAAGCAGAAGCACAAGCATAAATTGAGAAATTAATGAAACTAAACATTTTGTTGTGGTCTCAATTTTTTCCAGAGCACCATATGCTGATTAAGCTGTAATACTATTTTAGTTCTGCATGTGGAAGTTACTTTGTTGAACTGCGGTGGAATAAATCGGCAACCTTCTTCCTAGTCTGTCTGGCTCGTTTGACGTATCTGCTTGACTCATTTTCAGCCCCCATTCTGACGAGCTCTATTCAGAGCTTCAGTCCACAGGCTTGTACTCACCTGTTGAGGTTCCACGTCAGCAGGCACCTCAAGCGGTTTTGGTTGTGGGGATTCCAGGTCCTTCCCCACCTCCGTGTTTTTAGCAAGGCTCTTGAGGAACTCCTCAATTAGCTCAGGACAGTCCAGGTTGTCTTCAGGCTCCCAGGTGTTATCAGCACTGGAAGGACAGATCAGCAGGCCTCCTGTAATCAGCAGGCCTCCCGTAATCAGCAGGCCTCCCGTAATCAGCAGGCCTCCCGTAATCGCATAAACTTCAATTACATTAGTCTGTGTGTAATTCAGAATCGTTTACCGTCGGCCCTGATGCATCATGACTTTCCCAATGGCGGTTTTGATAAATTGTGGGGTCGGCATAAGAAATTAAATGGGAAATTTTTGGGAGTTTTGCAAAAAGCCACAGACGACACACAAAACGTTTAGCAGCTCATAAAGCCATAAGATATATGTACAGTGCTGGTTTGGAGGACGGCAAGTGTGTGTGTTGCAGCCTCTCATGTGATATCTCGCGTTTCTCATATCTTTTTGCCATATCACTCGCCAACGGGACCAACGTATTTTACCCAGTTTTTCCCTAACCCCCGCAACGTGGAAAGGTCGACTCTACAATATTTTATGATACATGGGACTCCGTATCTCTTCAGAATTGAAGCGCATATATCAGCCTTACATCCTTTTTCTTCACACGCCCGGTGTTTAACTTTGCCAGACTCTTACTCAGAAAAGCCTTTCCACTTCAGAAAGTACTCCACTTTTCCATTGGTGACTCTCCTCTGGATGATCTTCTCCACAACAAACTCCTGGACCACTGCAGTCTCCTCATTCTTCCTATGTTTCATATTCTGCTTCTTCCTCATTCTTCTACTGCAGGAGACAAATGCAGTTTGTAGCTGCATTAAATATACTTGGCATATGGAAAACAAGATATTTAGCACAATACTAAAGAATGAATAGTTGCAAAGGATTTAAACTTAGTATTGAAATACTGGAATAATTACTGCTGCCTCGTGACACTATCAATATGTACATCCTAGATGGCATCATATATGCGTGTCCTATAGATGGTACTATTCACCTGATTCTTTAATATTTTCTTCTAAAACAAAGCTGTGTTAAGCTTTACCATGTTACAATAATATTGTTGGTACTCATAGAAAAAACAGAACTTGTACGATTATTTGGTTAGCATAAATGACACCCCTTGGTAAAACATCTCCCGGGGACACTTGGACGAAACCGTGTTTGAGCAAAATATCTGCTGAGAAACCCGACAGTATGGAAATTCATCGGGCATTTCCGCTTGGGGATAATGCAACGTGACTGTGAACCAGCGTCTAAAAACGGCACAAAATGCCTTGGATGGAGTGAAGCAAGTGGGCTGCACTGAAGAAGCGGTGGGACAGGTGAAGGCAGGTTACGGTACGATATCAGCTAGACAGACAGGACCAAGGCAATGGGATCAGACGGTGCATTAATTCTTAAATATAATAGCTCCTTTGTTAAAAGAATACAGTGGTATCTAAAAGAAAGCAATTCAGAAATATTAACTGCAAAGGCTAATGAGTCAAAGGCTGCCCATTTCTTTCGGATCGTAAACCGGGTGGGATTTTGCTTTAAAACACGATTAGCCGACGAACAATAAGCTAAGAAAGCGCAGCTAGCTCGGCAGCCCATTGTAATGACTGGCCTCGGCTAGCATCTCGGCTAACTGCTTCATTAAACGCAGGAAGCAAAAGCGGCGCTAATTGCAAATGTGCATATTTACCCGTATATCGTGGTCGGTGTGAGTTGAGAAAAAAAGAAAAAACAATTCAACAATTATAATTATTTAGTTAAATGTTCCGATCTGCAAAATTTTCAAGCTAGCTACATATAACAAAACTAATAAGCGCTTCTAAGACAGATTACAAGACTGCGGTGTAAAGCGGCTTTCATTGGGAGAAAAACTTTCATCCGATACTTTGAAATCTTTCAGCTGTTACTCTTTCCTATAATTTACTGGGATGCAGACAAATGCTACTTCATCGGATTCATCAGGGAGCAAAGTGTTTGAAGGAAAACTTTTCACGAATGAGTTAAATGTGACCGGATGAAATGCTCGGAGGAAGTGGTTTCTCAGGGGAAAGGTCAATGCGGGGGAATAGCGTGGAGTGCGTCTTAAGTATTTATTAAAACGGCAGCACGGCGTGCAAATCCTTATAAGAGTATATGATGTATGTTTTCCCTTCACTAAAACACCATTAGCGTTAAAGTAATATGAATGTTCATTTTCACTGCAATACGACTGACCCGTAAGATAAATAAATTATTGCTGATGATCAGGTATTTAAGCTAGTAAAACTGTACAAGTCATAGAGTGGCGTAAATATGGGAAACTGTTGTGCAGATTAATTGGACGTGCACTACTTGAAAATTTGTCACAAATTACACGCAGAATATAAATCAAGAAATAATAACATATGTAGATAATTAACCACGTATAAAAAAACACAAAAGCCCCAGATCGCCGACTGATTTAAGTTTTTTTCGTTCTTAAGTTGGTGATTGACAACACTTTTGTCAATCGGGCAAACCACAGAATTATACACAGCTGATTAACTGCTATCTCTGCTGGATATTTGTGTATTTATTTGCAAACTAGTCGAACGGAATGTAAAATACATTTAAATACAAATACATATATTTCCCGCAAGGGGGTGCTGTTCAGTCGTGTATTCAGAAGACACTTGTAATGAATTCCACAAAAATCCGAAACACACTGATATGACAGCATGTTCAAGCAGTTGCAAAGATATGACTCCCATGTATTTCATAGCACAGCTAAGCACACTAAAGGAAGTACATGTATATTTATACATACATATGATGTGTGACCTTTCATATAGGATAATGCTACAATTTAGCTTTAGAATGTACCAGGGATCTCCAGCTTGAAGCTAAATTCCATAAGCAACACAAAGCCAAGGTCCACTGTGTCTGGATGGGGGGGGGGGGTCGGCATCATATTGATTGTGGAGCGGAATTAATCACGCAGACCGGGTTCGATTGTACTTTGGTTTGGATGTGGACTGGCGTCGTCCAATTGATGTCTGCTTCATTAGGACATAGATAGGACCTCCAACTTCACACTGGAGAATTCCTTTCTGTGTCAAGTAGTGTTTCAAATACTTTTGTCATAATTGTGACATAATAATATAAGTGTGTAATTATTATGACCAATATGAATCTCCATGCATGTTGAAATGTTTATCTTGGGCTGGGTTTCCTATCTCAGGCAGCACAGAGCACAGCACTGGGGTACAGCCTGGATGGGATGGCAGTCTATTGCAGAGCACATATAAACACACACTTCAGGCAATTTAGGGACACCAAGTAACAAAACTGTATGTGTGACTACAGGGGAAGTCTATGCGACACAGGAAAAACCTTAAATCTCCACACAAACACACAGAGCAGGGATTTGAATTTATAATTCCTTCTGCTTCAGCTTCAGTCATACCACTGCTCCTCTGCGTCAGAATGATATGGAGTTTTTCAGACATGCTTCTCTAACGCTGCAGGCTATATATTCAATACGCTCAGACTGTCCAGCCTGATAAATATCGCCCTTTTTGACAACGGCAAGCATTTCCAAAACAAATCTCCTAGAGTGAAATGTGGTGAGATGCTCACATTTTACACACCCTCACAGTGTGGCTCGGCGCGATAGCCCTCTACACCCATGACCGTAAGGTCGCTGGTTTGAGTGACTATATCACTGCTTTAGATTGACCCTGAAAGTTGCTGCAGGGGCTCCGTATAAATGGGTGACCTTATGCTCTGACCCCAGGCTTTGCTCTCACCACGATATGCAAGTTTCACAGCAGAGGAAGATGGGATATGTAAAAAAAAAAAACCAAATAATTCCTCTATACTTGTAGAAATGGCAAAATACAGTATCATTGTCGTGCACTGGGGCTATGCTTTGAGCCTGAAACAATGGTCGCTTGTTTGATCTCATGCCGCCTGTGTTTGCTCACGAGGCCCACAAGGTCCCTAAAGCGCTGATTAGAATCACACCTGTGAAAGTGCTGCCCAGAGTCTAGACGGAAAACAAATGTTATGCTTCCTCTGGTCCAAACTACCATTTATCAGGTTTCCACTGGTGTCACTGGACACGAAGAAGATACCTAATCACCAGGACACCAATTACCACCCCCCCCACAGAACGACAAAGTGTGAAATATGCAGATACGTAATCACCAGGACACCAGTTACCACCCCCCCAAAGAACAACAAAGTGTGAAATATGCTTTCAGAATGCCCTCTATTGATATAACATTTTTTAGTGTGACCAAAAATATATATAAAAGAGTTTTTAAAAATAAAATGCAATATATAAAAGCTTGGTAATGTATCTGCTATCAGTACCATTGTATATAGCCATGCTGACGGTCATCTGTAGTAGGTACTGATTCTGGAGCATAACTAGTGAAGAGTATGTCTGTATCCAGACCTTAGACCCAGGATTTGGCTGTTCATCCTGCAAGACCTTCATACTCCTTGGCCTCATTTAGACCGAGACAACCATTTATGTTTTTCATGTGGCTGTATTTGCCAAACTTGCAGCAGTAAGTCTTGCACAGCAATTATGAATTTAGATTTCTGTCCTGGAGATTATGGGTTCACGTCCCAGAAGGAACATGGAATTGGTTCTGTATGGAATATTAGTCTAAGGAATTCCTGCTGAGGCTGTAAAATGTGCTAAAGACTCCCCCAGGTTACTGTGTACAACAAGAAGAGTGCAAAATCCAAGGAGGCATAGAAAACATTATCGCAAAGAAGTACAAACTGGTCCGCAAGTACAAGGCCACAAATAGACACTAGCTGGGTGCCCGAGTTTAACAGAAGATGGAAAACAATAGTGATGATTTTGAATAAGCTTTAATTTTAAGGGATTAGAATTAGCATTACATAATATAGTTACACTTTACCTGAGGGGACACAAATACTTAGTAGTAACTCAATCACTACTAAAGTACAAATCATGAATTAATTAATTAACGATGAATAAACATGATTGGTATTTCAATCTGTTATTCATGATTCATTAATAATTTACGGACATTATTAGAGATCAGTATGTATCTAACACTTAGTTTGTGGTTAATTGATACACAAGTAATAGCATAATATTACATTGTTTGTGCCCCCTAAAGTGAAGTGTCACCAATAAAATTCCGAAATCAATCCAAATAGGCAAGAGTGGCTTTGTCTTTATAATTGCTTATATTTTCATGCTCTTAGGGTCACAAGCATTACATCATAGCTGGACATAGAATGAATGGATCTCAGTAATGGACCTAACTAATTACTGCCATTTGCTAGATGCTGACATGGCATTGATTTAGCTGCCAGGAAGAGATGGAAGGCGGCTGTGGGGCATTTAATGTCCGGCTGTTCCTGATGTTGCCACCGATTGTTTTCTTATGGCTGTTACAAGGCTGAGTAGCCCTTTCTCTGGTTCAGCATTGGCGCTGTGAAGTTGCCTGTAGTCACGCTGACCTGCGAGAGAGGAACACTGATGTTATGAGAAGTCGTCCAACTTGAATGGGCAGAGAGGAAACTCGTCTTTGAACTATTTTCCCCTGATTTTTCTCTCCTCCCCGTAATGAAAACCTTTGCTCTGACCTTTGTTTAGCCTGTTCTCTTACACTGTTTTGATCTGATGATTGATTGGTCTTCTCTTGGGGGCCATGATACAGACACTTGTTAACCAGGGCCTTTTTTAGATGGGGGGGAGAGGGGCGCATAACTAAGACCATGTAGAACAGGCACAAGTGTGGGGTTAAGAAGAAAACATCAGAGCACTTTCCAAGACTCAGACCTGACATGAATCCTTGACATGAAGTGCAGCTCCACAGAGGACATCGGAAATCTGAAGGAATTCCTGGAACAGGGCAACAATTTTCAGAAAAATGTACCCTGTGTTCCACCCAATCTAACCAATGTTTTCAATGTTGTACCTGTGTTGTCAAACATGTCGGTTTTACTCTGAGCTGAAGGGATGATGGAGCTTCCAGTGGTCATTCGCACAGGGCCTCAATGTCCACGGTTATCCTGGTGAACACGATTTGACACTTATACTGTCAGAAAGAAGGGTACAGCCCGTGTACGTGCTCCCCAAGGTACAAACAACATTAATGTACTCCAATGGTTCCTCAGAGTCCATTTCTGTACCTTAAATCAGACTAAAAGGTATATTTACGTACAGCTAGGGTACAATTAGCAGACCCTTGAAGGTACAGTCCGACTGACAAGTAACAAATTGGTATCTTTTTTCCTGACAGTGTAGGGGGAGATCTTGAGTGGCTTTGGGCACTTTGAGTTAGTCCCTCTCAGCTTTGTCTTCTTTGTCTCCCAGAATGATTGTTCTGGCCTGCAGGAACATACAGTTCCTTGTCCATGACATTTTTTTTCATCCATTCACCCTCCAGTAGTTCAGCATTGCAGTGGAAGCCTTTCCAGAGGTATGTATATTGTAGGTAATAGTAATTCATAGAAAGGCGACAATCCCCAACAAACTTCATACAAAAAGTCACAAAAGCAGCACTATTTTGTTACACACATTTTGGTTTCAGTTTGAATTGAACCATAATGCACCAATCAAAAGTAATTAAACCCATTTGGGCTACAAGAGAGGGCACGTAAATTGTATTACATTTTGCATTTCACATACGAACTATAGAAGTATAATGATTGCATATTTGACCTGACATTTCATTGTTATGCTAGATAGAGATTTTTTTCTTTAAATGTTTTGAATTTTAATGTAGAAATGTATCATTATGGACCATGATTACCTTTTAGAAGCATACTTACAGTTCACAGTTCACCTCTTCACACAGCCGGCCCCTCATGGCAGGACCTGTGAGACAGGGATGATACCCAATCCTGGGATTACTGCAGTCTCCTACTCCACCTCCATGCCATACTTTCTCAGTAGCTATTGACTCTTTGCTGTCAGCTTTGTGCAAACTTCTCTCCATCTTCTGTCCCTATTCAAAGCAGTTGAAGTTCCTCCCATAGTTCATCCATGAACATGTGAGTCAGATGCAGGAACAACAGGGCTTGGTGTACTTCCCCATACCAGGGTTCCCCAATTCCGGTCCAGGAACGCCAGAAACCAAACACAGTTTGCTGATTTCCCTGGTCAAACACATCTTAGTAGGTGTGTTTGAACAGGGTAATCTGCAATCTGTGTTGGATTCTGGCATATTCCATGGCTGGAATTGGGCAACCTGCCATCATACCAACTCCACTGGCCCCATTTCTTGGCTCGTGGGAGTTTTACTTACAGAAAAATGTTCTGAGGGCAGAACAAAAAATGATTGGTTCAGAGAGATAACCAATCAGATTGTAGAGGACGTGGGTCCAAGCAACTAAATGAGGTGGAACCAAGACATATGATTGGTTGGCCCTGCCTCTTCTAGGTGCTTGAACCCACCTCCTCCTTGGTTATCTCTATGAACCAATTGAAATTTTCTGAACTCCCATGAGCCATTTCTTGTCATCTGTTTATTTTGCTTTTATCCAAAGTAACATACATATTTGAGAGAAGGGTTAAGAGGCTTCCTCAAGCACCCAATAGTGAAATCACTCTGCTGACCTTGGTATTTAAACCAGTAGCCCACCAAGCCTGTTAACCACACCCACTATGACACTTAACCACACCCACTATGTATGTTAACCACACCCACTATGTCTGTTAACCACACCCACTATGCCACTTAACCACACCCACCATGCCACGTAGCCACGCCCATTGTGGCTGTTAGCCATGCCCACTTGTGCCCCATGCCCTCTAGGATGTTAAGAGCCCTTTCGACATTCCCCACTCAGTCTATCAAATATGGACCAACACTGGAGGAGAATCTCACACACCACACTGACAGCTAACTGCGAGAGTTAAGTGAGACGGTGCCAACCTGCAGTTTTCTTGTTGCACATCATTTCAAATTTACCTTCAGAAACAAACTGCATTTTTGTCATATTCTGACTCTAATGAAGATCAGCCAGGGCTAATATATCAGAAGGAGCTTAAGGCCAGCAGACTGAATATTCACACGGCACAAAATGTTTGAATGTAAAGTGTTATTAACCAGATACATAATACGATAAAAATGAATGTAAAAGTTTGCTATGAATCTGCACCGGTAATAATCTGGGTTCCCTGTCTTATGCTCTTTGTTTCCATGGATACACCTGAGGTTCATCATGCTCAAGTATTGGGTGGACTGTGGGATGATGAATGGATGGATGGATGGATTCATAACTAAGAATGGTCTCCTTTTGACCCTATGGGGTTCCTCTTAGAAGAATAAGGTCGTAAAACCCTATATGGTTCAACTTAGTTAGAAACCTTATGTCTGAAAGCATAACTCCAGGGCGTCACGGCCAGATCCGAGCATGTGGCTGTGGTAAGGGGGGGTGGGTGGGGGCCATGTCACTGAAACAGATGCCCAATGGCTGGGGGGCCCATTCTGTGCGCTCTGCGGGAAACTCAGGGGAAGTGCTGACAGATGTAAAGGGCACGGCTCAGCCCCCCCCCTCGCATTCCCAGGGGGGAAAAAACTGACACCGGCGCAAGGTGAGACCTTGAAAGCTCGGGGCAGATTTCCTTCCCCAGGTCCTCTGCAGGAGGACGTATGAGCAGCCCGTCCACAGGTTACTTTGTACGTAAAGACTGAAGTTATCTCACATGGTCAGTCTCTTTTTCTGAGGTTATATGGACTATACAAGGGTTTTATCTTCTGTTATAGTCAGATAAAAATGTAAATGAGATTGTGCCTAATTAAAGAAATGTCAATTTATGACCCCCATCCATTTTTATCGTTACCACACCCAGTACCTTAGTTAAAAGTCCTATGAAAAGCACAGTATGTGTTTTTTAATGGACATGACATAGACAGACAGACCAGACAGACAGACCAGATAGATAGACCATAGTATATTTTATCCCAGCGGGTTCCCAGCAGCAAAGGAACATCCTAAATGTACAGATATAATCATGTCCGAACTTAAAGGTGAAGTTCAAAGACAGCACAAATGTTAATAGTGTGACCATAAACAGCATGCACACTATGGGGGGATGAGCCGCGGGGGGATGAGCCACGGGGGATGAGCCGCGGGTGGATGAGCCACGGGTGGATGAGCCGCGGTGGGATGAGCCGCGGGGGGATGAGCCGCGGGGGGATGAACCGCGGGTGGATGAGCCGCGGTGGGATGAGCCGTGGGTGGATGAGCCGCGGGAGGATGAGCCGCGGGTGGATGAGCCGCGGTGGGATGAGCCGCGGGTGGATGAGCCGCGGTGGGATGAGCCGCGGGGGGATGAGCTGCGGGTGGATGAGCCGCAGGCTAACGGTGCTCCCAGAGAGGGTCCCATGGAGCTGATGTGCAGATGCCCACCTTTGAGAGAAACCTATAAGGCCATCGGGAGTGAATCTGCTGGTCACCAAACTTGAAACTGCGTTTTCCTATTTTATCTAGCATTCATTGGTCAGTTGCTCAGCACACTAACTGCTTGCAGACGAGAATCCAGGTCTGAGTAACTGAAGAATGAGAGGCAGGCTTGCAAATCTGCTAGCGACATCGAACCCCCTCCAAGCCGCACCTGGTGGGTGGCATCATAGAGACGATGTCCGACTCCAGGAAACAAGCTGGCGGACCCTCTCCAGTGTGTGATCTCCTTATCCGCGCCTCTCTCTGCCTGCAGCATGGACTCTGTCCTCCTGCGCATTTCCACCTACGATCAAAAGCACTTTCAAATATCTTTTAGTGCTTGTGGCAGCCCAAAGCTTTGTTGCTGGGGGGTCTTGTGTTTTTCAACCCAGTTGCCCCACTTCAGTTACATGTCAGTGTGATATGATATGAGGTGATAGTGAGCAGGGTAGTGACATGATCTCCCATATGAGTAACGAAACCAAACAAAAAAGAAAATAATAAAAAGTCAGAGATATTGATCATGGGTAGTTTATTGTTAATGGGATTTGTACAAAATATTCTTCTGCTTGTTTGAGGATTTGTTTGTACATTGATTTGTTTTCACAATGTGGTGATTTGTTCACACTGTTGGGTGATTTGTTTGCACGCTGTTTAATGATTTGTTGCACTCTGTTTCATGATTCTTTTGCAGAATACTAGGTGATTTGTTTGTGTACTGTTTGTTGCTACTTGTCATTCATTCTCTCTGTTTCCCATAGCACTTCTCCATTACATGGTCACAGTGTTAACCTTGTAATGTTTTGTTTTGAAAGTATTAAATTACGCTTGGAAAGTTTGAATTACTGCCAGTAAGTGATATATTCCTTCCTGTTGCTTGGCAGTTGTTAATCAGGTACGAGTATGCAATCAGAGACCATGGCTTTCTACCATCCGTGTTAAAAATGTAATCCTTAATTTGGGGGTGGGATATCATCCCCACTGACAATCCACTAATGTTCTGCTCCTCAGTTGCGCGTCAAACGGAATTACAGGATAACTTTATTAGGCAACCATACAGCACAAATCGCACCACCTGTCATGACTTGCGAGATGAAGGCAGGCATTTGGAGAACAAAGGGGGATTTATTGGGTGCGAAACAGGAACAGGGAAATAAGCAGGACCACAAGGGGTTAAAATGGGAAGACTAGTATGGGGAAGTACACAGGCAACAAGGAGACTGACTTCAGTGACCGGACTGGGGCACCCAGGACAAACAAGTATGTAAATACAAACACTAACAAGGAGACTGATAATTATCCTCCTATAGAAATTAGATTAACATTCTATGATATTGTGTGACATTTGCATTGTCAGTTACCTAGAATATAATCCTGCTTCCCATTGATTGGTCTGTTGGTTCCTGTTGGCTTAAATGCAGATGGTATGGATAGTGCCCAGTAAAACCATCTAATCTGTGAATTAAAACCTTATTTCTCCCATCAGTAGTACTTAAGGTAATACACTCTTCACTGTGGCAACGCTGTGAATTTCGGATGAACAATACACGATAGCCATTTTCATTGTCTACTAACCAACAGTCTTCTTTGACATTTGGGTGCTAAGCGTTCGCTATTAGCATTTTGTTTCTTAATTTTTTTTTTCAGAAGCAGTGGTGTACTATTACGGAATATGCCAGCAGCGATTCAAAAAAGCATAAAAATTAGTATCTTAGGCCTTGGATACACTCTTCAATTTTTTCACTTATTATTTTTGGGGCGTACAGAATGTTTCCAGTCGCTCATGGAGGAGATGAAGTGGATGGAGCCTGAAGGTTCTGTCTCTGCACACTCAGTGCTGGCTGGGGTCATAGCCAGGGGGTCCTGACCGCCCTGTGCGGGGGTCCTGACTGCCCTGTGCGGGGGTCGATAACCTCACCCGCTAGCTCAGACTCACTCTGCAGCCTCTTCCCTCCTGACACTCTGCTCGGATGTTTGTGTACTGCATTGATCAGGCATCTACTGTTACTCCAACAGGCTGTATTTTTAAAGAGTTAAAAATCTATACAAACATCAGACTTTTGTTTTGAAAAATATGATGGCAGAATATACCGTGTATCTGCTCTGCATTTATATGAAACTCTAAATTGCTACTTCTAGGTCCAAAAACAACAAACGACACAGAACTAACGGTTCTTCCTTGTGGTGCACACCTTGTGCGGCATCAGTCCAGATTAAGTCACTATATGTAGTTGTGTGTTTTCTTACTGTAATTAAAATGCTGTAAGTTTCCTTCATGTCAGTTTCTCTTATTTATATTTTGGGTTTAAGCCAAAGTTTAAAACGCATGATTTACATCTCAGCCTTTTGTTATTAAACAATTCTTCAGCTGCAGTGGATTTTGGCCTTGGGTTTGATTCTCCTGATCTTAGTCTGGCACTTGCCTATACAGCCATGTGCTCCTTGGTCATCCTGGTCATCCTTGATATTTTGGGGCTGGGCAAGAATGGCATCTGGGGCTGTGTACAATCCTCTGTACTTCTATTCTTAAGTAGTGGAACTGTAACTAGGCAATGGAAGATGAAGTCAAACAGGGACGCGAGAACACAAGAACGGTCAAGAATGCATTTTGATAAACTGCCCATGTCCATCTGCAGATATACATGGCAGAGTAGAGGCCACAGGGATACTGGTCATTGATGTGGCTCCTGTCACCCCTGATGTCCATTAGTACAGCTTAGCACCGGCTGGCACAGTGAGGCACAGCATGACTTGTGTCTGGATATTTTAGCTAATAAATGAGGAACCTTCAAAGTCACCATGAATCCAGGGCTGGGTTTCGGGTTTAACCTTCAGAGAGGAGTTTGGGCCCATGTGCCCTGGTTGTCTCACCTAAGTCCATATTGAAGTTTAATCTTTCAGGGAAACATTATTGTATAATACATCACCTTATACAGACAAAAAACCCTGTTCAAACACATGACCTTGCTTGAAAATCTTTAAGAGAACCTTAAAGGCAACATAATTCAAAATAGTGATTTTATATTCTGCATTAGAATACAGGTGATTTTTAAATTCAGTCTCACTGCTCAGTTCATCAGTTGACAAGTTTTACATTTGAAAAATTCAGTTGCTATTAATTCCTTGAACTTATCCTGTGTTGTCAAGGCGTTTGTCCGTTTCTCATTGGTTGTAAGAATTCTGATTAATGGATTTAAATGACATTATTAGGCTTAACTGCAAGTGCTTAGCATACTTTTTGATTGTGGGAATGTCAAAATTTAGTGCTGGGTTGTATGAAAATGGTTCATTAAATGGGGGGTGTCGTGAGCAGGGCTCCTGTGGGGGTGTAAACCTGTCAGTTATATTAATGAGAGTAAGTGTCTTTTGTTAGATCATAATTTACTAGAATATTAAAGTCACTTGCTAACTTGTAAAGTTTTACCAAAAAGATGTTTAAATAAGATTCCTTCCCCCACTTTCCTCCCAAATGGAACGGTCAGTGGGCAGAGCCATGTGACACAGAGTAACAGGGTTTTGGGGGACGGGGGTGTCAGTGAAAAAGAGAAGTAAAGCTTCATCTCAGGCGTGTGTAGCTGGGTCCGAAATCAGGGCAAGCTTTTAGTGATGAAGGCGCAAGGTGGAGCATATTCACATGAAAACCCCCCTCAGCCCCCCAACACAAAGTGGATCAATCATAAAAGGTGAGGGTGTGACTCACATTTTTAAAATCATGAAAGGAATAGACACCCTTGAAAAATGGCATTAATATTAGGACTGGTTTTCAAGTTATACCGCATTTAAACAAAAGCATCTATTTTCACACACGGAACAAAGTGTTTTATGTGGTTTATCAAGAAAGAGATATTAAATATTTAAAAAAGAAAGTGCTAAAGGGGTTACATTTATATTCTTGGCCTTATTTATTTACAGCTAGATACACATGTACGTATAAACACATATACAGCTAGATACACATGTACGTATAAACACATATACAGCTAGATACACATGTACGTATAAACATATATACAGCTAGATACACATGTATATATAAACATATATACAGCTAGATACACATGTACGTATAAACACATATACAGCTAGATACACATGTACGTATAAACACATATACAGCTAGATACACATGTACGTATAAACATATATACAGCTAGATACACATGTACGTATAAACATATATACAGCTAGATACACATGTATATATAAACATATATTTAAGCTCTAAACAAACTTCTTCATTCAAGCTTTTATACAATGAAGCATTTTTATCGACTGGAATCTCCCATTTTTCTTCCACTATGTGCTATATATCCCAAAACAAGCCAGTAGCTGTATTTAATAATTCATGCAACTTCGAGGACACAGACAAATGAATGAGCCCCATTTTCTCTTTCAGCTTGAGCTGTAAGAGTAATTCAGAATGTATTTAATGTTTAGCCAATAAATGAGATTCAGCTCTCGTTCTTGCATCATGTATCACATATTTCACCTTTCGTACCATATTTTGCATAGATTGCGCTCCTGTAAAGTCTTGTTCCTAAAAGACATGCTAACTGCTAATTTCAGGTCTTAGAGTGTTGGACATTGCTGTTTATTTGATTATTTCAAAAGAGCTTCTGAGATTCACCAAAAACCACTCACATTATGTGATTTGATCATTCCATCACACCATTTCCTTGACCTCCTATATTAGTTAAGGTGACCAGCTTTTACAGATAAAAATCAAGAACTGTCATATTAATGACATGGGTACAGTCTAGTCAGCAAGTATTCCATATTCATGCTTGGGTCAACTACAGAACAACAGCAAATGATTTCCTGACTTAAGCAATGATGTGAAAGCTGACATGGTCTAAAACTACTACATAAAAACTTAATTAACCCTCTATGTCTCATCCGTCACATATCGTATGATTGATTGCTATGGTCTGTACTTCCTTGGATACATTTGCCCTCGCTTTGCTTACAAACAGATAAAGCAGGTCTTTCTCCTTTAAGTTGACAACCTGTTTCCTCTGAGTCAACAATGTCAATTGACCACCTAGTAATCGTAATTTATCAAACCCAGTTAGTAAGGTTCGTTTTACATCGACCTTCAATAAATTTCATATAACTTGCTACTATTGTTTAATTTACACTGACTTTTTGGGAAGAAAACTATTGCAGAAATTGTTTGAGCAATTTAAGAGTAACCGTGGGAGAAAACCTTCTCATTTATTTATGCAGCTGCCATAATTAAAGCATATTGTCTCAAAATGGAAACAAGGCATAGTGTTAGTTACTGAGCAGCCTGCAGTCATGCTGTCCTTCCCCATGTCACTGCCTTTGACTTACTTTCACTTTCTATTCACATCACATGTCACACAGAGTGCTAAATAGCCCATCTGCCTCAATCGCCTGTGGCAGATAATGTTGGTGTTTGCATAAGACAGTTCCAGCCTATTACTCAAGTATATGTATTTCTTAATACTTTTTGCACGTCTGTTTGCTGTAGTGATGAACTACATGTAATAATGTGCAGGGCAATTCCCTCATATATTTGTGCTAGCTGGTAACCAAGTGAGGCCATTTAATGTTAATTTATTATGCATTGTAGTGAAAGACACTGGCAGCCCTATGTCTACAAAGTGTTACACCGCAGGGGGAAACATTCCTGAGAGGTTGTACAGAAATGACCCTCAGAATCAGCGCCTTTATCAAACTCAGGATAGTTTCTTAGCTGCGTTTCTCTGTACTGCAGCAGATCACAGTTTTAGTGCTTTCGTCTCTCTGTGTTGATTTTTTCATGAAGCCAGAGCAAAGGGACGCAGTGTAACTCTAAGCTGACTTTTATTCAGGATGGGCGCTGCTGGGCACAAATACAGGAAGCACTTACCAGAACCCTAGACCCAGCAGAGTATGGTGACCGAATCAGCCGCTATACAGAGCAAAATTCGTTCAGATGTTCTAATGGTTAATCCAACTATTTGTTTTGTAAAATGGTGCATTGCTTTCCAAAAATAGAATTATACACAAATTGGACATGGAAATGGTTTCTCAAATTCTTTTCAAGTGTATTCATAATTAAAGAGAAAGACAAAGAAAAGGCAGGGAGGTTGAAAGCTGTGGGCAGGTTTTTATTACCGGAATATTATCTGACCAAATTCCGTGTCACCTTTCTGAAGAATAGCCATGGTAGCCTCAGACCCTGAAACGTGAGAGACACGTGGCGGAAAGAGGCGGGGTTTAAAGAGCACTTATCAGCGGGAGACCGGAGTGCGTCTGACCCAGAGAATATACCTGTCATATGAGTCAGGGAATCTGGAAAAAGAGACACAAAGAGTGAAATCAAAAACCAGCACGGTGATGTCACCGGCGGTCACAGAAGGCAATGATGTCACAATGGCTGGACAGAGGTTCCGTTATTTATTCATTCATTCATTCATTCATTTATTCATTCATTCATCGGTGTGTTCCTTTGGTATGGTGGAACAGGCAAGGACACACAGACCAAGGGCGGGGGCAGAGCCTTCCTGGGTGTGCCATCAAATTGTGTCAAACAATTTTATATAACATAGATCTTTGTTTGGTAGAGGTCTACGCTAAAATCAAATAATTAAGCGTTTCATTTGAATCAGCTCAACTCAACTCAGTACTGTTCTACTACGGTGAGAAATAATATGTTGGCATGTCTTGCTGTGCAACATCTGGACAGCATGACTGGCTCTGAAAAAGACATTTTGAGATTCTGAAGATCTATAAATTCCGCTCTCCTTGGCCCGTGTCTAGGAAAGCATGTTTATGACCCTGATCTGGATCAACAGTTAGAATATGGATGGATTTGTTTATGTTACTTCTCTTTTAATGGACGTTTTCAACTAAATCACATGCAAACACTGTGTATTTCACCGTGTATGTCAGTTCAGGAAGAGAATGTTTGGGTTTCTGCAGCAGGGGATTGCTGAAGTAAACCATAGTATAGTCTTTGCCTGGACCTGCAGAATGAAAACATTGCAGACCATTCCAGCCTGCAGCAGGACATCAAGCTGAGAAATGGGAGATGGGCTGACAAGGCTTTGTAAGCCATCTTCAGCTCTCTGTCCTCTTCATACACGAGGTCTCTTTGATGAGTTGATTCTGGGTGCCATAAGAAATTCCCTCCCAAAACTTTAAATTCTGGTCACATAAAATACAATTTTCCTATATGGGATACTTTCATAAATCGAACCTAATTGACCACATGAATTATGAAATTACATTGCCGTTACACTACATTATGCAACCATCACTTAGTGCAACAAAATAATCATCTGGAAGATGACATACAGTGGGTATTTATGTTTTCTGTTCTGAATAATGACCAAGAATATGAATACATTAATTTTGATAGCCTACTTATTCCATGTTTCCACCGCCTTCCTGGATACAACTTTAATTTCCCCAAATGAGATTTCATATGCAATAAGTTCTCGCATAAGTAATTGGATGCAGTTACTTATTTCCATGCTAATAGCAATCCTTAAATATTGCATATTCTAAAAGGTACAGTAACAGATTATTTGATTTTCCTTGAAACTTCTCATCTGACTTTGTGAAACTATGTTTATACATGTCTGATGCCACTGGGCTGCATTCTGTTTGTTGTTCGTAACTCACTTCTCACAGTTGTAATCTGGGAATAAAATATGGACAGTGCAAGGCAATTATTCCGCACCACAGCGGAATAATTTGAGCTGGGATGAACTGTGCTACAAATGTTTGGCATAGTTTCTTGCAGTATCTCATTATTGTAAAAAAAAAAAAACGTCTGTTTCTTTCAGCATAATGCGAGAGACGATGAAAGAGCAAGTACTTATTGACAGCGGGACTCTCTCTAACACCAAGGTCTCACGCCTGCCGCTGTCTTGTCTTTCTGGCTGCACTCGCTCCCTGAACTGGAAACCCAAAGGACGCCCGGCCTAGTTAGTCCTGAATTATAGATGAAAGGTTCGCCTTCACCATAGACAAGCTGCTGGCTTTATGTAAGACAAGTGCAAGGATTCGGGCTGCTGGTTCACCTCAGGACCTCATTAAAATCAAATACCAGGCACTTCTTACAGACCAGTGAACCTGAATTCATAAGGAATATATAGACAGAGAGAGAGCACTTAATACTCATGCAGAGTGTTTCAGTATATCAGATTTCTTTATTACAGTTTTTATGTAATTTTGTTTATAATGCTATTCAGCAAACAGAAAGGGTTGGTTGCACTCTTCACCACAACAATTGTTCACCATTGTAATAGATCTTCCCTTATTTTACTGCACGTTTTTGTCTCCTCTCAAAGCCTTCAGATGCTACGTGTGTAATGCGTGTTCGCTGTCCTGGGCCATTTTTTTTTGCCTGGTGTTAGTAGTTATACCACTGCATGGAAACAGAAGGCTTAAGGACTATGGATCGGAGCTTATATATAAAAACAATTTTGGTACAAAACCTCACTTGGGTCTTGAGGACCTGACATGACATCACCAACTCTAGGAATTGGAATTCACTCCAGCCTTGGTCCCGTTTTTCATATATCTGGTTGTAAATAGTAATTTATTACATATTTTGTTACATGAGTATTATTTTAACTTAAATTTTAGGTTGTGTGTGATAAGATGTGGGAGAAGCACATTCAGCAAGTGTTTCAGCAACAGTGAAATGCTGTGAAAGACACCATGTTTATTGAAAGCTTTTCAGTTTATTCAAAGGTAGATTAGGAAAGACTGTGTTATTATTATTTACAATGCTGGTTGGATTGAAACCTTTTTCATCTGCCAAATGGCACAATTAGAAAACCACAACAGAAAACCTTTTAAAATGTCAGTTTTAGATTTCACAAACAGTTGAAAAAACTGTATGCATTTCTTTTAGTAACTGAATATTTTAACATTTAGCACATAAAAATATACATTCATGAACATAGACAACTTCTTTATCGTACTTATTTTGCCACAAGGTACAGTAGTCATTTCGTTTTGTCATTTTCGTTCATGTGGCCTGATCATGGTGCCCTCAGGACATGCTGCGAGTTGCTTGGCAGTGGACATGCAAACCTGTCTCATGCAGCTTCAGTCAGTCTTCAAGTCCCGGACAAATTAAATCCTTGGGAGTTATCTACTGCCCCTTCTGACCATGATGGAACTCAACAGACCATTTGGTGCTGTGCTCTAATACGTTACATTTTATCTGAGGCTTTTATCCAAAGTGACTCACAGTAGTGGGAAAGGTTACAGTTTACGGCATGCTCCCTAGGATTTTAACCCACAACCTTTGTGTTATAAGCATAATGTGCTACTTGTTGAGCTACAGGTGCAACTGCCATTTCCCATCCATGTGCCCGGTTTCCTGACAGTACACTGTGAAGGGAAGATCTCAGCACCAAAACACTCAATTCCAGAGGCCTGACTGACTGTTATAACACCATTGGCTTCAGCTCTGTTACAAAACATAACTTTTCTTTTCACAGTGTTGCTCTTTAAAATAAAAGCTGTTTGTATACAATAACTGAAAATGTCTGTCATTCTGCTCTTTCACTTTCTGAAAGAGTGGGAAATTAATATACTCTAGGAGTCACAAAAATATACTTGTGAAATTCACATGCAATTCACAGAGATGTCTCACAAAAACAGCAAGCGATTTTTACTGTTTTTTTTTTTTTTAACAATTCGGAAAAATACTTCAGCAGGTTCCAAAGTGATTCACATGCCAAGAAAGAACTGAATCTATCCCGTGCACACTACGGATGTAATCGAAACAAAGCATTTTGACAAAGGTGTGGGAATCCCACTAATGAATGAACTGTCGAATACTAATGCCCAGCTTGAATTGTGAAGCAGTTAACATCCCTAATTTAAGAAGCCAGTTAAACAGAAAGTAAATTAGGTTGTAACGAAAAGGAAAAGAGTGTAATGTAGTCTTGTGGATATCTCTGCTCATACGTATCCTTTGGCTCGAAAGCACATTCAGAATAAGCTAAATGCGTACCCGCGTCAGGAATAATACTAGTGATGGGCCGATCCACATTTTTTCAGTTCCTATCCAATTCCGATACACAACTGCCCTTACCGATACAGATTCCGACACAAGAGCTCATCTTATTTTAATAAATAAAATAAACCAATTAGATATTTATACTTTATATATTATTTTAAAACTAAATTATAGATTAAAAATGTATGCCAAAAAATCTTTAGTCTACTAGAAACATACATAACATACTGTTCCACCTCGTTCAGTTGGAATTAATATCTTCCAAGCGAGGATACGCAACTGGCGAATGCGTTCGCTTTGCTTAGTGGGATTTTCCACTAAACGCTACTCCCACCTCTCAGAACTTCGTTTTTACAAAGATTGCAAACCAGTAGTTGATAAAAACTTAAAGTACTTCCCGGACCGTCACGGTCTCGTCTGCTGTTCTCACGCTTCTCCTGCTGCAAATGATATGCGCATGACGTCACAGCATGCGGAAGTCACTGCGCTTACACCCACTGAGTAGCAGAGTGGCAGCGTTAGCGTTTAGCTTGAATGCCGACTGATTAAAAACTAAATAAATAAGTATCGGACGTGGATCAGCCAAGTACGCCTGACACCCGATCCGATCGGTGCATTTCTAAATAATAGGCTCACACTGCTGTTCACCAGCGCAGAAATGTGGCAATCAAAACGTTCATGGGAGTTATATTTAGACAAAAATGTTCTGAGGGCAGAAGGAACATTGGTTATCTCTTTGAATCAGTCAATCAAATTGTAGAGCAGGTGGGTCCAAGCAAATAAAGGAGGCAGGACTAGGACATCTGATTAGTTTGTCCCACTTCCTGTACAATTTGATTGGTTATCTCTCTGAACCAATCATTGTTCCTTCTGCCCTCAGAACATTTTTTTGTCTAAGTAAAACTCCCATGAGCAATCAAAACACTCATACTAATCATATAGACATGCATTTGACACAGTTAAAATCTCCTGTGCGAACATTTATATTATAAACATACCACAGTTTCAAATTCATGTGCAGTTCAAGTCCAGGTAGCTAGCAAGTCAAAATCACATAGGTGGATGCAGTTCAAATCTAACATGCTCCCATTGTCCAAGTATGTGGGTACAATTACAATACTATACATAATCACTGTCTAGATACAAGGGTGATGTTGAAACCACACAGATGAGTAACCCCTGTAAAGAGGCATAAAACCAATTTAAAATCCAGTTTCTCAGTCCAGTCAGCATCTGCAGAATACAAATGAGGAGTGAATGAGATCTCCAGATGGCCCTGTAAGGCCCTACAATTCATAATTATAGTCCCTGCCTTCCTATCACGCCTCCATTCCAAGTCTGCTCGTACCCAACAGGTTAGCTGGACTCAGGAGATCTTTGTGCCTGTTGATTGGTGAAGCACAGCTCCTCCCACTTCATTCGATTTGCATTGACCCCATCCACCATTGGCTGCAGCTTCCTGTTCAGACTCACCAAAGCCTGAAAAGGAGCAGTCAGGTACGCAGCATTTAATCAGCTAATGATATCATGTAGTTATGATACAGAGTAACGTGTGGCGGGCCGCTTTAGAGCATGCGGCTGTGAGGTGCCCTACAGCTGTCAGTGCTCATGCCCAGCTATGTGGATGGTTTCCTTACCTCGTAAAGAGGCTTGCAGATCCCATCAATCCATTCCAGCTGTAGGGTGGGTAGCTCATCTTTCCGATTGCGGTCAAAGATCGCCTGCATTAAAACAAAAAAGCCCTGATATAAAGAGTCAATGTCTCTTTCCCAGGATTCTTATTGTCAGATCTTTTTTTAAATCTCAGCTCCCTACATTATGGCTGTACGCAGGAGTCTACCTAAAAATTCTGCCCCCCCTCCCAGACGAAATGTCTCCTTGGGCCCCCATGCCCAATTTTACATATCATTTTTGCATATTAAAAGTCCCCCTGCAAAGTGTTGGGTCCCCTGAATCTGCAAGGGTATCCATGCCCCTCTGATGCCCCCCTCTGATGCCTTATATACGTGTGAATAACCTCAGTGGCACCCTGAGATGCCCCAAGTCACACTTACAGCTGGTGTCAGTTTTAGCTCAGACCTCTCCCTGTCTCCTTGTTCAAAGAATTCACTGGTGACCAGCTCCGCAACCTAGAAAACACCACTTGAGTAATTACCCATTTATATCGTGCAAGACTACACCCAGTGAGGAGCAGAGGGGTGACGTCTAACCTGTCTGGAGATCTCCCAAGGTCGTGTGACAGCTCCCAGGTCACACGCTGTCATCAGCATCGACCTGTTTTGGCCAGTTGTATCCATTACCACAGAGAACAAAACATTTTATAGTCAACAAGAGAACTTAATTTTGTACAAACAACTTGAACCCCAAAACACAAAAAGCGAATCTTCACCTGAACATCTCTCTGTGTTCCTCATTGGTCAAGCTGAACTGCCCAGATTGGACACAGTCAAAGAACATGTTCCTTCTCCTTAAAGTGAGTCCAACCACGGGGAGGATGAGGGACAGGATCAGTGTGTGAGGAACAAATCGGGGGATGCAGTACATCTGTTCGTTCGCTCAGTTTCGTTTAGCTTAGCATGCACATTAAAGAACCAAGAGAAGTAGTTTCGTTGTAACTAAACATCCCAGTGTTTCCTAAATGACTACAGCAGCACATAAACATAAACAAAAGTAATGGTAAAAAACTGCAGGAATCCTATGGGAAAGAAAACATATAAAAAAACAAGGATTAAAAATTGACCACATTGACCGTTCTTCCATTGTCTGTACTCACTGGAAGTACAAGGTCAGGTCTGTCGCCAAAATGGCCTGCTTCAGAAGATGCATCATGTTGCTGTATTCATTGGAGCTGAGGCTGGCAAAAATGTTGTGGCCCTAATAATATAAAAAACACTTCTTTACTAATCCAATTTACTGCATTTACAGTAGTCTGCATTACATATGTCAGATTTAGTCCGTTATATCGAATTAAGGCATCTATCTCACCAGTAGAGGGTGAATGATTATTTTTTTATGGTAAGACTGTGATAGGGATATAAGCTTTGCCAGATGCCTGGTAGTTTCTGGATGTTTGGTTTATGACTGATGACAGCTGGTTGTGTGCACAGGCGAATCTGGTCAGCATGGTCACCAGGCAAATCTGGTCAGCATGGTCACCAGGCGAATCTGGTCGGCACAGTCACCTCGCTTTGAAGGATCATGACGGCGTGATTGAAGTGGTGATGCTCCAGGGTGGCGGAAGTACCGTAGAGCTGCGCCAAAGCTGAGCCAGACCTACAGGAGGCAAGGGAAAGGTGTGGGACTTTGGCTCATGGGAGTTTTACTTACAGAAAACATTCTGAGGGCAGAAGGAAAAATGATTGGTTCAGAGAGATAACCAGTCAAATTTTAGCCCAGGTGGGTCCAAGCAACTAGAGGAGGCAGGGCCAAGACATCTGATTGGTTGGTTCCATCTCCTCTAGTCGCTTGGACCCACCTCCTCTACAATCTGATTGCTCATCTCTCGGAACCAACAATTTTTCCTTCTGCCCTCAGAACATTTTTCTGTAAGTAAAACTCCCATGAGACAGAGACAGAGAGAATGGTGTTGAGAAACTGGTGTCGGTGACTGAAGGTGCAATGAGGTCAACTAACTTGGCCTGGAAGGCATTGTTGGTGCCTCTGTGGTCCAAGTCATGGCACAAGCAACCAACCATCAGCGCCAGTATTTCGGTGTCTGACAAGACATCCTGGAACCCAGCTGTCTGCAAAAAGCCGACACTATCCATTAATGGGTCTCTCTGGCAGTGTTTCCCAATGCAGTCCTCACGGACCCACAGTCAGTCTGCATATTTGCTTCCTCCCAGCTTAATGTGGACTGTCTGGCAGGGAGCTGGGAGGGAGCAAAAAATGTGGACCATCTGTGGGTCACAGAGGACCGGGTTGGCACACACTACAGGATCCTGACTGGCAGAGCAACCCGTCCCAAGAGAAACCCAATGGGATCTTAAGTATCAGCACAACGATTCAGCTGATGAAGTGGTTTGCTGAGAATCAGACTCACCGTGATCATGATGAACATGCACTGGGAGACGTTAAAAGCGTGCCGCCAGTTATGGTAGGCGACCGTACGGTAGTTCTTCCTCACGGTAAGCAGCCAGCGGCAGAGGACCTGGGTAGGAGCACAGGGTAAACAACACCCCACTTACTGAAAAGCCCTACTCCATCTATACTCCACTTACTGGAAAGCCGTACTCCATCTATACTCCACTTACTGGAAAGCCTTACAACACCTATACTCCACTTACTGGAAAGCCTTACTCCATCTACACCCCACTTACTGAATCTATACCCAACATCTACCTGTATTCATATATCACATATGATGCAAAGAAATATTCATAATTTTCCTAAATGTACAATTTATAGCTATTAATTTGTGTATTTGTTTTTGTTTTATTTATTTATTTTATTATATTTATTAAGAAAGTTTGTGTATATATCTCGAATTAGCAGCTCACACACCTCATAGTCAATTTTAAACTTTTGACCGACTCCCAGCTCCAGAAACATCCTTAGAGAAGCAGTGATCATGCCGTCATTGTCCAGAGAAAAGTCATTGAAGTGAAACTCATCTATACCCAGCTCGCTGCTCAAGGGGATCTTTGCTGCCTGGAAAGAGAGCCACAAATATGAGCCACAAGGACAAACATTATTATTGTTAGGACAAATAATAAAACAATAGGACAAATATTATTGGTTGCCGCAACAGTCCCTGAGCAACAGTCCTTGACCAAAACAGATAATACACACTTATACAGCAAGAATCTCAGCACTGTGGCCCATGCTGAAGGCAGAATGGGCAGGATTTGCAAGTTGTACTTTTTAAGATTAACACCCAAACTCTTTCTCTATTATTATACAGTATATGCTTATTTAGACCGTGTCTATAATTAAGGTGCAATTGAAAGAAAAAAAAAAAACTGAAATAAAAAAATGGAGCATTAAAATCACCCAGTTGTCTGAAATAGAGGAAAACTGCTGAGATACTGAACTTGTGTGAGACACATAAAAGTTTCATGGTTTTATTAGGGCCTGCTTCTCCAACGCTCTGATTGGCTGTGTTTTATAATTCATCACATGCCGCATGGGCAGCCAGAGACAGGCTCCCTTTGCTTTGATAACCTTTGCACAGACGCAGGGCCCTGCAGCCACCTCTCCCACACCACCAGCCTCAGAGTACGTCCAAACTCCTCAGCCTTATCCAGAACAGGACATAGCCATGGGATTAAAACAGAGTACAACTTATTTGAGATGTTTTAACTTTTTGTATGTTACCAAATACATCTGAATCTGATACTCTACCTTTCACTTCTTATAATACTCTTACAATTACTGTTTGTGTAAATCATGTGTTTTTTCCACTAACCTTTAGCCTGTCCACCTCTACCTTGGAACACGTGGCATGGTAGGACAGCATCTAGGCCAGCAAAACACAGACAAAGTGGGAACAGTCAAATGTCACATTTTCCCCCAGCATTTAATGTGATGTAAGTTTGTCACACATTCTTGTGACTGCATACAGTATAATGGTCCTTTTGATTATGTGCTGAAGTATCTGTGAAGCTCATTTAAACTTTCGGCATCAGATGGCCTTGGGGAAGTTTGGGGAATTTTCCCGGTGGGCCGGTCTTGTAAGGACCGGTCTTCCCTCCTCAACCTCAGCATCATATAGCCTGTATATCAGCAGTACCTGGCCTGTGCGTCAAACTTGGCATCTTTCCCAGTAATTTGCAGGAGGTGATTAATGAATAATGCTTTATTTCATCATCACTGGTGGCCAACTGGTTTATCTTGATCGGCAAAATTAAACTAAAGGGATACCTACCACCCCCCCCCCCCGTTGGTGGCAAAATAGCAAAATATATCCCCCCCCTACAAATACAGCCCCCCCTCAAAAAAATAAAAAAATTACAGGGGTACTTTTTGTGGCTGCTTTTTGTTGCCTGACTGTATAAAAACAAACTTTAAATAACGATCACGTCAAATGGCATTTAAAACTATTAAAACACCTTTTATAAAGACTACTACATAATTACATTATGTATACCTGCCTTTCAATTATGAAATCCCATGAAATCAATGTGACCATGATATTACAATTTGATTTTAATGAAAAATTCTATTAAATAAAAAGCACCCAATCTTACCAGCACTTTTCAATAATAATTATTAATGATATTCAATCATTTCGATATACATCCAAAATGGCTTGAACTCTTATCTGGGGTGATTCTATGATTCCTTTATGATGGGAGCATAAGAGCAGCTATAATTCATTCAGAGAGGCCATCCTTATCATTATGTATGTGATATCAACAGAAGATACTTACGTCAAGGGCAACAGACTGCTTGGCCCATGTCTTCTTCACCTGGTTGTACATCATGGTGTTGTTGATTCCCAGGCCACAGAAAATCACAAAAGCCTGAGAGAAGATAAACCAAATGTACTGCCAACCAAAGCAAGCCAGCAACATCTAGAAACAAAAGACTTTCAACTGAATTACCCCAGCAAAAGAGCATCAGTGTGGAAGAAGCATTGCTCACCTCAAAAAGCCTCTGGTCAGCATCATTGAAGGTCTTCCTGTCGAGACGATTGAGGATCTGAGCGACCCCTTAGATAGAGAGATACCCCTTTTAGCCCTTGGCAAAGAAGGTACGAAGCCAAGAGATAGAAGTGGACGGTTACAACTGACCGATGATCTGGTGGGTGCGGTTCCAAATGGGAACACAGAGAACCGACCGGATGTGGAACCCTGAAGCCTGGTCTGCCTGGAGGAGACATCAGAGAGAGTGTTACGTGCCTGCATGTTATGTGCCAGAACTTGTCGTCTTTTCTTTCTTTTTGTTCACCTTCCTCCTCTTTCCATCAGTACGATTTATAGGCGTCCAGGTGCTGACGTAAGCCGCTCCGGACCAATCCCAGCATGTTTCCAGTAACGGAATGAACACAGTTATTGCTTATCAGGGGAGTCCAATGAATATCCCTGTAGCGATTGGTGTTTCTATGCCAACGTGCTTGTAGCATCTATTAGCAATCCATGCTTTTATGATTGTTCAGTTACCTTATTTGACTTGATTGATTAACAATTGTGTTGAGTGACTAGTCACTAGGCAGTAGGCGTTCAACGCAATTGAAATAATCTTTTGAGATTACCGCTCAATTAGTCTCATGCTATATGTCATTGATCATTTAACCCCTAAGGTTGGGAGGTAGTTGAAATGTGCCTGCATCTATACCTGCCCATAGGATAAATACTATTGTCTAAACACATCAGGATTAGAAAGGGAATGCCAACAGTCTTTGTGCTTGCGATTGTATAAGTATATTAACTGAATGAATGTATGACCGATGCACATGCGAGTGGGTATAGCCACTCGCATGTTCATATGTACCAATATCTGTACGTTCATTTTAGGCATGAAGGCTTCTGAGGAGGACAAGGAGATTTGTACAATCATGTACCTCAGCGTCAAAGCGGGGGTCCTGACACACGTCACTGATGTTGACGGGCAGCCCAGTGGATGCCACCAGCTCAGCGATGCTGTTATTGATCAGCCAGTCAGAGCTGGAGAGCTTCTCCATGCTGACTTAGTCAAAGAGACACACAGAAAAGTCAGGAGGCCTTCAGAACAGACGGTTCCCGGTGCTGCGAATGTTCTGCATTTGTACTAGGCCAGTGTTTTTCAATCCGGTCCTCGCGGACACACACACAGTCCACGTTTTCCAGTAGGGAGCTGGGAGGGAGCAAAAACGTGGACCCCACATTTGACGTGGACCCCAAGGAATGAGTTGGGAAACACTGTTATAGGCACAGGAACATGTCGTCTACGTCTCACATTCTCCGTCCTTGACATGAATACTGAGGAAAATGATGAGAATCGCACCTGATTTCATGGTCAGAACTGCAGAGTGGAGACATCAGTTCGAACGTTTGGGAGAACTTCACCACCTGCAAAAGAAATGGGGGCACATGGTATGGAGGAGGGGTCCATAAAAAAGGGATGTAGACTGAGGGTGTAGCCAGTATGGAGAGAGGAGTGGATGTGATTGGGGGAGGAGGGGGTTCTCTCACAGGTGATTGGATGTCCTCCAATAAAAGCACCGAGCAGCGCTCACACTGCAGGAGAGTCAGCGCACGCTGCATGATCTTCCTCACGATCTTCTCCAGGTCGGTCTGCTCCTCAAACAGATCATTGACCACCTCGAGAAGGGCCTGGCAGGGTAACAGCCAGCAGGTCATCAGTCACAGTGCAAAAATCCCCCTCGGCAACTTCCACAGACAATTAAGAGAATCAGGCTCATCGGAGTTTTGCTCACGCAAAAATGTTCTGAGGGCAGAACAAAAAAAAAAGATTGGTTCAGAGAGATATCCAATCAGATTATAGAGGAGGTGGGTCCAAGCAAATTATCGCTCTGAACCAATCATTTTTCATTCTGCCCTCAGAACATTTTTGTGGAAGTAAAACTCCTATGAGCAAATATCAGGGCCTAAATGATCTCTTATTCTTATGATACTAGCAAATTACTTTAAAAGTTACATATTACATGATACAAAGAAACACATCAAGACTGATCTTTCTGATCTCATTTTTCAGCATTATTTGGTTGTTAATCATTACAAATCAGACAATAGGCATGACGACTGGAAAGCTGGAGGACAGTTCTCAGGTTCCTTCTCACCCGGCTCCTCTCATACTCCTTGCGGGACTCGGAGAACAGCTTGGCGTTGGAGATCGAGATCCCACAGAAAGGCAAATACATCTGCAGCACCTGAGAAGGAGACAGGAATCAGAGCTGCCTCTGTGCCACTTGACCTGCGAAAGTCAGAAATGGAGGACGACCTGCAGAACGGCCTGACAACAAATATAATAAAAAAAATAAAATGAGAAATCGTATAATAAACAGAGCAGTCAGCTGTATAACCAGTGACTGTGTGTGTAATGATAATCATACAGTCTCTAGCTGTTTTCTGCTGTCTCAGGACACTGGCAGCTCCAGTAAAAAAATCACTAAGGGTACAACTGAAATTACCGAGGGCCAGAATCCCTGCAACCATGGCACAGTCGTGGAATGATTGGCTACAACCTGAGGGGGAACAGTATTAATCTCATGGTGCACTACACCCTTAGGCACCGGTGTAAACCCGGATCTGTCACTGTTGTTCCATAACCATTAATGATGGTCCAAAGCTTGGGTGAGTAATCATGAAATTAAATATTGATCGTGTAATAAATAAGTTGCAAAGAGGCAAATTAATTGGACTGCCTTTAATTGCAAGGGTCTGAGTGGCAAATAATCAGAATAGCTGTGAATTTCCTATGAGTCAGGAGACACACTTCAGGGCTGTACCTTTCCCTTAAGGCCTAGCGAACCAGACACCACCAAATCTGGTACTGACATGGAATGCAGCCCAGATCCAAATTTGTCAGGCTTCGGGTTTATGTCGTGTAACATTACTAGGCTGCACATCCATGTATAATACAAGTGTAAGAGATATATTTATATATTTATATCAGTTTCCTTTCTAAAAGTAAAGTGCAAAGTACTGTGATAAGTGTAGGAACCTCTGATCCAGCTGATACATAATTATCAAATGGAGAGGTAAAGATCGCAGTACCATCTTAATATTAACAGTAAATATTATTCTACTTCTTGACATGTTTCTGCCCCCTTGTGGACAGTTTTGGGAAAGCATGAATCCGTAATTACGCAATATTCACAGACACTTGAACACAGTTATCACGTGCAGTAAGATTTATACATATAGTCATTAAGTATAAGTTAGTTAATATACAGTTCAAGCCTAGAATGAGAGCAGGATATTAGCATTTAGTAATAAAGCTACTTTGAAATTAACATTTATATAAATCAAATTCACAAATATAAATAAAATTGTAATTAGATGAAAGTAAAGAGCAGGTACAATCCCATAAAAAGTATGACATTCCCTGGGTAAATTTTGTAGTAGTCCAGCCCTTTTCCGTAAAAACCCGAACTGGGTAAGGACAGGACTGAACCTAATCCAGTGCTGGAGCTGGTGAGAGAAAACAGCAGCTCTGCGGAGTACGAAGGAGACCCAAATGTAGATACATCCTCTTCTGTGATCATCACCGCTCTGCAATACAGACAGACGCTAGCATTTCGCTGTTTATTGAGGGCTTCGATTCAGAGCACATTTTACCCATTAATACTCCTGGACAATGTCAAATACCTTTCTGAAGGATACTGTAACAGACCCCCTTGGAATTTCAACTGACTGTTACATGATCTCAACTGCTTATTGCCTAGGAACTCATATTAACACTTTGTGACACTCATGGAATGTTAACTTGAAGACCTCAGGGCAACCCCATTATTTTTAATTTTAGTTATGGATTAATGATACTGAGGTGAGGTAAGGAGCGTGCACTGATTACAGCACGTTGCTGCTCCCACCACACGACAAACCACCTCAGGGATGAGAACCTGAGTGCAGCCATGTGGCAGGTGATACCTCAGCACCACACCGGTCCGAATGGACCATTGTGAGGTTTTTTCCGGTGGCTGAAGTGCCAATCCTGCCACCAAACCCCAAGTTATTCCCTGTAAGTTGGAGGACCTCCTTACAGGGCTGGATGTAGATTAACGTCATACCCAGGATGAAGCAATTGCAGGTTAAGGGCCCAACAGAGTAGGATCACTCCAGGCATTCATGGGATTTGAACCGGCAACCTTCCAGTCGTGGGCACAGATCCTTAGCCTCAGAGCCTCCACTCCGTCCCGAACTGAACAACACTGAACAATACTGAACGATACTGAACATCAAAATATTGTTTTACCACACTAAGTTGGCGTAAAAACACCAATAGCAAAACTGTATTAACTCCATCCCTTAGTTTTCTTTAATGGTATTTTGCCATTAAAAAGCAAACAAGCAGCTATAAAACATGCATTTCAATGACTGGCAGCTGGGTCACTGACTACATTGTGTGTGAAGGCAGCTTCCTCAGGACACTTTCAAATGGGATGCATGTAAAAGGACAAACATTTCATTCACTTTTGTTTCATTTTCCCGTTCACCATCCTACTACACTGCAATAATATCGTTTGAAAAACCTATTTAATTTTATATTTTATATTCCATGATAGAGTATGCAGTGCGTGGGCAGAATGTATGTGTATCGTATTAGACCAGTCAGTATGGTTAAAGAAGGTTTTTACTGAAGGTCACCGCAGGGTCTCTGTACTCCTGTGAAGAAAAGGGCCCTGCTCTCACCTTCTCATCGTCGTCCGTGAAGGCAGCCCCCTCTGGGCTCTTGTTGATGGCCTGCACCACTCCAATGACGTCTCTATCGCTGTTGCAGATTGTCATGCACAGGATGGACCGAGTCTTATAGCCTGTCAGCTTGTCGATCTCGTCACTGAAACGATGGTCCTGAAAAACAAACAGTCATTCACCCCCTTACACAGGCTGCAAGAGGAAAACAATCACAGCCGATTTATAGTTTGCGCATCGATGATACTCTTTGGACACAGGTTAAGATGCACCAGAATTGCAAATATAATAGAAAATTACAAAACACTTTTATTGGCATTACTGCGCTATTTCATACCCAGGTAACATTACTAATATACTGAGAAGAAGTATACTTACTCATTTGTTTAAGACTTGTATTACTATAACATACAATATATTTATTTTTTAAATATTACAATTAAGTGATATCTATTGAACTACTGCTACTTTAAAACAATTTTCCACATATCAACTAATATAATCCACTAATTTACAGTATGTAAAAGGCAAATAGCATTTTAGCTATGAATACAAATCACTTAAACATCTGAAAGGATTATATAGTTCCATTGAAAGTGGCTCATTACCTGTTTACACTCTTGACACATATGATATATAAACTATTGAAACTATGTGGCACAATTAGTGTTAGTGATGACGCTGTATTATCTCTATTATTATTGCCTTTTATTAATATTAATATAGAAACATAATGACCATCTACAAAAATAGAACAAAAATGGTTGACCTGTCATTTCCCTGGTATCATATATATCCAAGTTATTGCACATTATGCATACTGCTTATAAAAAAAACTGAACAAAGAAAATGTTCAGGACTGTCTGATTCGGGAGGACCGTCTTACCTCATAGGCGTTGGGGATATTGACTGTCTCCCCGTGTTCGGCCACGTAGCCGACGATGCCTTTGCCCCAGGGGACCTGCACCTCGCTGGAGTTTAAGGTGCTGGAAGAGGGCCGGACCGTGGCTCCGGCGTGCACGTCAAAGAACTTGGACACCAGTGTCTTCTTGTGCGGGGGTCCCTCCACAAGGAAGAGCGAGCACCTGTCGGCCTCCACTAATATGCACACATTTATCAGGATCTTATAACAAAGGCTCGTCATATCCAAGTCATTGGAGATATCTTTTACTAGTTCCAGGAAAAACTCCCTCTCGTTGTTCTCTTTAAGTCGGTATTTGTAGTCTATGGCGCTGGAGGCGTACTGAGGTATACTGACCCGGGACTCGAGCAGGGCGCTCAGGATGTGGGCTGTGGTCGGTGGGAGCGAGCTGGCTTTGCGGAGCAGCGCGCGGCGCCGCACGCTGGACTGCGACTCGTGAGCGCTCACGTGCTCGTCGTAGGTCCGGTGCGCGGTCATGGCTTTGGACCGGGCGAAGTTCCGTCTCAGCTCCATGTGAGAGCAGCGCCGCTGGAGTCCATCCGGGCTCGTCTGCCACAGCGGCTCCCTGGCCGATCTGCGCTTGTCCTCCACCAGCGACACTTTGGACGGGTGATGCTCCCTCAACCACCTGCTCACCATCTCGCATTTTCCCTTCCTGATTAAATACTCCTCGAAGAGCTCCGGGTGGCGGTCCAAAAACGCCTCCACCTCGGAGAAGTCAAGCGCAGTCATCGCAGCAAAGCAGAAAAGAAGGAATTAAAATGAAAAATAACTTGAGTTGAGCTAGACTACTTGTCAGTTTCTACCGTCCTGCCCGCCGGCATCCCCATCGACTCTGAAGTGCGGCAAATCAGGTCGCTTCATTAGCAAATACATGTATATTCAGCGCAGGTCTCTGCTCCTACACTGTCTTGCTCGGGGCTGAAACATTTCGTTCCGAACGACGGCAAATAAATAAATAAAATAAATAAATAAACGCGCATCTGTAGAGTCTGCGGTGAGTTAATGACCCTCCGCCAGCCCGGCAGTTTATTCAGGCAGCCTGTCACGTGGGATCCAGAGGGAAATCATGAGTTTTGGTTATCAGGCAAACCAGTGCATTTACTACGATCTGTTACTGCGACGGGGACGTCGGTACCGTACTGCCCTCCGTATCTTTGCGCACCAGGTACTTGTGCAAAGTTCGTGTACACGGCACTGTAATTGTGACTAAGACAATTTTGGTATGAAAGTCTCTGTTTAAACTATACGAACTCGATAAGAATCAAAGGGTTTGGACAACAGCCACTGTAAAACTACCGTTTTCGTCACAAACCAATAGATCGTGATGTTGCTCTTTACTTTAATTGCCCCTCGGGGACAAATAAAGTTTTTTGAAATTGAAATTACAGAAACCTGTTTGATGTAGTATGTAATCAAAATCATCGCATAGCTGGTGGGAGACCTTCACATATAGGCTACTTACAATACTTCTGTGGCCAATAACTGCCCTCCGAAAATAGTAATAATGTTCCCATAGGGCCCAGCAACTGATGAGTTTGTGGAGTGGTTAAGCTAAGTAATGTTAAATATGCAGTATTAACAAGTAGGCCTAGTATTGCTGAACTTCATAGATAATATTAACCTTCACAATCAATCTGTTTCATACCTGTGGAGGCATTTTTAAAATCCTAATAATGTTTAGTCTGTGTTCTGTTATTACATGAGTGCCTACTGGGCATGCAGACGATGTTTTGCTGTTACCATTGTGATGATTGCCAGTTCCTTATCTTGCTGCTGCGTCCCTTAGCGTCTGTCATAATAGCTGATTCTGTCAGAGAGTGGCCCTGCCGTCCTCCTGCTGATTACCAGGCGAGACTCCCCTTTTCCTTCTGACTCTCCGAGATGCACAGGGCCCCCTCAGTACTGTGTAAATTGTAGTTTAAAATATTCAGTTTGTTCTCTGTAAATCTGGACAGGCTCCACTGCTCAGATCTGCCAGGCTCCTGCCCTGTGCATCATCCTGACCGCAGACTGAGGGCACAGCCGGGCACATGCCTGCACATGTGAGTTGCTCTTCTGGGTATAGTGTGGTCTGCTGGATCTGTGGTTCCAGTGTTAGTTCAGATGGAAATCAGCTTCTGGCTGCTAGATACTTTGGTTCACTGTTGACTTCGACATTGCTTGTAGTGACTTGTCGGAAACCCAAAAACCTGGTATGTGCTATTTCTTTAATGTCTTACTTCATGAAGTGAGTCCCAGCGTGGGGGGGGATGCGCGACTTTGCAAACCGTTAAGATGTGAGTCTGACATCGGATTGGTGTTTCAGTACATACAAAAAAGCCTGCTGATCTTCTCTGAGGACCTGACTCCAATATGCTGTACATTCTGAACTGGCATTTCATTTAACTTATTATCATTTAACTTGTATTCTCCGTCTGCAAGAAGAAATTCTGATCTGAGCAAAAACTGCATAAGCAGTGAAACGCCAACATTTTAAATAGAGTGGCTCTCGCCATTAGGTAAATGACTGCAAAAAAAATATGCTTGATTGATGTGATCTAATTTTGTATTGCAATCGTGTATTTAAAATTTTACCTAGAGCATGTTCTAAAATTGGAATGCACTAATTTGACTTCCCTTTCAGGCCAATTTAAGCTACTGTGATTCAGACTAAGTTTAGTTCCAGTGCATGCATGGGTTTGGAGTCTCCTAAAAGGTTGAGTCGTGGATGTAATCAGTGTTCATTTTCACACATATATCTACACGAAATATTGGTGATGCACGGTATTCACAGTGCAGGGCAAAATGCAGTGTGGTACAGAGACTGGCCGGTAGGTCACAGCCTGTACGAAATCTCAGTGCATTCCAAGATCTTAGAAAACACCTCATAAAAAAATCCACTTAACACTAAACTTATGGAAGGTTCCCATAGTAATATTCTGTAAAATGTAATGTATTCCTCCCACACTGGGCACCAATACCAACATTACCTGCATACATACCTGCAAAGCATTCAAGGTAACGCTGCTTTAGAAGCTGTTAAAAAGAGTTGGCAGTTCGAAGGAACTAATTTCAAAATACTGAACTATCGGAATGTGGAAGTATCATTCAATCAACCATAAATGAAGACTTTTTATTACATTCTGGCTTAAATTCAAACACATTAACAGAATCACCCAAGGTGACGTTTTTGGCATTTGGGGACAATTATTCAATTTTATCTTTTTTTGGTCCAGAAACTTTAATCATCACATTAAGGATAAGGTTAAGATATGTCCAGTAAAACGGTTATAAAATTAATTCATAACCACTTATCCTCAGCAGGGTTACAGAGATTAATCCATCGCAAGGGGCATATGTGCTAGAGGCAAGTCAGAGACATCGATTAAAGCCAGCAGTATTGGCACCAACATTAATGATGCATGATGCACTAATGACGTAGCAGCCCTTGATTTGTTGATCCTTTTACTTATATTAGTCAATTAGAATAACGATCGCTTAAATATAAAAATAAATAGAACTGGCGACATGATGTGTCTTCATGATGACCTGAGAGATGTCTCTATTAATTTTATTCAGTTTCGCAACTGTTGTTACTGAAGTTCTCTATTCACAGTGCAGCTCTCTAACGGTGCAGTTTAACTCTTGGAGCCTAAGTGAGACCGCATTGCTTTGATTGCCGATGAAACTAGTTAACATTTTATGGAAGGCAAGGGTGCAACTTTGGATTGAACTTTGGGAGGCGGGGCGGGGTTGAGAACCCCACCCATTCATCATGACAATATGATTATTTGGTGGTTGGGGGGATGGTGTATTGGGCCGTTCTAATTATTGGGGGAATTGCAAACCCCCCCCCCATGATTTAAGGTCTCTAAAAGCAATTGTCAAGATCCTCTCCCACTAACCAAAAAGGATTACGCCTTGATATATGAAGTGAACATTCACAAGGACGAGTTTTATGTTTTACGTTAAGATTTCACAGAGTTAAATACTACAATAGCGGGTACCTGGTTCCTATGGGAGATACATTCCCACGACGTTTGAGCAAAAAAAGAAAAGAAAAAAGTTTTGTCATGAATGCTTGATGCCCTTTAACACAGAATACCCTCCACCTTTTCCATGTAATATTCATTTCGAAATTAGGCCACTTTATCGTCTAAACACATACGATAAAAATAAAACGCATCGGAAACTCAGAGCCGCTAAACCATTATCACATTGCTCCTATATACTGTAAACAAGATTTGTATAAACATCATATATGATTGACCATGAACTAGTAATATTTTATTCTATAAAAGTCCTGCATTGCATAATAGCCAGTAGAACAGCAGTAGACGCTCCAGATAAGAATGTTCTGTGATTGGATGATATGAGCTGGTCGGGTGCATGACCATGTGCTTTTGTTTTAACCCGAGAAGGTCAGGGGGAAACGTAAGTGTGGTTTGGTGTTTTGGAAATTGACACAGGTATGGCGTCAGATGAGTTCCGCTTGTAAAATAAGCCTAATGGTTTAAGGTTATACGGAGTAGTTTTTTTTTTTTTAATGTTACAGTTAACTGTAACGCAAGCTTCTGGTCATTTAATTACAGCGAAGTGCAAGATTTGTCAGCGTTTGTAAAGATGTGTGGTGATTTGCTTTGCGTGTTTCAGAATAGCCACTGAATTCATACAATATGATTGTAATAAATACGGTTTTGTACAAACATCAGATAGGCTGCATGCTTTCTTAAATACATAATAGGCTACATAAGACGCCTATCTTAGTTGCCGACGTAGAAGATGCATATCATTAATGCTCGAAAGAAACAGGCCACTGTGAGCGCAGTGACAGCACGTGTAACCGGAGCCGGGCTCTCGCGCAGGAGGGTCTCCGGTGTCCCTACCTGCGTGTCAAAAGCGCCGCTTAAGTTTCATTCTTTGTATGGCTTCGCAGTTTCCTTTGGGATCAGCTAATGAGCTGTACCAGTGACACACGTCAATGCGGAAAACTTAATGACAGAGACTTCGTGCTTGTGCAGAGATTGTACAAAAGCATATCGATTTCTCGCTCTGTTTTAAATTATGAGATGATTCCATTGTTATAAGTAATTTATATCGAGTCTAATAAATTAAGATTTATGGCATATAACTTGTATACGTCATCTAAATTAGACATAAAAATCTGAGCCTATCCCATTTGATTTTTTTGCCGCCCCAACTACAAATGCTCTAACAGGTAAAAATACTTAATTTAAAATTTAATGAGATTAAATTAAGTATCGCATTATTATCATTTTTAACGCGGCCATTTTTTTTAAAGAACAAAAAACAATAGCTTTGATGTTTTTGGTAGTATTTACAGCTCCAACATGTTCCACTGATAAAGGTTTCGCTATGTTTCACGTCACACTGAGGGCATAATCCAGTATTAAAGAATTTATCTTTGATTAGTTTTAATTAGAGATTATCTGGAATGAAAAAATGCACGATGAACCCAGTACCAGGTAAAGCAATGACTGAACTTCTGTACTATAAGTACTGCTCATTCTAATCGTTAAATTGTATATGTTCAATTTTTGCAAAACGCAGGACATAAACATGACAGAAAAAACAGTGCTGCTTTGGATCGGGTTTCCATGCTGAGAAACACGATACTGGCCAGACTGTGGCTGGAGAAGCTGGTCTGTGGTTTCCCATTGCCCATCCCAATGGCCAGTGTAGGAATTCAAGCCATTGCTACTGATACCGGCCACAAAGGGGTACGGGAGACTCTGCATACTCACACCAGCCCCAGGGGGACAAACAAGCCTGTCTCAAACACCCCCCAAACCCCACTATCTACTGGAAAAGAGGCACGCGGGGAAGACTGGCCCTCATTCTTCAGACTGCCAACAATGGATCAAGTCAGAGCTTCTCTTCTGTACCATCAGAACGGTGCACATAACCAAAAAGCCCTCCTTCAGCTGAGGTAGGCCTATGATTCCAGAACTTTTGCAATGGCCCATAATTTATTTAAAAAGCAACACAAATCACATACATGTGCATTTTTCATACAGTGTTGACATTTATTTTAGCCTAACTGTTGAAGAAAGTGATGGTGGAGAGCTTTGCTCTTCCCCCGAGGAATCGCATTTTGGAGAAGTGTCTACCTCTATATACTACTTTTGTATTTGCCCCTAGGGTGAAGACAAGCAACTGCTTATTTTTTAAATAAAGTTGTCAAACTGATATTTCCATTTTTTGACATGACATTGTGCCTCGTGTGAGTGCATCGTGGTAAAACGCAATATGCCTATTCACTGTGGCAGCAGTCACATCTGCCAGTTAGTCCCCATGTTTAATGAGGTTAAGCCGACCCACTTTTCATTTTGATGAAATAGGATCTCGGCTCCGATTGCAAAATAACTGCCTCGGTACGACATGAATGCGTGATCAGCAAAGACACGCTATAACATCGACGTAAAAACATTTTGGTCGGACGAAACACAGCGCCATCCAGCGGTTGTGAAGGGTTATAGACTCGTCAACTATGGACGAAACGTCATACCTCGGTATTCAAAAACATTGCATTGACCGTATGCTGAATTTAAGTGTGAATATGGGTTTCAAGAGAAGCAATTGAAAGTTCAGCTTAAAAACTCCCGTGGTCTTTGTTTATTTCAATTGTAGTAACTGCATCTGTAGAATAAGAATATTACTTCAGAACACGTACATGCGCCAATAAAACCTGAAAATACAAATTGATTAGTGACAATCATCTCTTTATTCTAAGTCATGAATATTCAGCACTGCTGTTTCCTTGTTCATTTTATCGTTGGGTATCTTTTTATTCTTTTAGAAACCTTCCCAGGGACGTCAACATTCCACAGTATCATGACCTGACTTCCACGAAGAAAAGTAACGTTCGCATTAATGACCAACTGTAAGTTGTTCTTCCCTGTTACATATTTTTACTTTCATTTAATGAAAAATAGATAAAATAAATATTCGAGTGTGCCTCTCTGAATTTAAGCGTTTTGTTATCATTAAGGGTCAAAGCAGCGTTAGCTGCTGGATCGCTATTGCTTTTGTATACTTGTTTTTTTTTTAATGGGAATAGAACAGCTGTAGCAAATTATGCGCTTTCACCGCTATACTACTAAACACTAGATGGAGCACTCTGACCATTTTTTATGTCAGTGACAAAAGATTCATTCCATTCTAATACTGTAGTACTGGACGTTTTATGTTGGGCGTTTCTTTTTCAGAATCCCAGATCCCACTAAAATCAATATTTGGTGAGTATCGTCGCTGTGCGACTGTCAGTTTCATTCATGAATTCGGCGAATTGTCTGATCGGTTACGATCCGCGGGCTCAGCTGCGCATACAGGTGTGATATTTCAAGTTTTCTATACACGACACTGATACTTGACGCTGGTTTGCCTCCGCCTAGGATGTGGCAGACCGTTACAAAGCTCATTGGATTGCTTGTTGTTTTCTTTATGGCGTCAGGCTTTTTATGTGGCCTCTTCTTGCCTTGCTGTCTTGCCTACTGTCTCGGTACTCCCAGTTCTCGGGGCTTTATTTACTTTATACATCAGAGTGATGGATGACATATTACTGTATATCTGCCAGACTGATGTGCTTCTTCTGTTCAAATATTTTCTCACCGTCTCTCAGACCCCTGTCACTCTCACTTCTCCCCCTCTGTACCGCTCACAGTGAGAAAGCGATAACTGGTACTACCCAGAGGCACCACCCATACCAGTCCCATGTCTCCCAGTTCGCAATGTTCCCCAACTTCTGCTTCCCAGTTGATCCAGACACTGATGTCCAAGCTGCGGCAAGATCCCATCTTAACCCCCTCGTCTCGGCGAGGATTCCAAAAATGACCGTTCTGAGCAAAACCATGGGTGAGGAGAAGAGACACTGAAACAATATAATTCAAGATTAAGGCATTTTAGTTGCTCACATACATTAAAATGGAGTCAGATATCAAGCTGGATGTTTCTGCTGTACTTAGGTGCCCCGTACCGCCATGAGGTGCTGGAGGGGCCCTCAGACAGCAGGACACACCTGCTCACATGTCCAGAAGAACAGGGCTTCCACCAAGTGAGAAAATCACGTATGATTTATTTCAGCAATGCACCTCTATGCGTGTGTCCCTTAATTCAATGGTTATGGTGCCCATGTAGATCATTGATGGTGTCCTGATGATCTTCACCCTTCTATCTGTCTTCAATAATTCCAAGTCGAGGCCACACAAAGGTCAGAAGTTTTACCCCACAGCCCCAAAGGCAATGTGCCCCAACAAATCTCTGTGCCCTCGGGATTTTACATTATGTGAACAGACAGGCAAACTTCTCCAGAACCTGGAGCGCTCACTTCGGGTAACCTCCTACCAGAGGGACTTCACAGGTATGCAACTCGAGTAAAAATGTCCCACACTTGCACTTGTGGCCGATCTCACCCCTGTCAGAAAATGATTTATAATTCTGTTCATGCCTGCAGCAGATAAGACAGGGTTCCCCCGTCCTATGAGAGATGACCGGTGTAACCATGTACACAAAATATATGACTGCTGTTACAGATATAACAATGTATCGATGAGCACAATCTACAGTCGTTCTCCCATGGAAACACATAAAGCTGCAGTTAGCTCACCTTGCTAGCAAACAGCCTTAAGCAGCCCTTGCCTTATGTAGACGACAGAGAGCACAATTCTATACATATAGCAGGCAGATAAGAAGCAGGGTCCAGTTCACATGCAGTCCCACCAATAGATATGACTCAAGTACACTAGCAAGATTACGTAACAGTTTATAATACATTCTACTCATATTACCTTATGGTTATACCTCTTTGCCCTTTAGAATATAGATCTACATGTAGGGTGATCAATCTCATCGTAGCTGTGCTGAAATTTCATATTTAAAATAGGGCCGAGAATCCAAAGGAGGAACATTGAAGGTTGTGCATTTGCATGATGCTGTTCTTAGGAGGTGGATCTATGAACCCTGGGAAGCTGGATGACTTCCATGAGAGGACGGTCACTGGTGAGAAGACCCCCTACTCACTGCAGCTGGTGGGTCACATGCAGCTCTCTCTCAGTTATCACGCAATTGAATGAATGTTTCATATGAAAATATCCAAGTAACCAGATGCATTTTGCTTAATGCAGTGTAGTTCTATTTTTGATTGTTTTGTCCAGTTAGTGATTAGATTAGATTGGATTAGATTAGATTATTTTTTATTGTCCCAAATGACACATACTGTAATTGCTATCGATAAAAACAAATAGATAACATGTAATACATGAATATTTATCATATACAGTACACACACAGCAAATCCAGATACTCAGATTATCATAGAGCCGTCCACATTCCATTTAAAGAACACACATACACCAGAATACATAAGTTAAAAAAAGGCAATGAACAAACAAACGGATATATAGAGTAATTGCAGCATGGGGTTAAGAATGTATCCAGTCAAGTTAAAATATACTGTTACCAATAAAAGATGCATTTGTTCGTTATAAATAATATTACGAATGGTTCATGAGGCTTTGGCTGACTTAGGTCTTTAATGGACCTGGGAACAAAGGAGTTCTGAGAAGTGGAAATACAATATGGATTTGGTAGTGAATTAACTAAAATTATCATTATGAATAACTATAATAGTATAAGTCTGTTAGATGAGAGTGGACCAGACCTTAACCATGGTAGTAACTCATGTATTATGTTGCTTCCATGGTGATATACAGGTGAATCGAGACTCTACCAGAACAGGTCTAGCAAGAGGAACAGGCAGCACCCAGACCACTGGTTCTGAATCGGAACACGTGAGGAACATACTTCCTGTCTCCAGCCGGATGGAATACAAGGATTCCCCTTACAGCAAAAAGCTGAGCTATGCGTTGGACAATCATTCATTTGGCTCGATCCAACCAGCTTCTGCTACTGCAGCTCTGGCGAGGGTTTCCAAGGTAGAGCAGGGCTCCAGGTCTGCAGCAGACCAAGACCTACACGACTCCTTCAGCAAGACAGAAGCACATCGTCGCTCCCGCCAGGTCCTACACGTTAGTCCCTTAGACCTTCAAGACAATGTGTGTAAGGGAAGACAACATTACTTCTATGGTTTCAACTCATACTACTTCCGCAACTGAACGACGGTGTCACACTTATCGATACTGAAATAATAATCTGAAAGCTTGAAACCGTTAATTGGCTTTATCGTTCAGTGTTTGTTTCACTGTTTCAAGTATTTGGTTACTTATTGTTGAAAAGATCTTCATTAAATAGTAGATTTTAAACTGAAATTCAAATGGTATCCTTTAATTTAATATATTCCCACTTGTTTCTTTTCTTTAATATTGAATGTATGAGTAACAAGTTAAAGGTGAATTATATTAATCGATTTATCAAAAATATGATTCCTTTAGGTTCAACAAGGTGCTCTGATTTGCTTTATTCAGTTCATGATACATAATAGTCTAATACTACACTGAAAATTTAAACGAATCCTGCACAGATATAATGGTGAACGCCTGTCAGGTCACCTTTTTTATTTACCTATTTATGTAGCTTATATTAAACATGCACGTATCTATCCATCCTCTACGGCTTATCTGGGGTCAGCAGTCTGAGCAGGGATCCCCAGACCTCCTGCTCACTAGCCACCTCCTCCAGCACCTCCAGAGGGATACTGAGTCATTCCCAGGCCCCGGGGTCTCCTGGTTGGACGTGCCCAACACACCTCCCCAAGGAGGTGTCCAGGTGGCATCCTAGATAAACGCCCAAACCTCCTCAGCTGGCTCCTTTCAATGCGGAGGAACAGCGGCCCTATCTGAGCCTGAAAAGGAAGCTCATTTCCGCTGCTTATATCCACAATCTCAGTCTTTCATTACTACCCAGGGCTCATGAGCACAGGTGAAGGCAGGAAGAAGCAGTAAATCCCTGAAACCTTCCCCTGTGACGAGTAAAACAATTTACTTTTCATTTTGACTCCTATTGAACTACTACAACTTCCTGTCTGAAGAGTTCATTACTTGTCCAATGATAGGACCACTTGAAGTAATTTAACTCTGGGCTAAGAGTGTCTGAGGAAAACCACAGACCAATTCTTTCCAGAAAGTACTTCAGCCTTGCGGACCATCACAGCTATGTGATGGTACCCCAGCTGATCCTGACATGTCTCCCTCTTGCCTCTTGTTCCCACACATTACTAATCACCTCTTAATTGCTTACTCCATCCCTACGAGATATAACCATACTGCCAGAAATGATTGTCTTATGGATGAGACGAAGACCCAGAGGAAGCAGGATCAGCAGCACCTCTGAATTCACAGTCACTGGCTGGGTGAATTCACAGTAATTTTTGTCAGTCTAAAAACATTTAATATTAAACAGGTTTTCTGGAGAACATCAATAGGCATGAGTAAGTTCCAGTGCAAAGGTACATCATGATCCGTCTTCTTTTGTAATGACGCACAAGGGCTCATTTAAGGGCCCGCACTGAAAAGACAGTTTTCTTTTTATAATGTAGCAACAAAGAGAAGTAACAGGCCACTTTTTCCGTGTATCGTCTAAAAGAATCTTAACATACCCTTACATTTGGATCGCATGTAACAGATATTTGTGCATTTCTTAAACTCAGCCCACCTTTTCACTCTACTGTAATGTGACTTAAGCTGTTTAAACAGAGGATAGATGTGGTCAGAACAAGTGCACAACCTAGGTTTTCGCTTCAACTTAAATTTCACTTAACAACAGGTGGCAGTGTGTGACATCACCAAACCAAGAAGGTCACATGTTCGGCAAGAATTTCTGTCATCCCCCCGCAAACACGCTTCCTGAACGGCAGCATCTGCTGTTAGTCTGTTATATTAGCATGTTTATATTTGTCATACACTGGTGATGGTGACACATATATGTTTTGTAAAATATAGATAGGGATTTATTAGAAAGACTTAACAAAGGAGTTCACTTAACATTCTCAAGGCGCCAAGATAATAGGCAGTTTCATATTACGCAAAACACTCAGTTTACGCAGGTACAGGTCAACCCCCCCACCCCACCCTGCCTTTCTGTTCTTTTCATCATGTGGTCTAAAGACATTCTCATCACAAAAGTGGAGAACTTTCAGGTAAAAAGTAGGACGGAAATACTTGAAGGTTTACAGAATATTCTGGTGGGAAAACAAATATATATAGTACACACACACACACACACACACACAAACACACACTTATGTATTAATGTATTTGTGGGGACCATCCATACGTTTTTTTTAAATGGGAAAAACCCTAATCTCAACTATATCACAACTTTAACCCCTATCCAGCCCAAACCTTAACCATAAGTAAAGCATTGAGTTTGCAAACCCAACACACTAATGTACAAGATAATAAAGCTATGACATATGTGTCATGTGTCATTGCGTGTGCAGATTTGTCTCGAATTGAAATTCTCACTCCAGTCAGCTGACCAAAGTCGGTAATCCTGCATTTGGTCATCACAATGTAATATATGCATGACC
>JAODJU010000138.1:18318665-18335736 GCA_026776725.1 Gnathonemus echidnorhynchus | reverse complement strand
AAAAAGGACTGTTTACATTGAGTTTAAACGGAACTAGGTACAGCTGACGGTAGTGTGGATCTTGGCTTCATGATATTGAGCCAATAGTTAGCTGTTGTATGATGTATTACAGTTTGTTAACGCCACTTCTCATCTTAGAGCCCCGATTACTGGATATGGTAGCTGAACTTTATTTTGTCATTGCCTTTACTTTCTTAACCCCTTTGAGACTGGTAACCAGCAATTTCATGAACTGAATCGGGCAAGCAATATGGAGGGCATGTACTCAGCTTCCATTTTCATTCAAGTGCATTACGGCTAGACTGAAGCGGCTCACTCCCCGGTGATAAGCAGTGTCCTTCTGGGGATTTCTCCAAACAACTCAGCACATGTGAACCGTAATGGAAACGCAGCCATTCTTTGGTCTAAAAGATAACCAAATTCCCTGATAAAAAAGAGCCGAGATATGGAAGCGGATCAAGATGCCAGGCATTGCTGGTCTTTCATCGCTAATGCTAATATTGTCATGACCTTGCAATGGTTTCATATCACAGAACACGCACCTGTCAATGCTAAAGGCAATCGGGCAATGGTTCCACTAGCTATGAGGGCGGTATGCACCCGTTTTTGCGCTGAGGAAAGCTTGTTTGTAGGTCGCTCCCATGTATTCAATTTGCATTATTCGAATGGGCGGCTCGCGAGCATCTACATTAGCGATGTGTTGTCATGGTGACGGCAGGGGGATACCTCCTTGTGCTCGTGGTTTTTCGGGATCCCAAGAGAAGCTGCGCACTACATTCTACATCACCGTAACGTCCAGCCTCTTGTTCCACCCATGCGCTAATTTCTTATTACGACGAACTGAATGCATACACTGAACAACAAATTTAACAAGCTACGTACAGCAACCCGTTTTAAAAATGATGCACGTCTTGCCTTGGTGCGTCATGATAAGCATTCATTATTCACCATGTGATTCAATTCGGTCATTCTTGTCCTGTATTTAAAAACTAATTAAAGCTGAAATGGTTTGCTGAATGCTGGAAGCTGAAGATACTCTCTGGACTAACCAAACAATTTTCACAGTAGCCTATGTCAAGTAGTCGTCCAGTTTTATATTAATATTTAGTGAATTTAGTATATTTACCTAGAATAAACAATTATAATAATGAATAATGATACAAAAAATGATATGATGCAGCATGGTGTGGGAATAACAGTATAAGATAGATGTATAAATACTTTGTGTTACAAACCAAGCATCATTTATTCTGTTACTCCACTGGCACGATTTTCATGCCACCCTGTACTTTGTCAGGAAAAATGCCAGAACAGTCAAGACGTCTGAATCAATTTTATTCTCACCAAATCTCATTTAACAGTCATAATTCACTCTAATGGTTCTTCCCATAACTACTTCTTCAGCATAAAAATGATGTTCGGGCTTGTTTCTGATCTTTTTCTGGGACCGATGCATAAAGGGCTGGTTATAATTTTTTTTTAAATCAATTAATCTGGGTCTTACCATTAATACGATTTCATACAACTTGGGTCGCACGCATTCTCCAGGGTAGCATTTTGAGAACGGATGGAAAAACACAGTGGTTAATACCTTGTCATCTGGAACATAACTATGTATGCATGTGTGTATGTATGAATATAAGAAGTATTTTTAATAATAATGTATATGCAAAATAATCAATATAATATCCGACGTCAACTTCGGGTGTTGGTGCACCAAGTGACTGTCACGTCACGGAAAAGAAACTGTTTACCACCCCCCTGCCCCGCCTGCATCCAAAGGAGCGACGTCCAAATCAACATTCTGCAATGAATGGGCATTTCGGACGTCAATCAGACTTTTCTCCGCCCCCTCTGAAAGCGCTCTTATGCTGTTCCATTGGCTTTCATGCACATTTCTTGTAAAGTGGAGGACTGTAATTTATGAAAGCAAACTCGAAGACGTCAAGTACAGTTCGCGCGCTTGTGACACATTGACAAGGCACAGAAGCTGAGCATTCAAAAGTCTTCCAAAAGGGCATTATTTTATTTTTCGCAGCTGTCCAGTTGGTTTTGCAGTCAGTGCTTTTTATCGTATCGAAAGACACAGTAAACTGAATTACAGTAGCTCTTTTATATTGAACACAAGCATTTTTGTCCTAACGGGACTGACACTTCCAGGGAACAGGACGGAAGCGGACATTCCGGAAAAATACCCAATCAGAGGTAGCCTCCTACAGGCTAGGTAACTCAACTTTTGGCTTTATTTCTGTTTGACAGCTGCCGGGTTGACATCCTAAGTTTGTTCCCTAATCGGCATTGAACTGAGTTACATCAAACTGGCCGCTGCGACCGGTTACTTAGCAACTGTCAGTGGCTCGTGGACGGCGGTCACGAGGTCCTCCGCGACTGTGGTAGCTACCTGCCGATATCTACCTTGACTAATTAATACATAATTAATAGTCGTCCTACCTTCGTACTGCTTTACCCATTATGGCTAAAAGATTAGCGGAAACTGCGTGATTTATCGTAGCCATCGAACGCTCTTGTACAGTGGTCGGGTGATACAGACTTAGCTCGTGCTGGCAAACTTGTTCACGCTGTCAGTTTATATTTCATAAATTTAGTTTTCTTCAGTTGCTTGGTGTTAACTGGCAGATATTTAACTGTATGAAAGTATAAAATATAGCTGAAGGGTAAGGTGTTGTATTAATAAGGGTGAAGAAGTTACTGTAAATATGGTTTAGGAGAATCCAGGCACCCATGGCAGCAATGCTTTAAATATACGGGTGTAGAGCGACACCTTACGCCAGTCAGCTTTGTACGGTGACTTTCATTAACGGCATCGCTGCCCCCGAGAATCAGTGCTGCCGCCTTGACTTTGACATTAATGCATGAGGCACGGCTCTCTAATGATACCGCTTACCGTCCTCACTTCGTAACGGGCCGGTTAGCCAAGCAGTACGGCAGCGAGCGGTGCATTTGCAATTAAATCGGCACCTCAGCAACCCCGAAACAGATCCCCTGCTTTGCAGCTAATTAATTACACCCTGATTAAAGTATCTGATGCTGCAAAAGAGAGACTTTCCCTTTTCCTTTTCTGGATAAATATAGAACGAGTACATGGTGGTACGTGGTACAGTAATTTAATGGATCAGTTAACATTTATAATTATTGATATTTTGGTCTGGGCAGGACGAAAAAACAAATATATTGAGCCCGTGATAGTAATACAGTCTTTCCCTCGTATACCTTCGTTGAAATTCTAAACAATAACTTAGGAAGATGTGTTTATTCCAGACCAGATTTTAAAAGAAATAAAACATAGTAATATTAAGGGGCTGGCTAGATTTTTCCATTTACATCATTACTTGTCTCCATGGTAACTGATTGTGCAAATGGGATTTGTCCTATATTAGTTTGATTTTTAGTATAAGCAATACAAAACAAATGTTCCAGATTTACATTCAAAATGATTTAAAATCTGTCCACTGACATCCAATGTGCTCTGATATATATTACGCAATAACAAATAGCATTTTATGAATAGGAAGGTGTTTCGATTCTACGGCTGGCTGCTATCTCCTTACAGATTTCCTGAGAGTAGGTGTGTGTTTCTGCAGAGTGCAGAGTCCTAAAGTTCCATTTTAAGAACAAATTTGGTTATTTTCCCAGATAACCCACACAAAATTTACAGTGCATTAGTAAAGCCCATCTTCATAGATACATATGTCTTGAAAAGCTGACTAATGGAAATAGCAGTTGCCAGGGAATGCTTTTATTCTTCAGGCATGTTGCATAATTAATATCATCTGCGGTGTGTTGTGAATAGCTATAACTGATATCCATGAAAACAGATTTGTAGCTTGTTAGTCTTACAAGATGGTGGGGTGAACGGTGAGGCTAGATATTTCACATTGTACCACACAACTGGAAAACATGTTATAGCAAAACAGCAGGTAACTGGACACAGCAAAGACAAGAACAGGGTAAGAACATTTGGGCCATAAAAAGACTCTACTTTCTGTTTCTTGACTATTCTCAATAAACCTCTTTACATGAGATACTTTATCATATAAGATTTATCTAAGGTATGAAGAGAATATATTTAGCACTGAAATGTGCAATCAGCCTGCTCAGTGGTTACATATAGTGTGTATGCCAGGCAAGATGTTATGGAAATAAAAATCATGCCCCTCATTGAATAACTCACCCTTAGTGTCATGACCTGCTCGTTCGATCCTCGTGTGTGCCACGCCCCCTCATTACCTACGTGTACTACCCCGATTGTGATCACCTATTGCCTGTTATTTCCTGCTTGTCTTGAGTATTTAGTCCGCGTCTGAGTTAGTATCCCCAAATCTGTCATTGATGTTAGTTACCGTGTTGTTCGTGTCCCTGATAGTAAATCACCGTTTACCCTTATCTACGACTCTCTCGCGTTACGTAATACTGCTTATATTGCATTATGCGCCTCAATTTCTCCATTTCCAGTCATGCCCTTGCTTAATTTTAATTTTACACGGGCCGATACATATCCTTGAACCACGGCCGCCCAGGTTCTCCAGACTTGCACTGAACTTCAGTGACAAGCAGAGAAACCACCAATTAATACCAAGAGCTCAGAGAAAGACTAGGTTTCTCTCCAACTACTGTTTCCATGGACACAGACCGGAGGAGAAAAACTAGTTAGATAATCGGCCTTGGGATGGTTCTTCTTTTCACTTAATGTGTCAGAAATTTAGTCAGTTGTTACTCTGTAAATACATATGTTTTTGTAAGATTCTCTTTATAACACCCCCTGACCTCTTTGGCTGTATGTGCGAACACCCAAAACTGAAACATCAGTTACTCAGCATATCGTCATAGATTGTGACATGCATAGTAAGAGTTGTGGTTTGCATTTTTTTTTTCTGGTTGTGCTTTCTTTTTATAGCAGTAGTAAGAAGTTTTGGGAAGTGGATTTTTTAAAAGCAGCATTTTTGGAGTCGAGGGGGCCGTTTTGTTTGTTATAAGGCAGCTGGACACAGGAAGCATCATAAGGGGAGCAAATAGTGTAATGGTTTGCAAGCAGAATGATAATAATTCTCCAGCAGTTTTCTGGAAACCCTCTAATTACCTGACAAAACAATCTCATTGATATGCAGAGATTGCAGAGTGCTTGCCATACAATCATGCTAGCAGCCCTATAAATCTGCCTCAAAACCAGCTGCCTGTCTGGTGGCGTGGTATGCAGAGGAGGAAGTTGACTGTGAAAAGGACGGTCATTGTTGGCTGTTGTGCATGCTAAAGGCTGTGGTGAATAATGCAGCATTGTTTGTGTGTACTTAGATGAATCGATGCCTCTGCCTTATTAAACTCCTACTGTGGCTCGCAAAATGTGTGTGTGTTATTTTGACAAACGTGCTTTTAAGAATGAGCATTCCTTTAAAGGGAGATCAACTTTTTGTCAGACTACTACAGGATATAATGTAGTGGCTTGAATCCTTTGTCTGTCTGATCCTGTTGGTCTGATTCGCTTTTATGTTGCCATTGCAAAAAGAACAGGGGGGTAACTTGCTCATTAAGGAACTAAAGGAGGGCAAAAGCTTGCAGACTTTGCCTGTGGATCTTAGTTTTAGGAGTGACTTGTTCAATCTGAGCAACTTATCAATATAAATGCATCTTATATCATGATTATTTAACTTTTGTAAAATAAGTGTATTATCTATCATTATATTAATATATATCAGATAATAGAACATTTGTAAAAACTAGCCTTAATAGGTAATAATTTAAATAATCAGTTGATCTAATCTTGGAGCCTGAGGCAATTATGGGAGAAGGACATTGGTGTGGTACCAGCATACACACAGATAAGTAAAGACAAATTGATAAGATGAGACAAGATAAACTTCATTGATCCCAGGGAGGAATTCTTGATGAATGATGATGATGATGATGATGATGATGATGATGAATCAAATTACAGAAATATTTAATGAACCTATACTAACTCTAGTAACATAGATATTTATTTAGATTAAAGGGCTTTGGGTCATTTATGTTTTCGTTAGGCATTTGGGTTTAAGTCACATGGTGCTGAGGATCGTGTTTTGACTGTTGTAAATTATTGAATGGTTCTGCTGGGGGGGTTTATTAATTTATTTAAGTCCATCAGCACATAGTGAAAACGGTTAAGAAATCAATTATGTTGCTTGTGGCAAGAAAAGCATTATTCAGATTGCAGATTTTTAACTTTTTCTTTATACAGTTCCGTTTTTAACATGTCAGTAATCATGTTGCCCAGTAATATGTCTCACACAATGTTTTATAAGTGACTTGTTGTGCTGCATACAAACAGGGTAGGTCAGGAGTAGGGAACCTGATCCATGGAGGGCCGGTGCGGGTTTTTGTGATGACCTCTCAATCAGCCAATAATAAAGCAGTGGTTCTCAACTCCAGTCCAGGGGAGCCACTGTTATTGGCTGATTGAGAGGTCATCCCAAAAACCCGTACCCACACCGGCCCTCCATGGATCAGGTTCCCCAACCCTGGGCTATAGGTAATAGTCCTCTGTGAATAGTCCTAGGTAATAGTCCTCTGTGATGATTTTTTTGTAACACTGCCCGCTAAACTAGCAACAAAAAAAAGTTTTCGTAAAGCACAGGGAAGGTTTTTCGTCCACATTTCAGTTTTGCCCCATTGTGCAATGTATTTTGGAAACGAATGGACAATGACCTGTTTGATACCCCCTGAAAGTAGTGCTTGGAGAAGTGTGCTTGGGCTTGCATGAAATATTAATAAAGTAAAGGCTACAAGTTTTGTTTTATTATTTGTTTTGTCAATTTTCGTAACGACTGTATAACCTCATGAATTGCAATCATTCATATAAATGACAAATGCATTTTTTCATTTATTTGCTTTCCTCTGACTTAATGTTTGTCAGAGTCCCAAAATCTAGTCTGTTTATTATGACATGGGTGTCGTCCCAGTGGTTTTTCTTGACAGGTTAACTAGACAATACTGGGGAATCACCTGGCATTGCATTCTGTGTTTTATTGTGCATTCAGCCAGGTAATTGAATGTGCTCTATTGAGGAAATAAAAAATGTTCAGTGCATTCAACCCAGAAAGGCAGTGAAACGGAGCCTTGATGACTCATAATCTTTAATGGGGCTGCTCTCTTTGGTTCGGTGAGGCTTATTGACTGGCACGCTTGAGCTGGAAGTTGAGAAGCACTCTTTTAAAAAAATTTAAATTATGCTTCTTCAAAGTGTCATGGCCTGGAAGGTTTTATTGCCTCAACAATAAAAACAAAAACAGAAGCAGGGAACCAAGAGTAGAAAACTTCAAAGCACATGTGCTTCCTGAAAAAACATGATGAGAAGCAGTACTTCCTCAGAAACTGAAACCTTACAGTTTAATTTCAGCACACCAGTAAGAAAAGCTGAATTGTAGCAGTTAGTCTGCATACACGACATACCTTTGATCTTTTTAGCTTCCACCTGCGGATGAAAGATTTACACATATAATTCAGCTGTATGTGTATAACACAGTCCAGACACTGCTAAGACGAAAAAAAAATGATGACCTAATCATTCATTAGGATGATCATAGCTTTATCGTATTTTTGATAGTTCTTTAATATTTTAGAAGGTAAAACAAATGACTATTAAATGACTATGATTATTTTTCCTTATATAGTAATACACTATACTGCTAAAAGTATTGGGACACCCCTCCAAATCATTGAATTCAGGTGTTCCAATCACTTCCATAGTCACAAGCACCTAGGCATGCAGACCGCTTCTACAAACAAAAGAATGGGTCACTCTCAGGAGCTCAGTGAATTTGTGGTACCGTGATTGGATGCCACCTGTGCAATAAGTCCATTCGTGAAATTTCCTCGCTACTAAATATTCTGTGGTATTATAACAAAGTGGAGGCATTTGGGGACAGCAGCAACTCATCCACGAAGTGGTCGGCCACGTAAAATCACAGAGCAGGGACAACATATGCTGAGGCGCACAGTGTGCAGAAGTCGCCAACTGTCTGCAGAGTCAATAGCTACAGACCTCCAAACTTCATGTGGCCTTCAGATTAGCTCAAGAACAGTGTGTAGAGAACTTCATGGAATGGGCTTCCATGGCTAAGCAGCTGCATCCAAGCCTTACATCAAATGCAGTGCAAAGCGTTGGATGCAGTGGTGTACAGCACACCACCACTGGACTCTAGAGCGGTGGAGATGTGTTCTCTAGAGTGACGAATCACGCTTCTTTGTCCGGCAGTCTGATGGACGAGTTTGGGTTTGGCAGTTGCCAGGAGAACGATACTTGCCTGACTGCATTGTGCCAAATGTAAAGTTTGGTGGAGGGGGGATTATGGTGTCGGGTTGTTTTTCAGGGGTTGGGCTTGGCCCCTTAGTTCCAGTGAAAGGAACTCTTAATGCTGCAGCATTCTAAGCCATTTTGGACAATTTCACAGTTTGAGGATGGCCCCTTCCTGTTCCAACATGACTTCGCACCAGTGCACAAAGCAAGGTCCATAATGACATGGATGAGCGAGACTGGTGTGGAGGAACTAGACTGTGAGCCAGGCCTTCTCGTCCAACATCAGTACCTGACCTTGCAAATGCTCTCCTGGAAGAATGGTAAAAAATTCCCATAAACACACTCCTAAACTTTGAGGACAGCCTTCCCAGAAGAGTTGAAACTGTGGGCCAACTCCATATTAAAGCCTATGTATTAAGAATGGGATGTTCATGTGTATGTAAAGACAGGTGTCCGAATAATTTTGGCAATATAGTGCATATGGCGTTTGATCGGAAGGTCGGCAGTTCAAATCCCATGGCCAGTGGAGTGATAGAGGCCACTAACTTGCAATAGCTCCAGGGACTGTCTAGCCCTGTTTTCTAAAAAGAAAAAAAAACATCACTTTTGATGAAAGTATCTACTAAATAAATAAATCATGTAAAAAAAACCCTAAACAGGAATGGGAGGAAATCATTTGGACTAGATATTTTTAATGAAACTGTGGGGAAGTGACATGCCCAGACTTTTTGGGTGACTTGGGTGAGATTGGGAGCTGTGGCTAACCTGTAATTTTTGCCGGTCGGGGTGAATTTTCGTGATCGGGGGAGGGGGTGTCCCCATCGGTTAGCTTTCACAGTTGGCTGAGGGGGATTCCCCTTTGGGAGATTTTGTGTAATCATCGGCTATCAAAATAGGCACTTGGAACAAGGAGGGGGCATTTCCCCTCGTTCAGGCGAGAGAGGCGGGTGCCCCAGGCAGCCCAGCCCCCTCCGGCATGTGACTGTTTTGGGGATTAACCAAAGGCCGCTGTTTCAGTGCAGCGCTGGGCACCTTGGTCTGGGCATTTGCTCTTGGGCCTGGCAGACAGAGAGAAGCCAATTTCGAATGACTAGTAGTTGGAGCATTACGGTACACAAAATTCATGGTTTGCTACAATTTTGGTACAGCAGGGAAAACTGAATTTTGTTTTTTTTAATTATTATTAAAACTGCAAACTAGAGGCGTACAGATGTTCTGTGACGAATCAGTTATTAAGGTGGCAATTCAGCTACTTTGGTGAATATAAATGAATATAAATATACTACTATATTACATCTGGGTTATATCCTGTCACATTAACGTGCTGCTAGTAGCTGCAATGTAACAGTGCCGACATGCGAATTTCTGAAATGTAGGATCACACAGGTGATTATCAGCCATTTTCGGTGATGGATGATGAAGGATTTCTCAAAGTACCGGCCTTAGGTCAAGTCAGGTTGGGTAGCACTGGCACAGCACATTGGCTCTGGTGACTTTTCCTATGAAGTCAGTAGACGGATTAGGAGAGCATGGGGGTTCATGAGGTCGCTGGAAAGGGGTGTGTTGAGAACGTCCAGGTTTTTACAGTCCTGGTGGCTCACTGTTTTGCTGTATAGCTGTGAGACATGGACGCTGTCACGTGTTCATGATTCATTATGAAATCTGGTCTGCACATCGATCTTTTGTTTTCCACAGAGTGAAAAACTATGTCATCGTTCTATTAATCTGTACCTGCAAGCTTGGGAAGTTTAAAAAAAAAAAAAGCTTGGGAAGTTTTTTTCGCCTGTGTTATGGCTAAAGTGGTGATCCTGTTAACTTGGGACAAGCGTGGTCACGCACCAGTGTTTAAGTATCCTTGCATATGTGTGGTGGTGGCAGATTCATCAATTTTAGAAAAATTTAACTGTAAATATTCGGAATTGTCCATGATTCAGGTTACTTAAAAATATATACTTGAAAAGCAGTCTCTTTTCATAAGGGATTCAATTTTACATTCATAAGCTGTTACCCCGTTACAACTGCATGTTTGAATTATTTAACAAACGTGCGGGTCAGGTCCTTTTCCTTATATGTCTTTGATTCATTTTACTTGGCTCTCCAAACTTGACAAACCTGCTTCCGTCGGCTGCAGAAATAAGTGAATGCATGTTGTGTGACTGCGTTTGTTACCAATCAACAGGATCACCAGAACATCCCAAAACCCCTATTTTTTGTCCTCATCACTCGTTACCTTTCCTTTGCTCCAGAAGTTTTTTTCCAAATTCCAGATGTTGAAGTGCTGTCCTGAAACCTTAAGGGAACGAGTCATCGGGGGGGGGGGGGCGATTTTCGCTCAAATCAACCCTGTGGAAATCTAGTCCAGAGTCCCCTTTCTAGAAGAGAAATTCACCTTTGCTGACGCCCATGATGTGGCAGCGAAGCTTCTACTTCAGTGATGACTTCATGCATACGGGTAGAGTGGAGGATGTAAGTGTGTTCCTATACCACTTCTTGTTCACTCTACCTTACTTACTTCCTTCATCACCTTCCTGAACTTTCAACTTTAGACAGCAAGTCATTGGGGGAGGGAGCCGTCAAAAAACAGTTCCGGGATATAGCCCCTAACACTGGCTATCTTTATTTGTTTTTTCTGTGTAGTGCAGCAGTTGCCCTTTTGACAGTTTACATTGGCTTGATCTCCCAGTTTAATAGTAACAATAAAAATTAATCTTCCTTAATGTTCTTTGTATTGCATTATTAGTGTGTAACATGACCATATTTGGCTGGGGACAGTACACAGGTATCAAAGCAAAGCTAATATGCACACAGAAAGTATTCTGACTGCAGAAAACGAATGTCAACATGAAACAAAGTGAAATCCTGGACATTTCAGGCATTTTTAGGTCTCAAAACAGAGGAAACGTCCAGAAAAACAGGACGTATGGTCACCCTAATATTCTGTAGTTAAGTTCTCATATTTGTAATATTTGGATTATAATTGAACTGAATCATCTTGGGGCCAACAATTTACACCCCTGTAAACACATTTAGGAACCAGTTAGGAACTAGTAAACCAAAGGCAGTGTTTCTGTCAATGTGTCTGAATAACAAATACCAAAAGAAGCTTATTTGTAGAAAATAAATATAAATATGGAAAATAAATAAAAATTCAAAAATAAGGCTACATCAAAGATAAATCTTGTGTTCCATACTTGCGTATCTGTAGGAGGGATCTGCGAATTCATCCTGAAATACTGATTCTGTCAATCTGAATGTTTTCACTTTTGATTCTAATGCTCAATGCTCAAATAACATGTTAACATAAAAAATGAAATATTTAAATTTTTATAGGGAGCAGGAAATGAACCACTAACAGGCAGCGCTGGTCATTAGGAGGGACAAAGAAAAATAAGTGGAAAATGTAAGAAACGACTGACCTTCCACCCCCCCATGATATAACCTTTGTATTATTTGGTATTGGATTGAAAAGAAAATCAATGGTATCTCCCACTCCTAATCTGTGATTTAGCAGTAAACACCGTATAGCTTTAATCTGGTCTGAATTTCCTGACATATACTCCTTAAATGCCACAGGGAGGGACAGGTTGTTGCAGAGACTCTTTCTGCCGTGCTCTGGTTGTACACACTCGGACGATGTCATCTCAAATGAGTTAACATTTTGGATGCATTTTCTGCAGCTCTCTCGCTGCTCCAATATGACTGACTGTAACCAACTTTAACCCTAAAGAACTCACAGCCAAAATTAGCATAATATTTTCCGTGTTGAATATCTACTTGTGAATTTAGATTCTGCCAGTGTAAAGAAATGTATTCATTTCATTGTGCGTTCCAAAACATAAATAATGTAACCGAACAGTACACAACACATTTTGAGAATTGTTTCCATTCATTCTTCCATCCATCTTCTAACCTAGTTATTTCGGTAAGGGTCGTGGGGGGGGGGGGGGGGGGATCATATTGTAACTTTAATTAGATGTGGAAATTCTTCAAGTCCATATTTTGATTTGTCAGATACCACATCTGGGACACATTATTTCCCTAACCTCATTCTATGTACACATTGTAAATTAGCGATTATTTTTTACAGTAGCTTTCATTATAAGAAAATGAAATTATTTTAGCTTCCATGCAATTAAAATTTGCCGTTGGCTAATACTTCAAAGGGGACTTGGTTTTCTTTCAGGGAAAATACCACTTTTGTTATTCATTGTTAACATAAAATAGTTCAAGATACTGTCAAGAAAAAAAGAAAAGACAATTTTAAGCAATATCTCACAGCTTTGTCAGCAGATGAAGAATTCCAGAGAGAAAAATAACTATTGTTTGGCTTCTGAATGGACCTTTATAATTGGTCAAGCCAGGCTTTTCTACAGCTCCTGTACTTTATGGTTTTCTACAGGAAGCCTTGAGGGTTAGTCTTGGTGAAGGACTGTAGTGATGTAATGGGAGCGTGTGGCAATGAAACAAGCAGGACTCTGTTTAGCGTAGCAGGACCTGAGGGAGCAACACGTACACAGTAAGCCTCGCTTTCTGAACCAGGCACGCTTACACGGAGCTTTAAGGCCAACCAGGTGACAGACTCCGCAGCGTGGGCCAACAGTGGGCGTTGGGGCCAACAGACAGGGCGAGGCTCTGTCTCTATTGGTGACGTCTCAGCTTACCGGCCCAAGAGGGGTTTAGGCTCTCTGCAGTCCAGCCAGTTAACTGGGTTAGCACAGAGATAACCTGTGGTAGGAGGTGAAGAAGATCTAACGGACAGAGGCATTCGGGCATCTGCTGACTCCTGTGTAGAACAAGCGGCTTCCTGTGAACATGTGACACGTCTGCCTAGTCAGTGGAGTGTGGCTATAATGAGGACTCTCACAGCCTGCAGGCCCGGTGTCAGCCGGGTTCGATTTTGATCCCTCGAGGTGCCATGTCGCTTCCTGATTCCCATCTTGTTTCCCCCCCCCCCGGCTCAAAACGGTGTCGTTTGTCACTTTTGTCGAAAGCACACGGTGTCCTGTGTGTCGACTCCACCCCCCTCCTTTTTAAGAGAACTTATTGGGTTGCTGTGATGGTCTGTGACATCAAACCTTTTAGAAGCCACTGTTTACCATGCATTTGGCCAACATGCTACAAGGTGGATTGTCTTTCAGAACTAAGTAACCATGTGAAGTGCATTTGATGGTGCATAATGTGCTGTGGGTTTTGAAACTTAATTTTCTTCAAATTACTGATGTTAGGAAGTGCTTGTCAGAATAAAGTACCTCACAAAATCTGACTTTGATGGTAAAAATAATATTGACCCATCTCTCCACCTGCCTGTGAAAACAAAAGCCCCAGAGCCAAGGATGTTCTCAGCGGCTCAGTGGGCTGCCTTTCCGTGCCTGTGATCGGAAGGTCGCTAGTTTTGTGCCAGATCTTGGCAGAATAGTCACGTCTGTGGGTCCTTGAGCAAAGCCCTTAACCCCCAGCTCCGTGGGTGCTGCTATGGGTGGCTGCCCTTTGCTGCCAAGCTCGCTCTCAGCTATGTGTGTGTCATAGAGAGCAAGATGGGGTTGGCAAAAGAGAATTTCCCCAGTATCGTATCATCATGCTGCCTGAACAGAAACCCTATGCTGAGGTCCGAAAAAAGTGCGAGACAGAGGAGTCAACTTTGTCACATGACCTAGAGGAAATTCTTTGAATCCAGAAAAGAAAAAATTCTGACAGGGATCTTATTGAATCTAAGGGTTTACTGACTTTTTGAAGGCAAATCAGGTTAAAATTGATAGATGTTTAAAACATCTTTTTAATGCCTGCATGAGTTGTCTTGTTGATGGCTGTTTTTTTAGCCTGTGTAGATGTTTTCCTAAGATCATCTGCTTCTCATTGTTATAAAATAGGTGCAAGGACAACTAACAGCGATAAAACTAGCCATGTGTGATGACGTCGAGGCGTGTGCATGCGATCATGGCCGAGCAGTGGTTATGGTGAGGCGTGTGTGTGTGTGTGCGTGTGTGTGTGTGTGTGACCATGGTCAGGCAGTGTTTATGGTTATGATGGGTGTGTGTGAGACCATGGCTGGGCAGTTGTTATGGTGTGTGTGTGTGTGTGTGTGTGTGTGTGACCATGGCCAGCACTGCTCTGCCTCCGTGACCATAATGGCTGCCGCGGTCCTTTGTGTGTTACAGAGCGGCAGAGCTTGTTTTCCAGCCCGCTCTACTTTCCGGCCGTCTGTCTCGCATTCTGTGGCACTGGCCTGTATCTCAGCCTTGAGGAGGAAGGGGACAGAGCGGACAAGGGGGTGATTAATTACCATGCCCGCCTGAGCAGACAGACAGCCCCGTGAAAAACCGAGAAACTCAACTTTGTCCACTCACGTGATCATTTGCTGCTCCATTTACCTTACGCAACCTGCCTGCATGACAACACAGCCTCTGAACAGAGCCCAGGCAGCAACAGAGCCTTAAGATCCAGCACTGGGGCTCTTTTAGTCCGAAAATAGCAGCACATCCTGCTTCATGTGATTTTTGCCAAATAAATCTGAAATAGCCGTCCTGGGATTTCTGAGAGTGAGCGATCGTCTTAGACTGGGATCACTTTCGATCCAAAACAGTGATCCTCTGCCCTGAGGCACTATTAATTAGATTAGTCACCATTGTGTCAGTCCAGTATCACCAGTTGTTTCCAGAACAGAGCTGCGGTGGAACAGCTAACTGTCCCCATTTCTGTATTTTTACACGTGTTTCCGCTGCTGTCACCCCAGGGAGAACGGGTTCACTTTCCAGCTGCGCACAGGAAGGAGCAGTGAACCTGCACTGCCCCCTTTGCCGACCTGTGATCCGGTGGAAAGAAATCACACCATGTCTTCCTTGTCAGGTCAGCATTTCTCTGCTGCCTGGAATCCTGTGTGACAGCCACAGCGGGCTGTTTAGGGACTTTTGCCCTCAAAGCGATTACCTATTTGGCCATTTTAAACCAAGAATATAACGTCACCTTCAAACTTCTTTAAGCCCTTAAAGAAATGCAAAAACTTCGAAAAACAACTAATGCAAGTACTTAGCTACATTAATATTTTCCAACATGGAATAAATTTAAATTCATTTTACTCAATAAGTCGGTAAAAACAACTAAAGTAACAAGTCAACATGAGGTTACCATATCAACAATCAGATCTTAGTAATTCAGGTCCAGGGAGTAAAAGTCCAGACCAAGATTTTGTTTCAACCAACCATAAAGTCACAGTAAAGTCACAGAGTATACAACTGGTTGGTTGAAACAAAATCCCGGTCTGGACTTTTACCCTCTGGACATGAATTACCCAACTCTGTCAACAATAAGTATATTTCAGTAACGTTTGGTTGTGTTAGAGGTTGGAAAGTAGATGCCGATGGACCTCGCACCCCCCCCAAGCCCCCCCCTCCCCGTACTGGAGCTTCAGTGCTTTCCCAGTCTGACCTTTAAGAATATGGGTCTTGTGCTTAGCTACCAAGTCAGAACTATGTAGGGCAATTAATCAAATTTTAATTCCAATTATGATTTTGGCTTCCAGCAATTATTCAAAACAAAATAACTAAGATAAAACAATTATTGTGCTGTTATTGTTTTGCGATGATGCTCCCTTTTTGTCTTGTATGAATCTGGCACCCCCCCTCTCCAGCTCCTTTTCATTTGTTTCTCAGTTGAATTATATTTAGAGTCCAAGGAAATCCACTGTTAAAAAGACAGATATTTCATTGGTCAATGAGTAATTGTATTAAATAATCATCTCAGTGACGAAAATAATCGTAATTACGATGTTTGCCATAATCGAGCAGACCTAGTACTATGCAACACATATGGCTCAGTGGGATTAGGGTGCTGTCTGTCTTCAGAGGGTTGCTGGTTCAAATCCCCAGCTCATGTCACTGTAGTGCTCTCCTTGTTTTAGTGGTGCCTGTCCCTGCCCGTGATGGGGAATTGGGGCTTGGTTGGCGTATAGGGAGAGCAGTGTGTCGTTTCTGGTTAAGCGCCCGCGGTCAAGCCCGGTTGCTGGCTTGGCAGAGGAGTCACATGTCTTCTGGGCCTTTAACCCTCCAGGACCCCCTGGCTTTGTCCTCAACTATATATGTGCGCATGTCTCCAGTGAGAGAAGATGGGTTATCTGAGAACCACTCCCATGCATGTGTGCAAATAGCAGATAAAGCATTTCATTCAGTCAATTCTTTGCTTGCTCACATTAAAGTTTTCTTTTTTCTATGAGTGTAGGCGTTCAGAGCATCTGGTGTGCAAACTGAGATCTGTTCCAGTGGTCTTTAAAAGTATCTAAGGTCATTTTCATTTTAATTTAAAAATTGAATGAGGTCAGCACCTCTTTGTTTCCTTTCCATTGTCTCCTTCTCGAGTTGGTGCCGAATGACAAATGGATTGACATGCGTGCTGCCAAATTTTTATGCTCCGGTGAAACAGGAAGCTGAGGGAGGAAACAATATCATTCTCTGAAACTGAGAGGAACAGAGTGCCCAAGCAGGATAGAGTTAGGCGGCTTTTATTTATGGTGCCATTTTCACGACTATATTGGCTATTAAAAAGAACAGGAAAAAGGTAACTTGTTGCCTGTTTTACCTAATTGTGTATTTCTCCTTATCAGACATGTTTCTGGAGCTAAGTGAGGGTGTGGGCGGGACAACTGTGAAGTCTAAACCCAGGAAGCAGATGATTGGTTGACAGATAATTTATAGGTCTTTGATTGGATGTTCAGAAAATTCTTGCCTAAACTGTGGATTGAAAATTATATGCATGTAGTAATCAATTATCTGCAGAGTTAAGTGTTAAAGG
>JAODJU010000138.1:18286747-18299530 GCA_026776725.1 Gnathonemus echidnorhynchus | reverse complement strand
ATTGATGTCTCTTCCTTCCTGTTGCAGTGTTGCTTCACACTGATGTCTCTCCCTTTTTGTTGAAGTACTGCTTCACACTGATGTCTCTCCCTTTTTGTTGAAGTACTGCTTCACACTGATGTCTCTCTTCTTTCTGTTGCAGTGCATGCAGCCTTGAAGTCTGCCTTTAGCACTTTGTCTGCAGAGAGGGAGAAGCTAAAACAAGTGCTAGACCAGGAGACTCCCTCAACCCAGGTCCTGGGGCTGAAGAGCACCCTCGCTTCTGTAAGCCCCTCGTTCCCATAATGCCCTGAGCTTGGCTGGATGAAAGAGACATGGGGGTTGTCCCCCCCCCCATCTCCCAGGGGGCATCTCAGCTTGAGATGTTTTCCTCCTTCCATCATAACTGGGTTATTTTACCTATTTATGTTGCATCATTCACTCACACAGCAACACTTCTATTTGAAGCAAACATACATACTATATGAATTTCATTAATTTTTATGTATTCTTCAGCATTTTTATCTGAGGAAACATAAATTAACCAATCCCCTTCTTGGATTGCAACTATCAACTCATTGTTTGCCCAGTGCCTTAAATCTGATGCCCCTTTCTGTTGAAATTCTAGTAGTTTTGCAGACGGCTGAGACCAGGTGGAGTGTCAGGCCTGTAGCCTGGATCCCACCCGCTACTCGTCTGCTCCGATGCCGACTTCATCTTCCTTTTGAAGTGCTGGCGTTTGGTTGCAGCTGGTTTGCCTCTGAGTGTAACTGTTTCATCTCTGTTGCCCGGCTTCTGTTTTAGTCACCAGACTGAGGGCAGACAGGGGGTTCATGCATAATGCAGGCCTGCCTTCTCTCAATTCTCTCTGGCTCCACAGACCTTCAAAAAAACAAGAGACACGTTACGCTTTAAGATAGAAGTCTTTAAATTTGGACTGAAACTCTAGATCTGAAATAGCACTCTGACTGAAATCGGCGGCCACTGTGACTCTCTGGCATATAATGATGTAATGGAAATCCTTCTACCTGCTTGTGTTATTTCCGTTTTGCCTCGTGAATGGGCTGCAGATTCTGCCATCACCTGAATCAGGTTCCCGTCAGTTAGCTTCTCAATCCACCACCTTGGGCTGATATTCATGAGTTTCGTAGAATAGGATCTTAAAGTAATAGCATGTTAGTCAAACATTCTGTTCCTGGGGTAAGTAGCACAAATGACCACAGAGTAACAACAAAGATATCTTTGTCTTTTTATACATTTATTGTGATGTTCTCTTATGGATTCAGCTTCTTCATAATTATAGAATTTTTGCATAAATCTTTAAAATGTTTAATTCTGCAATGGATGCAGATCACCTGATCTCACCGGTCACAACTACCTTAATTTTACTAAAACACACATTTGTATTTTTGCCTGACATTTTTTTGTGTTTGTATTTTCTTTGAAATAGAAGTTGAATGTATTTAGTGACAAGCTATTAAGATATTATTTGCACCCAATGTGTCTTTCAGGCCATAGCCCAAAATTCTGAGCTGAAAGAGCGACTTAGCAAGATTCACGCAGAATCATGCTTCACAGAGCCCACCGTGCGTTTTACTGGCCCCCTGCAGGTTGGTGTGGGTACTGCACGTTCATGTTGGCGTTGCTGTCACCTCCGTCAGTTTCGCTGTGAAAGTCTGGAGATTTCAGATCAGGAGTTGGTGTGGTTTGTTTGACCCGAGTTGGTGCATTTTTGTTGGCGGCTCAATGCAAACGGCACAGATTGCAACATTATAGCCGTGTCCCCTGAAAGTTCACGTGTGAATTTCATGCTAATGCCATTGATCTCATGAAAAACATTCCCTGTAATGTATGTGGTTTGTTCATACATCCGTCCATCCATCCATCTTCTAACCAGTTATCCTAGGCAGGGTCACAGGGCTGGTTTGCCAATGTTGGCGTTAGTTATAGCATGTGAACCCGCAAATCTGGCCCTGAATAATAACACTTGTGTTACCAATAAGACCCACTGATAGCTGTGGATAAACACAGTGGACAAAGTCATGTTCCCTTAACAAGCAAAGCTTTTGCTTATGTGACTCATAACAACCATGTTGCCTGTTGGCTTCACAGCGGTAACTTTACGAAAAAGACAAAGTTCTTTAATCATTTTTATCATTGAGTCAAGCAGGCAGAACGGAGCTGGTCCAGCTCACTTGTTCATAGTGTCCTTTTATAAACATATTTTAAAACGGACTTTATTCGGATTGCTATAGAAATACTTCTTGCTCCCTCTTTCAGAATCTTTCCCATAGTATCTATTATTCACTTAATAATTTATTAGCACATTTAATTTGCTGAAAAATCAATATGAAAGTTCTAAATGAATATTATATTAGGTTTTTTTCTCTATCACAAATTATATTTTAAATACGTTACTTTAATTTATATCAGAAAGACTGTTGTTGTGCTTTAATTTGATTCATTATTGGCTATTTTTATTAAAATATGGAAGCTCTGACATGATTGTTTGTACCCATTCACATATGTTCCTTTAAGGCAGTGAATGCTGTTTTTAAGCATTAAGATGATTCACGATTCATCTGCTTTTGTGCATATCATTGGGTCCTTTCATTTTAAGCACATTTCTGTTACTTCTTGGTGTGATTCACCCTTTGAATTGTAAATTATCTGCACTGTTTACTTAATATAAAGGATGGTTACAAACTAAAATCTTTACGAATAGCTCTTAGCTGTCAGTTTTCATATCATCTTCGATGCATATTCATAGGTGCTTGGTATAAATGTAGCTTTCTATATGAAGATCCATCTTATTTTTTTGCCAGAAACAGGTTTCGACAGATGAGTCCCATCCTCTTGTCCACCAAGTGTCCAATGAGAGCAGGGCGTCCATCTCGGAGTCGCTGTCTGAGTTCTTTGACGCACGGGAGGTGCTGCGGTCTGCCAGCTCTTCTGAGAATGAGGTAAAGGATCCCGCTGGAGTCGTCACAACGCTTCCCAGCATCACATTGTACCCGAGTCAGTAGCTCCGCCCCTTCTCTGCGTCTCGCTGTGTCTGTGATATGTTTTGGTTACCATAACTCAGCTCCTGCAGAGTTCATGCTCTCTCAAAGCATAATACGTCTCCTGATGAACAGGAGACCTTAAGATCAAAGCAGATGAGAAAACACAAGCGTGATATGATCTTCAGATTATGGTAAAAGGCTACTCTGAACTTTCAAAGCATTTTGAAAAAAAGAAATGCCTATACGTCTTCATCTACGCAACTTCAAAAAAAAATTCTTCTGAAGTTAATTGCCCTCCTCTGAAAACACTTCAGCAGGAAGCTGAGTCATAAAACTATTATCACCGATACAGAAGTCCAAGGGGAGACGGCTTCCTCTGAAACCCCACACCCCCCCCCACTCCCAAGATGCCTTCTTTATCGTCAGTCAGCTGATCCGTTAACCGCTGCAAACGTGCCCGCGGGGAGCGATGCTGGAAGGTGTGTTTTACCTGTCAGCGTGCAGCCGAAGCTCGGTAATAATTAATCGCTGTGTTCCAGGGCTCTGACGATGACTCATACATCAGCGACGTCAGTGACAACCTCTCCGTCGAGAACCTCAGCAACGGGCCGGAGGGCGAGAGACCCAACCCAGGTACGGCGTGCGCCGGCGTGACGCAGGAAGTATGTTCGGCTGCCTACACGTATTTACGGTTGAATTCGTGGTATCCCTTGACATGTGCACCACGTCAAAGGCAAAGCATGCTGGGTGATCACAGCAGAGCCGTTCAGACTGTCTTGAGCATTGAAGAGCTTTTGGCCTTGGGGGGGAATCCCAGGTTACTCCACAGGACTCGATCCGGAGGCCCCTATCACCCTCTCTGACATTTGGGCGGGCGAGCAAAAACATGGAGTAGACACTAGATTACTGGCTGCAAATCAGATCTAAAATCAGTCTTGGTGGTAAATGTTATCATATTTCAGGGTTACCCCGCAGCTCCGGGCGAAGGCCGAGGGCAGCCACGTCCGAAAGCATTTTAAGTGATCCTGCTGGTGCACGTGAGGTCCCTGGTGCCGCCCTCCATAAGGACGAGGCCGATGTCTGCGCCGCGGCGCCGGCCTGCATGGAGAACGGCGCCCCCCACAGGCAGCGCAGGTCGCGCCTACCCGCCCCGAGCCCCAACACCAGCAACATCAGCCTGTGGAACATCCTGAAGAACAACATCGGCAAGGACCTGTCCAAGGTGGCCATGCCGGTGGCGCTGAACGAGCCGCTGAACACGCTGCAGCGGCTGGCCGAGGAGCTGGAGTACAGCGAGCTTCTGGACCAGGCCGCCGCCACGGCGGACCCGTTCCAGCGCATGGTGAGGGCCGTGCTAACGCGCTAACACGCTAACAGGCGCATCCGTAGGAGCTCACTTGTGACAACAGCGCCCCCCGTTCTTGCTCACTGACGCATGCTTCCTGGATAGCATATTGTCCAGCCATAGGTTAGGCTCCAGTCAGCGTGGTGGGTCGTAGTTCTAACGTCTCTGGCTGTCCTCGGGCTCGTGGTCCTCCCCAGCTGCAGGTGGTTGGCCGCCCGACGCGGGGAGCCGTCTGCTGGCGATGGGGCCCCAGTGCCAGCACTGGAGATGCGTTTGTGGGTTTTTCAGTGCAGGATAACCTGGAGCTTAGTGTCAGTGTTTGGCAAGAGGAATTTCCACTCAGGAAGTAATAGACACTAACATCCAGCCATTAGTGGGGCTGTAATGCACCCCCTGCTATTACGCTAGTTGAGAGAGAGCTAGTGTCGGGGGGGGGGGGGGGATGGGGGTGCATTTCCCTATAACCCAGTTACTCTGCACTCCCAGCTGGCTCATTAGCGGTTGGCTTACAAGCGGGGCGTCGAGGTAGGGGGGAGATACGAGGAACCCGGGCATGGACGCCGGGCCTTCCGGAACCGCCGCCGTCTCGGTGCCTCGCTTCTGCTGAGCTTAATCAGCTCCCGTTAGTTCGGCGGACTACGGTGTCTCCCCCAGTCGTGTTTTTCTTTTTCACGTTTCCTGTACGGTCGGTGGGAAGCCCCGGCGTGATGAGCTTTTGCGCCTGCAGGTGTACATCGCCACGTTCGCCATCTCGGGTTACGCGGCGAGCTACTACAGAGCCGCCGGGAAGCCGTTCAACCCCGTGCTGGGGGAGACGTACGAGTGTGAGCGGCCGGACAGGGGATTCCGCTTCATCGCTGAGCAGGTATGGTCCTCCGCCCCGAATTCTAAACCAGCCGTGCAGTGCATGGTGCACATCCCATAATACCACACAAGACTTGGCGACCTTAAATCGACTCAGCGTACCCCGAGGGTTGCCGTGCGTTAAGTGCACTTAGAGACGACGAACCCCCCCCACTCCTGCCCTTATTTCCATCGCCGACAAAACGCTGTAAATCTCTGGGGTGCGTTGAGAGCTGGGTGGTGAGTGTGCAGTGCGAGGTAGCGCCCCCCGGGGGCGTGAAGGGCAATGTGCCTGGACAACATCCAGCCACTCCGCCAGCAAGTCAGGCCTTCTGCCGGGAGAAGGCCTACCCTTCCACCCTGTGCTTGTTGCCCTCAGAACATTACTGAGAAAGGTCACGTCCAAAGTTGCCTTCCCCGTCCCTCGTTGATGAATTATTAAAAAACTACCCTTTCGGAACCTGAAAGGGCTCCAGGACAGTCTGTTCCGGCATGCATCTCCTGGATCTTGTAAAAAATAATATGAAAACAAAACACCAAACAAATAACAGATGGATCCGCATTGTGAATGAATTCACAAACATTTTTTTCATTCTGGTTTGTTGCCACTTGATCTAGGTACCCAAAGCCACTGTTATCACCTGTGTGGGACCGAAGGGGGGGTTCAGGTAACAGAAGCCAGTGATTAATGAATTATGGTCCCTTATCAGCCCACCTTCATGCATCACCATTGGAGGGAGACCATGTATTTTTCCGGAAAGCTTATAAACACCTCCGCTAATTAGCATCTGGTGCTCCTGCTACTTTGACGGCCAAGCTGCTCAGGTGGCTCCTTGGTGACTGAGGTTTAGGCCATCGGTGATGTCATCTTAAAGGGACAAGGAACCTTCTTAAATCTAATGAAACCTGCCGCCCTCAAGTGTTACAGCTGCGGCTCCCCTGTTCTTACCTCCCTGTCTCCGCTCCTCAAAGAGACACTCCGTTGGTTTTAGTGCTAATGAAAAATAGGTAGTAATAACTAGATTTTAAATACTAAGACAACGGTGCATTTACCTACAGCTAAGGGTACAATTGGCAGACCCTTGAGGGTACAGCCCCAGTGACAAGTGATTGTACCCTCAAAGGTACAAATTGGTACTTTTTTCTGAGTGTAGAAGTTTGGCATTGAAGCAGAACGTGCAATAATTAAGTAGATTAAGATTGAGAGGTGTGAGCCCAGAGCTCTCAGTCCCTTTAACAGTCCCAGACTGAAGCTGGGAGAAGCCAAACTGATCTGCAGTGAATAGTCTGAGGTGCGATGGCTCACTGCTGATGCCAGTGGTCCTCTGGATGCAGCAGCCATTGTAAATGTCCAGTAGAGAAGATCCTGTTCCTGCCTCCTTAATAAGGTCCTGGCAATATTCTCTGCTGTTCTGCTGACCCGTTGGAGGGACTGCTGGTCCAAGGCGTTATAGGACCTGAAGCAGGCCGAGATACAGTTTGTAAGGACAGTGTCGACGGCGCCTCTGTGAAAGGTGGACTGGATGGGAGGCGGCATTCTCGCCTGTCCCAAGAGCCACAGGAGGTGACTTCGCTGCTGGATCTTCTGGGCCAGGAAGGATACGTGCTGGTCCAGGGCAGATCCTCTTTGAGGTGAAGAAATTAAATGTAATTTAATGCTCTCAGCTTCCCTGACTGAGGAGCCGCTGACGTACAGAGGGTTGTGGACGTTAAGCTGCTCGCTCACTTTCTATCTGCATGCAGACTCGCTTCCTCCACCCAGATCATGGAGGTGTCGTCTGCACATGGTATGATGTGATTAGACGGTCCTGGCAGAGCAGCCTGACGTCAGGAGTGTGGACAGTAAGAGCTGAGGCAGCAGCCTTGGGGGGGGTTCCTGTGCTCAGTCTGATTTCAGCGGAGCTAATGTCCCCAGACCTGACAGACTGTGATCTCTCTGTCAGAAATCCAACTGCATAGCGATGCTTTCAGGCCAAGCTGGCGCAGCGTCTGGATAAGCTGTTGAGGTACGACTGTGTGGAATGCTGAGCTGAAATCGCCAAGCAGTGTCCTTACATAAGACATACAGGGTGGTGTTGTGGGCCGGTGTTCTGGCGCCCTCTATGGACCGGTAACCTGCATACACACCGGCACTTTGCGGATAAGATTGCCATCACAGATATACCTCTCATGCCCTATGCTCCCTCAGACAGGCTCCAGGACCACTGTGATCCTGACCAGCATAAACGGTTGGAAGACGAGTGGGTGGATAAACCGATAGATGGATGGAGATATTTTGATAGTTAAAACAGCATCTGTACCTCTTTATCTTCTCAGGTCAGCCACCATCCCCCTATATCAGCATGTCATGCCGATTCCAAAAACTTCACCTTTTGGCAAGGTGAGCGATCATTCGTGACGATAATCTAAAGGTAACGGTGACGTGTAGCGCGTGGTGTCACGACACGACGCTGTCACCGCTGCTGGCCTTCCATCAATGTCCCCGACCACGGCTCACTGCCGTTTGCTCGAGGTTTAGGGGCCTGGGCCACATTCTGTTCAGTCGTCGGCAAGCGACGTGTCTTATGTTTGCTGGTCTTTGACGATTTCAGACATGCGATGGAAGAACAAGTTCTGGGGGAAGTCCATGGAGATTGTTCCAGTGGGCGCCACACACGTGGTTCTCCTGGCGTGAGTCTTCTACCGATTGTTTTCATCACAGGTGTCGACCCCCACCAGTATTAACTCCCTCCTCCTCCACCCCAGGTCTGGCGATCACTATGAGTGGGACAAAGTTACCTCATGCATCCACAACATCATGAGTGGCCAGAGGTGGATTGAACACTACGGCGAGATCACTATCAAGAATCACAGTAGTGATGCCTGTCAGTGCAAGGTCACATTTCTCAAGGTGAGGCTGCAAAGCTTACGTCTTGTGAAGAAACAGATCCCATCCAATCAGTCCCTCATCCCGCTACCAGCAGTGTATTTTGAGAAAGTCTATGTGTCTTCTATAAGCGATTGCGTTGACTTGATGTAGAATGAACCAAGAATGCAATGACACCGTAACTTTGCACTGCAACATACTATTTGCACAGGACATGAACTGATAAGAAGTTAGTTAATGACCAGGATACATTTGACCCGTATTTGTTTGAATGTGGACTGAAGGCGAAATACTGGAACTCAAGTGTGAACGACGTGGAAGGTTTAGTCACCGACAGCAAGGGCAACGTCATCCGCAAGCTTTATGGCAAATGGCACGAGGGCATCTACTGTGGTGAGCCGTCGTCAGCCACCTGCATCTGGAGAACAAGTGAGTGACAACCAAGCGGGCTCTGGTCTTCCTTCCTTCCATCCATCCATCTGCTTTCTAGTCACATATTCTGGTCATGAATGCAGGGGAGGGGTGGCTGAAATCTATCCCAGACAAAACAAAGTGCAAAGTTGGGATATAGCCTGCAGGTGGTGCCACTCCGTCACAGGGCACATACACAATGAGCATTTCCATACCCATATTGTCCTGTTTTTATTTGTAGCTGACAGGTAGACTGTTACCCTGTATATTCTGTTGCACACAGACAAGAATAACCAGGCTGAACCTATTTATCGCATGTGATTAGATGCGATGCCTCCAGACTACGAGCAGTACTACGGTTTCACCACGTTTGCCATTGAGCTGAATGACCTGGACCCTGAGACAAAGGCACTGATTCCGCCAACCGACAGCCGACTGCGACTGGACCAAAGGTAAAGAGAGGAGACAGAGAAACACAGACTTCACGCTGGCTGCCTCTGACTGCACCCACAGTGCCGTCTGTGCCATAGCGCAGCCTTGAGTATCTTCTGCGTCATGTTCGCTTTGCTGGGTCTGTGGGGAGTTTTTGTGAAATCTACGCTTAAGTGATTTCTACTCACCCGAACAGCTGATAAACAAAAAAATAATCATAATGTTAATATATTTGTATTCTCAAAACCTCTCAGGGTACCAGGATTTTGAGTTATTAGCTGTACAGGGATCTGTGTCTCCATAAATGGGGCAGCAGTTGTACGTCTCTTATACACACAGCGTCTGCTTTGTGTGGCGTGTTTCTGCGGACTGCCCGTGTAGCAGATGTTGGTACAGATGTGGACGCAGGCAAAAGTAGTTGTCGCTTGTGATGGACCCCAGTGGGAAAGCTCCACTGCCGAGAGAAGCTGTCATTCTCAGATGTCAGATCAGATGTCCGTGAGGCGCTGGGGCTGCGATGCGAGCCAGAACGATTTTGGTCGAGCCGGTGTGATGCTGTTCGCCTGCCCGCTTCCCTCGTTGCGTGTCAGGCTGCTGGAAGACGGAAACGTGGAGGCGGCGGAAGAGCAGAAACAGAGGATAGAGCAACTGCAGAGGGACAGGCGGAAGGTTCTGGAGGAGAACAACATGACGCACCAACCCCGATTCTTCAAGTATGATACCCCCCCCCCCCCCCCAGTGATGTCATGCCAGACTCACCACTGTCCACCTCCATCTGCGCACGGCTTATTTTTAAGATTTCCTCGGACGTCTGTGGTTAATCCGCTAGCCGTTTTTTGTCTCCCCTCTGTTTACAGGAAGTTGAAAGATGAAACCTGGGTGAGCAACAACACTTACTGGGACCTAAGAAAAGACCCCGGGTTCACCAGTCTGGACTGGCCAGTGCTTTGGTGACGCGGTTTGCTGGCCGACGCGTCTCCCAGCGCCCGACGCCTCCCACTCGTCTGCTGTTCATTGTGTCGTGCTTTGCCGCTGCCTCACTGGTTTAATGCCTTAATATGGAGTGCTTTCCAAAATCGTGTAGCGTTTTTAAAATGAAAACACATGTTCTGAATGTAGCGAAAATATGCAACCTGGGATTCTGTTCGATGTCCCTGATGTCACTGACTGCTGCACAGAGAATCACCTGAGGGATTTGCGCCCTCTAGTGGTTACACACCGGTACAGATGGCAAAAAAAATATTCCAATGAAAAATCTATGATCGCACCCTGGATTATTTTGCCAGTAAAGATGTACACTGTAAGATCCGGTCAGAACTCTTAGAATTTTCTACCTCCAATGTGAAATGGCATAAATGTGGTTTTGATGTTTGAAACAGTGGCTGTAGTGTTTTGGAAAGACTGAACACTTCCTTAAAGCCTTACCCACTTAACTTGATAAAACATTGAACTTATGTATTATATTTGAATTTGTACAAATGATATGTGGCAGTAGGAGGTAACAATTTTCAAGCTTTTAAGAAACAATCCCGTCTTCTATCAGTCTGCATTCTACAAATAACATCTCAATTGTTCTACAGTTATGCCATTTGCCTGTGTGTGAGTTATGCACACGTTTGATATATACTCTGAAAATGAAACTTTCCTATACTCTGTAGTAACTCTGCTGGCAGATACAATGTTCAACATGGAGATCATAAATGACATGGCTGGGTACAGTGTCAGAGACTGTTTGCATCCTTCCCTGCTTGATCTGTTATCCCCAAAAGTCACCAGGATGTGACTAAACCAGTGGTGATGAGATGGACTAGGGCTGTTATTAAATTTACATATCTTGGGGTGTCATGACATGTTAAAACCCTGTTTGAGTTTATTCCTATATGTTACATTTTTGGACCATACCTGTATATACACTGTCTGGTCAAACAAAATAAAGCGTTATGATACCATCCACAGGAATCCAATCACTTTCTTTTAAAATGATTCTTATACACAGCACTTCAAACACCTTCTGAGAAGGTCATGTGGTGGAGTTATCCCTGGGGGGTCCGGAACCTATCCCAGACTGGCGGGGGGTTACCCAGGATGGAGCGTCAGCCTACACAAACACACACTGTCCATTCATTTCTATAGGCAAAACCTAATCCCAACAATGACAACCTTAATCCCCACCAGGGGTGGACTTGTAGGTGGGGCAGACGGGGCAGCCGGAGCAGACGGGGCAGCCGGAGCAGACGGGGCAGCTGCACAGGGGCCCGGGCCCCCCTGCCAGGTTGAGGGCCCCCTTCCGACTGTAAATCTCACATAACACTTATGGGAGTTAAAGTGCTGATGTCATGCACATGTTATAAACCTGTGACGTGCTGCTTTTATCTCTCATTTTTATGTATACAGTCTCATTATGGTGGAAATCAACACAAAAAATACTTGGTACAATACTTAAAACAATTTTGTAATGTTTTGTAGACCAACTATGCCAAGGTGTGTATTTAACGAAAAAACATGGAATTTGCTAACACAGTGCATGATGGGTATGATATTTGGAGGCCACTAAAATTTCATCATTTGCAACTGTTGCAACTGGCATAGGCAGGCGCTAGGGGGTGGGGGGTGTATCCATGGTCCATTTCTGCCCCAGGGCGCAGTGTACAGTTCATCCGCCAGTGACCCCACCCAGCTCTAACGTTGACTAAGTAACAAAACAAAATATGACACTTGTGGCATTTTGATTTGCACTTACAGATTTTCATAATAATGAGACTGGAAAAGTGGTCCCTACAACGTCAAAATAATAGGTTTTTTATCACATTGTGGGGACATTTGTATATGAGACCCCCCATGCGCTGAGCAACATGCATACAAAATATTGAATTGGATCCTGTATTCTACAGCAGTGGTTCTCAAACTTTCAAGCCAGCGACCCCTAATCGAAGATCGACAAGATCTCGCGACCCCCACTATCAAAAACAAGCAATAAACATAAGCTGTTCACAGTATTTTGACTACATTTACTATACATCAAAATAATTTTGGCTTACCTTTCAATGGGAAAGGTGTACTTGTTTTTGGCAGCACAAAAGCTTCATTCGTGGCCTGATGGTGAATACAGCTACCCGCAGATCATCTTCGACATCAAGACGTGATCGGTATTTATTTTTTATATATGTAAGAAAAAGACTGCTCACACAAATATGTAGATCCAAATTGAAGCAGTACATCCATTGCTGCACGGGACAACTCTGTGTATTCGTCTGCTACCGCAATCCAAAATTCAGGCAGTGTGGAATTGGAAAATAATGTTTTTAATGTTCGATCACTGGACAGCTCCAGCAAAGCATCTTCCAGATTTGTGGGGAGATGAGTAATAGATTCAGAAAATGGTTGCCGTATCCAGTCATACAGTTCTGGTTGCGTCTCTTTTGGGAAATACTTTTTGAATTGTTCCAAAAGGCTGCGGAGATGACCAGTGATGAGTTCCTTCAGGCTTCTGAGGCTCAGTCCATTTTCCTCCAGATGCTCCTCAAGCTCAAGGAACATCTCCACATTTCCTTGTTCAATCCGCTCAGCCCATCTTTCCAGCTTTTTCATAAAAGCATTGACTTTGTCATTCATTGTCAGAATGTTTGTGTTTGGCCCTTGTAATGACAGATTAAGCATGTTAAGCTTTTCAAATATACATGCCAAATAAGCAAGTTTTGACAACCAAGCTGGATCTTTCAGGCAAGCGGCGAATTCAAATTGTGAGTCTTTCAAGAACGAGTACACTTCTTCGCGCAGTTCATAAAGACGTCCGAGTGCCTTCCCCCGTGATAACCACCGGACTTCGGTGTGAAACAGCAATGCTTCGTGCTGTGAGCCCATCTCGTTGCAAAGTGTGGCTAGTAGTCTGCTGTTTACTGGGC
>JAODJU010000138.1:18272280-18286647 GCA_026776725.1 Gnathonemus echidnorhynchus | reverse complement strand
TCTTATGCTTGGTCGATGTACATGGTTCCGATGACTCAGGCAAACTGTCCACAATTTCCTCAACATTTTTAGATTTGCGAATAACAAATTTATCCATCTCAGCAGTTGCGGTTTTCACGTGCAGTTGTGCGCTGTGAGCCAATCGATGCACAGTGATGTCATATCTTTGAGTTGCGAATTTATTTTTTTTTAAACACTCAATTTAAACACTCACACTCAATCAGTAATATCTTTACAAATCAGAAAATATTTATTTATAGCATTTACTTGTAATACTGAAAAGTGTGTATTATAATCACAAAAAAAAAAATCGACCCCTTGAAATTATTCTGCGACCCCCAGTTTGAGAACCACTGTTCTACAGGGAGCCAGTGTAGGGAGGGTAAGACTGGGGTAATATGAGATCTTATGTGAGAACATGTTAGAAGCCTAGATCTGCATTTCGGCGTCTGAAGGTGAGAAAAACCTGCTTTACTAAGACAAGTAAAAAGTGAGCTGCATTAATCTAAGTGTGAAGAGATAAATGCATGAATGCGCATTTCCATCTCAGCTACAGAAACCACAGCCCACAGCTTGGATTCTTAACTGGAGAAAGCAATGAGAGATCCGACACAGGCAAATCAGATCAAAGGTGGCCCAGCAATGCCCACGTAGTGTTAATCCATTTAAGAGAGAGGTATGACCAACCATATCAAAAGCTGATCCAAGATCAAGTAGCACTTACACAGAACATTCCTCAGAGTTGGCAGCCATTAACAGATCATTAGACACTTTAAGGATAGTTGTTTCTCTAGAGTGACGCCTACAAAAGCCTGACTGAAAAGGGTCCAAGAGCCGGTTCCTCTCTAGATAAACACCCAGCTGCTTTTCAACAACCTCTTCTAAGATTGTTGGAAAAAAAAATAGGACTTTAGAAATGGGTCTGTAGTTCTTAAAGATAGAGGGATCTAGACTGGGGTTTTCCAACAAAGGGGGAATAATTGCTTGTTTTAAATAGCTGAGGACACAGGCTGACTGTAAGGAGTGGTTGATCACAGATACCAGGTTGAGAGCGAGGAACGTGAAGAAGTTTTAAAAACAGGGAAGTTGCTAAAACATCTGCAGTACTAGAAGACGGTTTCATATTCCAGAATAGTTTCATTAATTCCTCAAAAGGGACTAGGCTAAAAGAACTAAAAGATCAGCGAAACGGAGCACCAACATCTGGAGACACCAAAACTGGAGGAGAAGCTGGCCTGCACTCAGCAATGTCACTGATGAAATATTTAAGGGGTTCATTATAATCACTATTTGAAGAGACCAAGGAATATGATGGGACTGATGAAACAATGAGATACTGGACTTGCATAAGCGCTCAACCTGCTGACTGCCTCGATCGAAAACTGTGGATAGCGTCATTCATTCAGGGTGTTCCATTGACAGCCACTTTGTCTCGATCTTGTTCAGTATATCAATGCAGTGGGCATTAAACGATTGGACCTGAACCTCAACATTGTCACAGACCACAGCAGTATAATTGAACCTGTCAGAGAATTGTGCGATCAGAGTTTCATTAATACGCACTTGGTGTTTCTATTTAAGCTGAGTAGAATTGGAGCTAAAAGACATTTCAAACAGAATACACTTGTGATCACCAAAAATGAAAAAAATGTGGTCTAGCATATGACTTCTGCTGTGAGCTGGACGTGAAACATGCTGCCTAAAATTAAAAGCTTCCATAATACTAAAAAATTCAAAGGCGACACTGCAACCAACCAGTGCCATCTTATCCAGTTTAATAATAGCGGTTAAAAATTGGAAGAACCCAGAAGGAATCCCACAATGACATGGAGAACAGGAGAAACATCTCCAGTACCCTGAAGAGAGAAAGGAGTACTGTACTGATTACTGGTGAGTACCAGCCCACTGAACACACAGGCTATGAGTACCGAGATGTTAAGCTGGAAGCTCTTTGCAGAGCAGTTGCAGACTGACATGCTGTTTGGCCAGGGAGCCCTCGGTCTCAACAGGATGCAAATCAGGACTTCAGACGTCAGCTGAGACGTTCATGTTGATATTCTTGGGCTGTTTTACGAAAAGCACGGGAATTACGGCATGTTGTACTGCGCAGACCAGTGTCGGATCGAATTACACCAAGGAGCACATTTAATGCATGACACACTCAAGAAGCAGTATCCTGTCAGACACCCAAACCCCCCCTCCCTGCATGGCCCAAACCAAAATGCTCTTATAAAAACAACAAGAGGAAGAAAGGTCAAAACATTACGTTACCAGAGTTACTAGAATTGTTCATCAGTCCTTTCATTTCTCTTTTATTATGTGCCGCAGATATTCCTCCAAACCCCATCCAGGATGTTTCCCAGCCCTCTGCCCTATGTCGCCCCCCCATGACCCCGACCTGGAAAAGTGGTGAGAAGATGGACGGGTGATTTCCTCTATTATTACATATTTGTCAGACAGAATGGTTTCAGATCTTCAGACAGAATGCAATATTGGATCAGAAGGAACCAGCGTAATAACCTAACACGTTTTAAATTAAGGAACAAAATAAATAGGTAGTTATTCATAATTATATGAATTATATGAAAAAATAAAAAAATGGAACATTTCTTCCCTTATGAATTTGTTTGTGAGGAGAAATGGGAAAATATATTTTCCCATAACATCCAAAAAAATAATAAAAAAATACAGATCTTCAACATCCATCCATCCACCCACCCACCTATTCAGGTCAGGAGTGCTGGGGGGGAATCTGGTGATCTTCATCCTGGCTGCCTCACGCTGCAGACCACCCCAGTACATGCTGTAGGTCACAGCCTGATGAAGTCAACAGGACCACATCATCTGCAAAAAGCGAAGACGTGATCCTGAGGGCCCTGATCCAGACCCCCTCCACCCCTTGGCTATGGCTAGAAATTCTGTCCATAAAGGTTTTGAACAGAATCGGTGACAGGGAGAGGGCAGCCCAGGCGGAGACCAACACCCACTGGGATCGAGTCTAACTTCCTGCTGGCACTGTGAACCAAGCTCTGGCTGCAGTTATGCATGAACATAAAGGCCCATAACAAGGGACACTGTACCCCAAACTCCCGAAGCACCCCCCACAGGACCCCCACCTCAAGAGAGAGGGTTGTATGCCTTTTCAAAGTCCACAAAACACAAGTAGACAGGTTGGGCAAACTCCCACGAGCCCTCCAGTATTGTTGTGAGGGTGAAGAGCTGCGTCAGTGTCCTGTGACCAGAGCGGAATTTGTATTGTTCCCCCTGGATGTAGCTTTCTTAAAGACTAGGACCACCACCCCAGCCTGCCAATCCAAATGCAGTCTCCAACCTCCATGCAATTTTGAAGAGGCTTGACAGCCAAGACAGGCTCACAACATCAAGATCTTTCAGGAACTCTGGGTGAATGGCATCCACCCCCGAGTCTTACCACCGAAGATTTTTTTTGCTTATTTCAGTGACCTCCACCCTAGAGCCTGCCCGTGAAGCCTCATTTCCACCAACGCGGTGCCGGACTTTTTCCTAATACAGCACCGGTTCCACGTGTTTCCAGCGCCATGGGAGCATTTATGGAGACAAAAGTGGATACAGGCGATAGAGGTAAGACGCAATGAGTCATACTCCGGAAACCTTTTTCGGTTCGGCAAATAAATCCAAAAAACGAAATACAGGTTAAACCTTTACTTTTACTTCCGGCTACATAATATTTTCATTCCGTTCTTTTTTTGAAACCGGTGGAAATGCACGCTGGTTCTCAGAAGGCACCAAGGGAGAACCAGCCCAGCCCAGCCCCAGCTCCGTGTTAGTGGAACTCTACTTCCTCCGAGGAATCGTGTCAGTGGGATTCAGGAGGCCCTCAAAATACTCCTTCCACCGCCTGCCCATATTCCTGTTTGTGATCACTGGCACTCCATCCCTGCTGTAAACAGCATGGGTCAAGCCCCGATTCCCCCTCAAGTCGCCTGATGGTTTGCCAGAGTCTTTTTGAGGCCGACCGAAAGGCTTTTTTCCCCCAAGACCTCAGCAAACTTTTCCCACAGCAGAACTTTCGCTTCCACGGCTGCCAAAGCTGTTTGGCCTGCTGGTACCTCAGGAGTTGCACAAGCCAATCAGGCTGGTTTTGGTTTAACCTAGACAATAACGGGGGGGGGCTGTGAAACTGAGGGCAGAAAATCTCCTGACGTGTTTGTAATAAAGCAGTCATGTACAGACAACTTCCACAACGATACAGAAAAAACAACCTAGATGCTATTAGAACAACAACAGAGTATTTCCCAGATAACCCCTAAAGCCACCTCCCTCAATATAATCCCTACTCCCCCCACACCACAGATCTCTATAATCTCCTGTCCCCACCGCTCCAAAAAATCTTTATTAAAAGCCCAACTTGTTGTGACTCGTCTCATTATAATAAGGTTCACCAGACTTGCGTCTGCAGCTTCCATGTGCCATCGCAAATTACTCTGCTTTCATTTCGCTGTGATTTCTTTCAAAATTAAAACATACAGATTGTCATCCATATGTAGCTAAATTATAATAAGGTCCATAAAATACTTCACCTCATTTACATAAAAGTTTGGAGGCTGTACAGAATGTAAATACAAAGAGAATGTAATGATTTACAAATAATAAAAATCCATATTTAGCAGAAAATAGACATAAATGTTGAAACTGAGAAATTTTCCTTTATGTGAAATATTTGCTCAATTTGAATTGCCAGCAACACTTTTAGCTGAGAAATGGTCCAACTGACCAATCGTGTTCTGATTTTGTTACTGCCCAGTGCACAGTTATTGTTCGATCCTTGTCAGGGATACATCTAGAACGCATCAATGATTATACTACACAAGATACGTGGTCAATTGCTGCACGTGGTTTCAGTGATCAGATGTAGTCATTTACACTAAGCATTTAGCACTGTGTACTTGTGATTGCCCACAATGCATTTTAAACCCAAGCTTAAACAGGACATTTAAGTCTGGGAATACAATTACAGGAAGCGTCTGTTTGCAGTTATTGCAGCTAAATGTTTCGGACAATTGCATTTTCATGGGGGTTATATGGTCAGGAATGGGGCAAGTAATTTTATGACTATATAAACCGGAGAATTTCAAATTTTGAATTCAGTTCATTTAAAACCATATATTTACTTCTATATTTTAAAATGTAATTAAAATGTATGTTATTTTTTGTTCGTCTCATTCATGGACGCCCATGGGCCTCGTTAGGTACGATCACTTGAGGCTGTCGCCCCAAGTATTACACCCCGGATGCCAGTCTAACTTCAAAAAGAAAAAAAAAAAACGAATTGTGATTTTCTTTTAAATAGCTGGAAACGCCCCTGGACCTATAATCCCAGTAGTCAGGACCCTTTGAGGACCCTTTGAGGCCTGAGTGTCAGCATTATATACTAAATCTCCAGAAATGTTGAACTGATTTGTACAGAAAAATTAAAAAGAATTGCACTGATTTCAATTCACACAACTGAACCTCGTTTTTAAAGTGACAGTGTAACATTCTCCTCTAGCAAATCAAACAGGCCTAACGCACAAACGTGTCCCTGGCGACGTCATCATTGCCATCATCTTCCACCGTTTACCTAGATTTACTATAATCCATGTAGTGAAATCTCTTCCACGGAGGACTATTGTAGCTGCTCACCCATCACCTGAAACGTCGGCCCGTAAGCGGAGTGGAAAGCTGGCAAATCCGGAGACCACAGAGCTGCCGTCCCGAGTCCCGCCAGCCAAAGCCATCTCAGGTACTGTTACCGTTATTATTTAAATAACTCAAAAGGGAAGGGGAAGAGTTATAAAGAACGTGTTATATATTTTACTGGAAGCTGCTGTTGCACTTCTGCTTTCTGCGGATCTGAAGGAAAGGCACTCATATCTGCCCGATTGCTGTGGCCCATAAGCTGGTTTCAACTCGCCTCCGTATTTCACAGTGGTGGCTGGTAACTAACTGGTAGTCAAGGCCTCCTTGACCATCAGCACTTGTGGTTACTTTCACACCGAGTGGCACTTATAGGCACATTAGTCACAATTTCATATGAAAATTACCATCATTCTAGTGTTTAAGGTTTTAATTTCTAACCTTTTAATCTATCACTTTTACTGCGGATGCTTTAGCAATGAGAGTTGATTTACAATATCTCCGGTTTGTCTCTGTAGTGAGAGGAGATTATCATGCGTGATAATCTGACACTTAGACCAGCTGTGAGACACACTCCCAGGATAGTTGATGTCCACAGTTCATCCATTATCTTTCCAAACGACAGCAAATGTGTACATGCCTATAAATACCAGGAGGAAAAGGCATTTAAAACATGAAATTTTGAGTTGACCTTCTGTTAAATTCAAAAATCTTGTCTGCACTGTACTGCAGCCATGTCCTTATCTATCCAATGTTGAAAACACTAATGTGTATATGCTTAAAATGAAACAACTTTTTGGTTCTATATTTTATTGTTCAATTTAGAACCAGACCAGAGTCATATAATTAACTAACGCCCAGAATCATCCATCCCTGCGTTGTGCCCGTAGCCTCCGGCATAGTCTCCAGTCCCCAGCAACCCTGAACAGGACAAGCGGTTACAGAAAATGGATGGAGAGTGATCTATATTGTACGATTTTAAGGATAATTAACTACATCCATAGTTTAGCTTGATCATACTCAGCAATCATACTCCTATGCTGACGTTGGGCTTTGGAAGTAAATCGCGCGTCGATCTTCCCGGAATGCCGGTCACCAGCGGGGCGGTGCGCGATCGGCGCTCCCTTCCCTCCCCTCCCCTCACCCTCCAGCGTGTACTGCTTTTCCACCATCGCCCATACACGCCCACCTTAAGTACATCTGAACCTCGGGCTTGAAGTGCCGCATCATTGCCCAACTCGTGGTCCGGAGTCTTTAAAGGTAAAGATACTTAAAGTTACTTAATTTCTCTTAACGATATTCGTAGTAAATAGGCCATGATTTAGAAAGTTAATGGAGTCGAAAGTGCTGCAAACTTCGTGCTAAGGCATATGCTGGTGATTTGCTTTGATAGTTTCCCCCTGGTTTGCACTCACGCGTTATGTAATCAAACTCGTTTTCCTAACTGCGTGCTAATGTAACGGAGCGGCAATATACTGTAAAAATGCATTTTCACCACAGCTTATTTTTTTCTCCGCTGATAGTAACTTTTTAAAAGTAGACAACGTAATAATCCATCTGAAAAAAAATTACTTTACTTCTTGACTTCACTAACACTTACTGATGATCAAATATGGAGGGAAGATACTTTCAACGCAGAAGGATCTAATCGCGATGACGTTCGGTTAATGTTTTACTCCTAGACGAGGCATGTAACTTTTACAGGCTGTAAAATGTTATAATATTGTTTGACAGCTTAAAAAAAAAATCTATTCACCCTTTCTTTTCTTTTCTTCTTGCTTAAATGCTGACACTCATACATTTGCATCGCATCTGTATTCCTGTATCGCTCCAGATGTTCGCTAAAGCCACCAGAAAGTTCGTCAGAGAGATCGACCCGGATGGCTGTCTGATCCCCGTGTCCCGACTCAATGACTCGGACAAGCTGCTTCTCCTTTCAATAGTTGTGAAGTCGAAGCCCGTTTGGTTCTGGAAGCCACCAAAATATATACCATCGGACTTCACTCTGAGTGACGTGTTACTGGGAGACAAGGAAATTAAGGCAGGTATGTTCAAAGAGACTTATGGGATTATAATTGCAGAAACGGTACCGGATTCATGCCAAATCCGATACCATCCAGATGGTCAGACTAACCTACACCTAGGGGTGCTGGGGGGGGGGGGGGGTGTTAGGGTCCCCTGAGTGATTGATTGATGATAGATTAGATAAAGAAAAAGAAAAGAAATAGATTGGTCTGGGGCCCAGAATCTCCAGTGGCACCCTGCCTAACCCTACCTGTTACATGGGGGCATCATGAAAGAGGAACAATCCACAGAGTGGCTCCAATAAAAAGAAGATTTTAACTCAGAAGGAACACCAAGGGGGAACAGAAAATAAAGGGGAGCTTGAGGGGTCAAAACTAAACAAAGACAGGGAGCAACAAGACCAAGAGTAGGTAGGAAACACACGTAGCAACACAGGGAGACAGCACACCTATAAACACAGGGAGACAGCACACCTATAAACACAGGGAGACAGCACACCTATAAACACAGGGAGACAGCACACCTATAAACACAGTCAGTCACAGCTACAAACTACAATGACTGACTAAGGAACAGAACAAAGGCAGGCACTTAAATACACTGATAAGGAGGACTAACAAGGTGCAGGTGTGGGCTATAAGAACCAACGAGGAGCAGCTGAGGTCAAATAACAGATACAGAAGGTTCAGACACCAAAGAAAACTAAAACAAGGGAAACTGAACATACTGCAAACAGTGAGCAAAACAGGGAACCACACAGAAATATACCAAGTAACTGACATACAATGCTGGCCTCTGGCCAGACCTGAACCCACGGAGATAAAAGGGGAGATAGGCTAAGCAGTTAGCCACCATCCTGTTACGCCACACTGCAGCTCAGGGAACAGGAAAACACACTAGGAGTTAAGGACATACCAACAGGGGCAGGACAGGAACCAATCCTGAAATTAGCCTTAGTACTAAACAAACCGGGGTGTGTATAATGATATTTTTTCTACAAGTGCAGAGGCTCTCAGTATTGTTCCATACCTCCATGGTCGTGGGTTTGATTTCTGTCGCTGGCTTTATGTATGTGTGTGTAGTTTACATGTAGGAACGATGGCAGGTTCCCAACCACACTCCAAGAATGTGTGGTTAGGTGGATTGATGACTCTAAGTTGCCCATATTGTGTGAGTGTACATCCCCTGATGGGCTGCGATCTCAACCACAGAGTCCCGTGTCACGTGCCACGTGCATGATGGGACAGGCTCTTCAGGAGTTTGTACTATATAAACCAGTGTTTCCCAGTTTGGTCTTAGGGGACCCACAGACAGTCCACATGTTTGCTCCCTCCCAGCTCCCGGGAGCAAAAATGTGGAATGTCTGGGAGGGAGCGAAAACACAGACCAACTGGATCCCCGAGGACCGAATTGGGAAATACTGATATAAGCAGTTATCCCAATAGATAAATACGTTCACCCTTGCATACTATGCATGATTCAATTATTTGCCTTTCATTTCTTACTGGACCAAGGATACACGTCTAGACTAAAACACATAGTGCAATAGTACTATAAATTCAAAACGTTTACATAAATTTATGTTTGAATCATTCTCAGACGCACAGGAATCCGAATTCCTGAAGTACGAGGGGATGTATGGAGATATCAAGATAGGGAAGCTGGACGCAGAGGTGAGTCCAGTGAACTTAAACTTGGAGGGAGAGACGTCCTCCATGCTGCAGTACTCCTTTGGCACCCTGAAGAAACAAGAGGTGGATGTTCAGAAACTTCTGGAGGAGTCCAGGGACAGGTAGGCCAAGTAAACTTTAGTCTGGAAACTACCTGTATGGCAGCTCTGCCCATTTGGAAGGAGATTACGGTGTCAGGGTTTGAAACAATTACCATTTCCTTGGCAGACTTATGAATTTGGAGCACTGCTTGATTAAGCAGATCAGGGAGCAGCAAAAGGAACCATTTGGAGTGGTGAAGGAGAGGATTTTGACCACTGAGCAGTGCAGCATCTACGAGCAGGTCCAGGAGCAGGGAGACTGTGCTACAGCCCTGGGATTCCGGAAGCACAAGATACAGGTGAGGGCGTGTAGTAGCTGTCTTGCAGGTAGTCACTGGAACGGTCGCTTTCACTGGAGACGGGCTCCCAACCGACCACTCCATCCTAGCTGCGATTTACTGTTAAGGCGTCAGGGATCTGGGTGGCTGCAGAATGACATCGGCGTCATCACTGCACAGTGAAGTTACTGTAGTTGTGTGTTAGGAAAATGATTCTGGCTAGAATGTAGTGATACTTGGGAGGTATGATAGGTAGAATATTGCAGAAGGATTTTTAAGAATTATTCTATATATTTTTTGTTCACTTTTTTTTAAGCTTGCTTTGTACAGTAACTTTACGAAATACTTTTCGACAAGAGCATGGATGATCCAGCTCAATCCAGTCAGAAAAATCCATCCATCTTCTGTTCATCAAGACTGGGAACCAACATAGGGCACAGGAAAAACACATTACTGCTGACCTCTGACTTGATGAATCTCACAGGTTTCGGTGAACAACGGTGGAAGCCTGTACATGGACAGCAAAGTGTCCCTGGAAATTCCTCCTCAGACCATCCTCGCCTACAGCATCATCGAGCTTGAAGTGAAAGCCCACGGGAAGTATGGTCAGTACCTGTCTGTCCTGCAGTGAAGGTGTAGCGGGGTGCAGTGACCTGTCAGCACTGTCAGGCATGAGCACACAAGGGCGCCCTCTAGTGTTGATCATGCATCCCTCCATTACCCAGAAGCCCGAGTCGGTTTGCTTGTGCTCCCACAGACCTCTGCCTGCTGCCTCAAGTCCAGGGTGGGTTTGAAGTGGATTCCAGCAGAGGAGCCCGTGTTGCGGTCGGGGAACCGACTGCGAAGGAATTTAAGGACCCACAGAGTCCCGAGGGGGCGGCACTTCAGGTCCTACTGAAAGGTATCAGCTGCCGCGGTGGGGGGGCTGGAGGGTGTGCGGGTACGTAGCCTAAAATAAACCAGAACCGTCAAGACAAGATTCAGGAAACAACCATTAAAATTGTACGTGGTTTTTAAGGGGGAAAATCTGTAAAAAAATTAGTTACCCAAGGGCAGCCAGGTAGCTGCCATATTTACCCACTATTTCCTAGTGACTGTGTAAGCCATGCCTGGTCACGCCTGAAAATGATGAAAACAATCTAAATAAGATGCTTAAAAAAAGCCTTTGGTTTGACTTTCCTAAAATATATAAATTAATTTGATTATTCTGCAGCGTAGAATTTGCGCTCTTCAGAGCACAGTTGTCTGACATCACTAACCTGAACTCCCTCCAGATTTGAAGGGGCTGAATGTACATTTCCAGCAGCTGGCGCTGATTCCAGCACATATCAGATGCAGACTGTTTGAGTTCCTGAAGGAGATGGTGCTGGATAGAGCAGCCATCACCTGGCTGGGGGACATGGTGAGTCAGGAAACCCGGGTTCGAGCCAGATGTCAGCCAGCAGGATTATAGTCTGTAACGCTGCATCCCGGAATGGGGAACAAAAACGCACCTTCCGGAAAGACCACAGGTCCAGCTTTAACTATGTTCCTGGGAAGTCTGGTCGTATTGCAAAACATTTGCTTTTGACCGGGCTTCTCCTTCTGATCCCCTCACAAGTTGGATCGGCATCACCGCGGCGAGGTGATTGGCTGGGGGCAGCTGGAGGAGGGGCTTCCGCTGAAGCGGACGGCCCAATCAGTTCTGGACCTCTTGAAGGGTGAGGGAGAGACTGCCGGGGAAGTGCCTGGCTCCTCCCCCCTGCTGGCCGCGCACATGCTGGTCAGCGCCATGGAAGGTGAGTGCCAGCCGCACTCAGGCTGTTAACAGCTCTGGCTGTTTACGTTCGAAAGCAGCCTGTTAAAATGACCTTTTCAGACGCACCTGTTATTTACCCTCCTGTGCACGTCGCTAAATTGCAGAAATGACTGACGCTGCTTTGGCAGCGCTTGGAGACTGTTGCACTCCATCTGTCCTACAGGTTTTGCAGCATTTGGTGAGTGGAAATTATGTTTTATTATTATTTATTTATTTTTTTTGGACATATTTTAAGCAATACTGATTTTAGCATTTAGGTAAGTGAGGCACTCGCTATAGTGGTGTTCACTGGATTCTTATCGTGGGTATACAGCGGGAACCTTTCTAGAAGTTTCTGGCTGATTGGCCTCTCTCCGTCCTCCACAGGTAGAAAGTTTCGAAGAAGGCGATGAAAGCCAAGTGAGGGGTGAAGCCCTCCCCACTCTGCTGGGCGATGGTGCTTTTCAGAGTGCGGTGTGGCTCTGTCACCATTGCAGAGTGACTCTGCATGGAGAGGGGGGTGCTGTACGAGGGGACGTGGGCCAAAGTCCCGGGTTCAGCCCCCTCGTCCTGTGCATTGTGGTCCGCGGGCTCGCCTGCCTGTCAGCACCGTGAATGAGTATAGCCGGTTGGGAGGCTGGTCGCGCGTATCGGATATGAAGTTTAACGTTTACGTTATCCCTGAAGATTTTGGGGCATTTTATCCCATTATTTGAATTCCCGTATCATCACACGCACAGTATGAAAACCCGTATCGGGTATCGGAGTGAAGCAGCCATGTGTGACAAGAGCCATCCAAGCTCAGCTGAGCCACCAGAGGGAAAATTCAGAATTAGCACAAATAATAAGCTAGACGCTAGGGGGCAGCACTGTGTTTGATTTCAGATTATTAACAAATTTTTTTTTTTTTTTTTAAATCCAGCATAGATTATTAGTTAAATCCACCATTCGCCATCAGAAATGTCTCAAATCTTCTTCGCCTCCCTTCATTTTCTCTGTACTGGTAATGTACTTTTTTTAAAAAAAAAATAAAAAACTAGCGATGGACTAAATCTGATCAAAGACAAAGAGGCAAACTAAGGCGATTGATGAGTGCACACAGGAGGGAGTCCCTGAAAGGGACAGTGGTAGAGATTTTTGTGTGACGGATCCAGGCCAGCCTGTGTCCCCCCCCCGCCCCCCCATTTTAAGCCATTTTAGGGGGAAACTGTATAAAAGAAAATAAATAAATCTGAAGCAAACAATTGTCAGCAGCCTGAACTTTATTAAGCAAACTTATTTTAAAATACAGGTCTCTTCATTATAAAATATTCGGTAGGGCATGTCCGTCACATGAAAAGGAGAAGTTAATTCACACGCAAGTACAACAAAAGGCAGGCTGGTCTCTCTCTCCGTGACTAATTACCCTCAAAAAGGGGGGGGGATGGGTCATCATTCAGAGGCACAAACAAACCACCAGTCATTAAACAGAGCATAGAACAAAGAGCCAACGTGTTTCTGCAGTGCATACTGAAGGCGGGATCTAAGAGCATCGAGGTCCAGAGCTACATCTAAAGCAAAACACGTGTGTCTGTTAAGGATAATTATCCGATATATCATAAACCCTGGAAAAACTAAAAATGGACAAACTTTCCTGCAAAAAGTGTGCTTGCACCGTCCTGAACTCTCCTAGCTGAAGTTGTCAGGTACACAAAGACATCCATGAGGAACACGAAGCAGAAATTAGGGCAAGTTCCTCCCCTTGACTCTTATGTAACGTGGGATTCACAGAGGAGAGTTGCGTAATCGTCATGGTGACAAGGCATGTACTGTAAACATGTTTAAGGTGAAAGAGATACGGAGCTGTAATGTTTCACTGAAAGAGGTCTCCTCACCCAGATTAATAAATAAAACTTTAGAAGTGGTTGGTAGATCAAAATGTTAGCTTCTGCCAGCGATAACCAGGGTGCAGATACGCTAAACAAATTGAAACATCCATTTCCAAATTGAGGTTAGTGAAAAGGTAAAAGTTATTAAAAAATAAATGTAAGTTCACTTCCCTTTGGTCTGCGTAGTAGAAAACGGGTTAGCATACGGACAGCTCTCTGGTGCCGTTAGCTGTGCTGGCTGACCTCACATTACCTGGGGCTCTGTGGGTGGGGTCCACGCAGGTGACCCCCCAACCCTGCTCGGGATCAGGTCCGCAAAGCTCAGTAGACCCAGCTGACTGGGACCCACTGTGGTTCTGAGCACAGTTTGTCCACGGCCACCTGAAGCTCCTCAAACGCCTTGTCCAGGTTGTTGTTGACAATCGTGAGGTCAAAGTAGTGGTCGTAGGCTCTCTGGATCCTCGCACTTTCATCCACCGTCTTCTTTAGGTCATTGTCCTGATGGCGAGACAGAAAGATACGTCATATCTGAGGCAATGGCCGTATGGATCACTTTTTAGCCACTGAGGGTGGCTCGGAACATCCCACGAGCCTCGAGAAACCAATCCATCCATCCATCACTCATCCCAGGGGATTTGGAGACTGCGTGAGCCACACGGCTGGGGGGCAGGACCCTGACCCTCACAGACCACATATGTACACACACTCACACTCAAAGGCCGTTTAGGCAAGCCAGAATGCCTGTATGTCTTCGGGTTGCGGGTGGAAACTGGAATACGTAGAGGAAACCCACAGCCCGCACCGCGTGCGTATGAGATCTGAACCCCCAGCCCTCGAGGTCTGAGGCAGCAGCACTACCAACTGGGCCACCGGCGGCCCTGGGAAATGCCAACGGGACGGACCGTGAGCAGCTTGGTGGTGATTCCCGCGTCGATGACGGCTTTGTGCATGGCCCGCAGCGTCTCCAGCTCCGGGGCGGCTATGAAAACAACG
>JAODJU010000138.1:18248276-18270222 GCA_026776725.1 Gnathonemus echidnorhynchus | reverse complement strand
GGGCCCGGCGGTGACATCACTCTGCAGGGCCCGGCGGTGACATCACTCTGCAGGGCCCGGCGGTGACATCACTCTGCAGGGCCCGGCGGTGACATCACTCTGCTCTCGCGGGGATTTGACCCGGCCTCCTAACTTGCTGAGCCACACGCGCTATTAATAGAGCGCTTCAGGCGGGTTGCATTTCCTGCCGGTCACCTGCTGACGGCGGCGTTACAGGAGAGCGCAACCCCCCCACCCCCACCCCCCCGGGGCGTATCGGACCTGCGAGGGGGCGGCCTGCTCGCGGTAGCTGGGTAGGATCTTGAGGGTGAGGCTCCCGCTGCACTCCTTCAGCATGTCCTGCAGGTGGTGGGGGTTGCCATCCGTGCCGTGCCCGTTGATCTCCTTGATGACGTCACCCACGTGCAGCAGGCCCTGCCGGTCGATCATGCCACCGTGCAGGATGCGGGCGATCACCAGCTCGCCGTTCTCCACGCGGAACGTCACGCCCTGCCAACGACACCAACGGTGGGCTGCGGCCTTCCGGGATTCTCCGGGAACGAGCGGCTGTCTGATCAGCTTCCGGCACCCGTCGGCATCAGAGAGGCACTGACCAGCGGTTCCCCGCTCTTCTTCTGAATCCCGATCATCCGCGCGGCCTCCGTCTGCAGAGAGTTGCCCAGCGACGTGTCCTTAGTGACTTCGGACGGCAGGGAGTCGTAGGACTTCGAGGCCACCTGGTCGTGAGCCTCCAACAGCGACTGGAGAGGAGCAAACATTTAAAAACTCAATGACCTGACACTTTTTAAAGCATCTTACAGTAGAAGGAAGGGTTACAATGTGTGTGGCCATTGGCATTCGAACCCACAACCTCTGCATTGTTACTGCAATGCTCTACATGAGCTTCCAGAAATAGTACTGAGCCCCTCCATTTACACGAAGACTAAACAAGATACTCGAATCCTAGTAAAGATTATCACTTATTTACCTATCCATCAGGCCGGTACGAGCATAGACCCTATCCCAGAATGCACAGGGGCACAAGGCAAAGGACACCCTAGATAGGAAGCCACATGAAGGAAAACTGAAGAGCAAATATCCTCAACACATCCGGTCTGTTATCCGTCGTGTTTGAGATGAGACCACTAATGACCTAAAGTCAGGCTCCCTCATCACCTTACAGAACCAAATCTCACTCAGTCCTCTTTTCATCATATATCTAAAACTAATGAAGTCCAAATTTTTTCAAAGACGCAAACTGTGAGGTTTGTAAATTTGCTCTTCAGCTGAAAGACACCTGACCCTTTTACTGACTGTAATATTGCACTTCACTCCTTAGCAAAGACAGCCAGCCAGTGTTTGTATCAAAGTGGTTTTCTGGCAGGAGAAGCAGCGGGAGAAGCACCAGGAGCGGGACGGACACCTGGAAATGCGGCTCCGTCAGGATCCTGGAGAGCTCGGCGGCGCTGCGGTCCTGGAGGCTCAGGCCGCGGATATCGTCCAGGATCTCCGTCACTAGCGCCACGTTGTTGTCGCGGACGGCCTCCAGCTTCACGTCCTCTAGCCGCTCGTGGGCCTGTGTGTGTGTATGGGGGTGGGGGGGGGTAATTTATAGGGGATCATTTTCTTTACCCCACCCCAAACGCTCGCATCTGAAAGGGCAGCTTCAAAACTGTACTTCAAGTAGTATATTATTATAGCTATTTTTACTATCCCGTCATATTTTCCCCCCTGAATTTCATACAAAAATATTTCTGGGGGAGGGGGAATGACAAGTTTCCTGCATGAGGAAATATTTTCTGAAAAATATTTGCTTAAACTGTTATGGGTCTGTTGACCAGGCTAGCCGGTTTCATGCGTACAGATCAGATAAACAGGTCACTAACGGGACTCATTCAGCTGCAAAAATACAGCGACTACAGATGGATGTGGATGAGGCTGAAGAGGCCGAAGAAAATATCGCCTCATGGTCATGGGGCGAAGGGGGGGGGGGGGGGGGGGAGACCATTTGTTTATATTTCCACTGAGGACGGGGGTCTCAGCCTGACCTGTCACATTTCATAAATTTGGAACGGTATCTGTCCTCTCACTCCACTCCACGTCACGGCCCTCTTTAGCTTCCGCCATTTTCCGCTCGCCACCATTAAATTCGATGCCCAGACATCGGAGCTTCCATGACACACCCGGTCTTCAGCGGTCACTCGAGGACCGATCGACGCTTCTCGTTAAGCCGGTGACTTCATCGGAGGGCAAGGTTACCTTGGCGAGCGAGCGGACGATGGGGCTCTCTATGATGCCCTTCAGGAAGATCAGGTCGATGTCCTTGGCCCCCGTGGAGCTGGGCAGGTCGCTGAGGTTGTCCAGGACCTGCTGCATGGCTGGGGGGGAAGGGGGGACCACGGGTCCAGAGGGGAGGGGGGGGAGGAAGCGTCGAGATGCCATTAGACCTCCCGCTGACACACATTGGACGGCGCGTTGCTGCCCTTCTGAGCAAGAGACTCCCACCCTGACCTACTTACACAGTACGGCAGGCTGGAGTGGCAGAACTGTGTCAGCCCCCACCCCCAGAAAAAAAAACCCAAGGCCCCTTACCAGGGCAGCCATACCGCGTCGCAGGCCAGAGGACGATCAAACATGGCACTTGTTGCCCCCCCCAAAATTGGGGTGTGCTAGATTTATATGCACAACTACATTTACATTCTTATTTCGCAGGCACTTTTATCAAAAGTGACACACAACTGAAAACAGGATCAGCCAGTTCCTGGAGCGACCGTGGGCTAAGCTACCTCTAGGGCCAATGGAAACATCACCTTTCTGACCACAGGATCTGAACCGGCGATCTTCCGATCACAATAAAGGTATGCTAATCTGCTGCCCCCTAGGGGCCGTTACGTGTCATACACCCTTCACATGCAGTAAGCTCACAGGCCCTCGGCCTCCCGCACGGCGATGATCCGAAAAAGGTGGGATCCATGGAATTAGCAGGCCTCTCCGAGACACAGCGACCGCCGGCCTCTGCGGTAACCCGAGTCGGAGCCTCGCAACCGAAGCCGGGCCGAGAACACAAGCCACGCAAGTTCAGGAACGCAAACCCGCCTCCGAGACAGCAAGTCAAGCGGTACGGACACAAGCCATTTAAAGGGCTCAGTGGGCTGAAGAGTTTAACCCATATCTCCGTTTGGTCACGTTCAGCACGGCCTCCTGAAGCGTCACACACAAGAAGTAAGAGAAAGTAAGAAAAACCATTAAAAAGGAAGAAAAATCACAGCTAGCTCTCCAACGGGGAGACCTCAAACTGTACAGATGTCCTACCACGTGCAGGGCTCTGGGGGGGTTATTATGTTTCGAAGAGCCCCTCCCGCAGAGACAAATGGCTTCAAAGCCCTGTGACAGCGAAGCAGGGGAGGCCATCGCATTACGCTCCAGGCCTGGGGAGGGAGCGAGAGAGGGAGGGGTATGAGAGAGGCTTCCCAGCCCCCCCCCCCCACGCTCTTACACCTCCTGCGCTCGTCTCCGCGTCGCTGCACCCCTGCTTATCATAAACAGATGGGCGGATTATCCTGCCTACAAATATGTCTAATCCCGACTAAACTGGCTAAACGGACCTTTACAACCATCCTGGTTACAAAAGGGTAAAATATTATAAGCTTTTTGTTATTTAATAGCCCGTATTGCTTACTGCACCCATGGATCAGCAAACCCACCCCCTCCCCCCACCCAGAAACACAATATCACTAATGACACAGGTTAGCGTCAAGAAAACTTTTGGGAAAGACGTCACTAATTTTTGAGCAGACAACACAGACCTCGTACCAGTCAGGCAAGAAATATCTATTTCACACGTTTTTTGTCCCTTTATACAGTGCTGTGTCTCATCTAAAGAAGGCAAATGAAATATTACTGTGATCAAATTAACTGTAAAGGGTCTCCAAGGAACAACCATGAAGCTGATCACACCAAACTGTGACCTCTGGGTGATTGAATTCTGGAGGTTAAGGGGATATTCATCCAGAAGAGCTTTCCTGCTGTCTTGAAACACAAGGGACAGGACAGACAGGTGTGGATGCAGATGAAACGTATCAATGTCTTTCCCAGGATGAGAATGTCTACCAGGATGTGCAGAATTTCTGCAGGCGATTTAGTAAAACGGCACACACCAGATGACTTGTCATTTCCCGATGAAAGTAAGGAAAGAGTTAAAAGATTACATAAACCAAACACACAGCACATTAACTGCTAATCCTATTAAAAATTCACAGGTTTTTACGTAACTTCGTACTACGGATGACCCAAAGCATTAACGGGAGACCCGAATAGATTTTACATTTGTATATTTATGATTTGTTATGCAAATTATGTTAAGTGCAGATACCACAAGGAATGGTGTTAGAGCCACAGAACACAATCCGAATAAAGGTGTGAACAAACAAGAGAAAATTACGTAAAAAACAGAAGAACTCCCCGTACTCTGGAGCAGACCGTCATCCGGTAGGAGAATCACCATTCCACTGGACCTGATGCCGGTGTGAGGACAGATTACAGATCGTCCACAGGAAGATTCCAGAACAGCGAAACGGACTTAGCTGGAGAAATGATCCAGGCTCGGACTGAAATGGGACAGGTAACCCCATCAGTCAATGGCCAATCAGAAGTTACATTTCCCTTCAGAGACACAGTGCGCTTGGGGAACAAGCAAGTCTAGCAGCCCACCCCCGAAATCCACCGCAGACTTACATAGCAATCATTCCGCTCTGTCCCTCACGTCTACCCAATGCTCCGTCCCTCACGTCTACCCAATGCTCCGTCCCTCACGTCTACCCAATGCTCCGTCCCTCACGTCTACCCAATGCTCCGTTCCTCACGTCTACCCAATGCTCCGTTCCTCACGTCTACCCAATGCTCTGTTCCTCAGCTTTGCAAACCTCATTATATAACGGTAACACCACAGTGCAGGACATCACCTGGCCACTAAAGGTTTATGCATTTCCAAAAAGCAGCAGCCTTCTTGAGATGTCCAGGCCGAGGAAGAATGTTTACAGGTCAAATGATGGTAGTGAAGATACAATGGCGAGAGCAGGTATGCACTGCGGGCTGAGTGCTGTATGCTCTGTGGCAGACCTCCATATCGCAAACGCCGTCTCTCCCCTCAAGCTGCGACGAGGTGGGGGTCTCCTGGGGGAGGGCTGTGCAGTAACAGCTGGCCGCATTTAGCAACATCACAGGTCTCCCGAGATGACACAGCAACAGCCGTGTGCCAACGCAGTCCCCTCACCCCCACCCACTCACCACCACTCCTACGGAAAACTCCGGAATCAGCCAGCCGCCATCCGCCGTCGACACGGATTCTATCAGGTTCACCGTCACGGAGTGAGTCTCAAGAAGCACGGAATCCAGCCCGGAGGAGGGCAACCAGCGGACCGGCACGGTCACGCGAAAGGGCCACCCTGTCATGAGACAGCGAGAGAAACTACCCGCGTTCTGACCGTGTTACTTTTAAATGAGAAAACCAGAACCGGCATTAACCCAGACAGCAAGCCGGGCCCCTCCCAGTGACTTTCAAAGGTTTTTCACATCCTGGGTCAGAACGTACCTGCTGGAATTCCAGTTCATCCAGTACGCAGCCCATACACACGTACAAATAAAGGTCTCATTCCATATCGCAACAACCAACTGGACTGGTTAACATTGTATATACAACACAGTACTTTAGACATGCGCAACACCGTGTTCGATGCACGATCTTACTGTCAGACTTCTACTGCAAGAAACCCTATTATATTATTGAACAGATTCTTTTATCCAAAGAAATCTTTGAAGTAAGGATCAGGGTCAGCCAGCATCCCCGGAGCAACAGGACTTTGCTTAAGCACCCAACGGCGAAGTTGCCAGTTTTCAACCAACAATAAGTAGCCACACAGTCCTGGCTGTAAATGCAGGGACCCACACTCTCCCAACCAAAGCATCTGTTTCCACAGATCAGGACAAAAGCCTTGCTCACTTTCAACATTTAAGAATTCAGTCCCAAGGAAAACACACCTAGACTTTTCCACTGGACTGTCACTGATCAGTTATCAACTTCTTGGACACGTTTTGTGGGACAGGAAAACTTTCCAACAAAATTTCCCAGCGAACGCCCACACTCCGGCTCAGGGGCCGCGAGCGGACGATCGTCGTCAAACACGGATCCACCAACGGAGCGGTCAATTACGCCATCCAAGCAGCTTACCCGACGTGCACCTGGCGTTGGCCGCCGTCATGTCTCCCGTGCCAGAGGGTGATGTTGCGGCAAGCGGCTCAGAGGGCAGAGGGGACCAGGCGGCGACTGGGCCGGTCTCCGCTCACGCCGACAGAGCTAGAGGACGTAGAGACCCCACATCAGTGAGGAGGCGGGGCCTCCGGCACCAGACCAAGCCGCACCCCGTGTCACGGAAGGATGGTTTTTGTTTCTTAAAATGGCATGAGCACCACCATCCTACGTGCTGCTGTGTGTCTCTGCAGCACAGGAGCCTCGGGGCATTTCAGCCATATAACAGCACTGCTCCTCATGCACGTCCACAACTGAAAACAAAACTCTGCAAGTTAATCTCAGGACTCAGTGGGGTATTACTGATGTGTACAAAATTATTGCTATACTAATGCACTCTCGGCCTCTGCCATAAAGGGCAGAGAAACTAGGTTCTGTTTGTAATGAATTATGCAATTCAATTCATGTTGAATCATATTATAATTTATAATTTATAGCACCTCATAGGAACTGGCAGGGACTACTGGGTAACAATTGCGATACGGCATTAGCTATGCATCAGGTGACCTCCACCGACCATGTGATGGGTCCCTGGGGGGGCGAAACCGGAGCCCAGGCAGACGACAGGCGCGCCAAAGAGATGCTTAAACAGAGCATCCTGATTTCGGTGTGGTCAGACACAGTTTCACACCTGATCCCAGCGGTGGTGAGGTTAGGGGCTCAAAGGCGGCATTCACTAAACAGAACCCACATTTGGGGGGGGGGGGAAGGTGTATGACAAATTTCATGCTTGTATGACAAGGCTAATACACTAAAATAAACAAAGAAAAAAAAAAGAAAATTCATTTAGTAGGTGCTTTTATCCAAAGTGACATACGTTCGTGAGAAAGCAGATGGGGCCAAGGAGACATTTCTCTGCCAACCCCCCCCCCCAAATGAAATTAACAGAAATATACAAAAAAATTAGATTAATGTGATTAAACACAGTATAAAAGTATTATACCGTTATTTCTTGGGCTAATTATATAAACAGTATAAAATCCTTTTTTAAAATATCACGTTTCAATGTCTTGAGTCACCACGAGAGGAGCGCGAGGGGTCGGTAGGGAGTCGCCGCGAGCGGAGCGCGAGGGGTCGGTAGGGAGTCGCCGCGAGCGGAGCGCGAGGGGTCGGTAGGGAGTCGCCGCGAGAGGAGCGCGAGGGGTCAGTAAGGTGCTGGCTAGCTCGACAACAGCAGAGATACCGTTATCAAAGGGGAAACAGATTCCTGCTGACAATTATCTGGGATCTGCAGTTCTTTTATGCAGCTTAGCAAGTACATACAAAAACAACAGGAACCTTAAACCAGATGATCTAACCATTAAATTATGATTAAAAACATTCAAGTCATACAACTTCTCTGCATTAGCAAATAGCTCTGTTTTGAGTTCAGCAAAAAAAAAAAAAAAACATGGTTACCGTTGAAACAAGGAGTCTTGGACAATTAAGCAAGCATGTTAATGCCCTGATAAATCCATTTCCCATGTATGTTTACAGATATAATATTTTGGGGCACTGGCTTGAAGCTGAACAGCCCTGAACCCGCACTGAAACACCCCTAACCTTAACCCTCCACATCATGCCAATTCCCCGAGTGCATCCTAACCGGTCTGCAGAAAGCACCAATAAAGTTTTGCTTCCTTGATCCTCCACAAAATCCTTAGAATGGTCACTAATCCCAATCAGGAGGATCGGCAGATGCACAGACTTCCCCAAAGAGGAGGCCCAGCATGGAAAGCTCATTCCCATATGAAAGACACGACTGACTTTCCACCAGAAGTTTAACATCCCGCACATATCGAGTCTGTTTTTCCCTTTTTTTGTGGCTTTATCACACTCAGCAGCTCATATTCCAGAACATTCACCGACTCGTAACCCCGGAGGCCGGTGATCTCCGGGAAACTCACCCTGGGCTCTGTACCCTATTCCAGGAGGCGGCTCCGGAGCCCGGAAGCCTAGGAGCTTCTCATCCGGCGCTCCGTGTCACGGCCGAACCTGCAAAGGGGAAGATCAAAGCGGTTGAACCGCCTGCCCACAGAGAAATCGTACACGTACGTAGGCACGCGCGTGGAACCGGAACCGGCGGGTGCTAGAACAGTGGCGTCACACACGATGTTAAAAGTTCATCTGACGGCATCTCTGGCCCCAGAGACCAATCACTGTACCACGACCAAAGAATGGTACAGTCATCAGACCAACCAGGGACCAATACAGCTCTAACTAAACATTATTCATGGTCAGAGCAAGTCGTGTGAGAGGGTGTGTGTGTTCCAGTATGTTCTGAGTTTGCAAATGTTCATGTCGTGCCAATAAAGACCATATGTTTCTGGACAAGACCCATTCCCTGCGATTATTCCGATCCTCGATAACCGCACGGTGTCCTAAAAAGAAAAGTGGGACTTCGATCGGCTGCATGGGAGAAACGGAATAATTAAGAGAGAAAAACAGAGATTAAAAGGCCAGGGAGCCTTCTGCTAAAAACAGCTTCTCAGCGTGGGACTTTAAGCATGTTAGTGTAAAGTCCGAGCAGCAGCGCGATAAGCAGCCCTCTGAGCTCACTTGGAGACAGGACGTCGCTTTCCAGAGGGGCTGACCTGAGCTGGACAAAGCACCCAGGAGAGCCCGACTGAGAGACTGGACTGCACTCGCAGTCACATCACCTGACGGATGGACAGCTTTGCCCTCAAGCCCATCTGCTGACACCTGGTGACGGAAATTCCGGGAGCCTCATTCCCTAAGAGACGCTAGACAGACCAGACAGGACTAGTCAGCCGCACTACAGATGACTGGCAGCCATTTCAGAGATGAGGATGAAGGAAAAAAAAATGGCACGATCGTTTCTGCCAGACTGATTTGGGATGATCCTTTCAGTGACAGAAGCTCGACAGACGTTACTGTCCTGTCCGATTCGGGTCTTTGGCAGATGGCTAAATCTCACCTGCTTTTTTTTTTTTAATCAAGGTTTTAACTCCTGACAATATCAAAATGGGAATCTCGGCTGAACTCCACATTCTCACCAGGAATTTACAAAAGTAGTCATGGTTACAAAAAAAAAAAAAAAAACTGCTCGAGTTTACCGACATTCTTTTCTTCAGAACTGAACCCAAACAAACTGAAAATTAAAAACAATTTCAACAAAACCAAACAAACAAACAAACAAATAAATAAAAAATCCTCAAACATGGGCACACATACTCTTGTACATCTACCTATAAATAAATATTTCCCGGGCATCAGATTCAGCTCCATAGGGGAACCAAACTCCCGCCCGGCCAAATCCAAAGCTGGCAAAAGTCGCATTGACGAGATTCACATCAACGAATCGTACCCCATACATTCAGGCGATCCCAGCAGAACTCGCAGCACCTAATGCGACCCACCAAAGGAAAGCTGCGGCTTTGACTTATATAACCACTGCTTTACCAGTCTCCAATTAATAACCGAGATCACCAAGTCTCCCGGCCTCGCCCTCCTACTGACATGAAGCCTCTGCATCACCCACTTGTCATCCAGCGCTACTCTATGGAAAATTATAGCTTTCCGATCAATTTCCGAACAATTATGCTCTTACACAACACTGCGTGTGCCTGTGCGTGACCCAGCGACTTTAGATCTACTTCATCTACTTTATTTTTTTGACGGCGCAGATACCAGCTGACAAATCCTGCCCCATCAGCGTCGTGGGGTTCGAGCCCGGCATGCCCCCGGCCGCCGTCTCCCCCAAGGTGACCTCCTCTGGGCCGGGTCCACCGTGATGCCCCCTTCTCCAGGGTCCCAGGTGCACACGCCTGGATCTCTCCCCGTTAGCCAGTTGCATCACTATCTATTTGTTCAGCCAATGCTTCAGTTCAAAGCAAACTTCAGCGCGCTGTATTTCAAACTGCATCTGTTTAGACAGCTGGGTCTCCTGAGACAGGAACTCCTATTTAGGTCCTTACTAACCAGCGAAATAACTGCAGTCCCATAAGAGGGGGAAAAAACAACAGCGGGGAGTAGAGTGTCATGCACCTTGTACCAGGTCACGGTGAGCCTGCAGCCTTTTCCCAGAAGCACCAGGCACAAGATAGAGGACACCCTGGGTGGGATGCCAGCCAATAACAGGCTCGCATATTCACACAATAAGTTCAATTAAAGACACTGATTGGACGAAACTCATGCTAATAAGAATCTGCTAACTGGAGGCAAGAGGCAAAGGGCTACCCACTGAAGCGCTGTGCCACCCAGCCTGAGGAGCCGGAGGAACCTCTGCAGCCCACACCCCCGAATTCAAGATGGCTGTGCTCTTCATCAGCAGATGCGAAAGCTGTAGTTTATTAGCTCTTATATCTTATTTTTGTTTCATAGTACTGTCCAGCAGCTATCTGTGCACAACATGAGTAAATAAAAAACGTACTATTACCGTTCCAAAAAGAAGCGTGTACGGAACAACCATCTGAATGCGACAACAGGAGACAGCTACATTCAGGCTTTTATTTACATGCCTATATACATATATGCCTTTGTAAATATGTATAATGCATTAGATTATTGTTAAAGTGAAAACTTCATCACAGTCTTTTTTTTAATATCCTCTTTAAAAACTGTTGAATGTCTATTAAAATATTTGGGGAAATTAAGGGCTGTTTTACAGCTGTAAAGGCAAACCGATCCCATCAACAAAACAAAAAAAATATCGCAAATATTGCAAATTACTTACTATTTTTAACCTGTGAGCCATTGGGAATATTTTAAAATGTAACGAAACAAGTACCAACTATTCTTTGCCTCCACTAAATACCTAGTGAGATACTTATTGAGCGGCTTAGTATTAGCAGTGAATTCTGGAAATCGTGACTGAACCTCTCACGTTATTGACACCTGGGAAGGAATTCTATTGGTTTCTATAAAAATCTTTTACTTTAACATACAATACAAGGTAAATTGATATAAAATACATCTATATACTGCGAAAATATGATATACTGCCCAGCCTTAGGCACCCGTAAAAGCTCTCGACGGGCAGGTCACAGAGCCAGGAGTAGGCGGATAATCCATAGCCCTGCCCCCAACAGAAATATGATTGTTTTTGGGGGAGCACCGTTATTAAAAAATAAAAATTGGTCTCTCCCAGATATCGAAACAGTGTTGCACAGTAGCATGTACTCACAGTTACTACAAGTTATAAAGCTACATACGTAGTTTGAACAACAGTGCTGTTTGTATGAGTGGGGTGTGGATGGAAATGAATAAAGATGAAATGATAGTTTATTGGCGTAAACTTGAATATTCTATTTAGGGACATTCCAAGATTTCTTGTTGCATTTTTGCTACCGTTAATTTCCGATGAAGATAGCAACGCATGCACCTTACCTGTAAAATTCACCCAACGTCTTGCAATAGAAGCTTTAGAGGACGTGTTGGACATAAAGTTAGCCAAACAGTTAACACTAACAATACAATGATCAGTGAGAGCCCTCTTCCCTACAAACAAGAATCTAGCTTATGAGGAATGAGGACGAGAGAGTCATTTCCCTGTACAGCCTGGCCTTAAAATTAGTGCCAAAGGGCTTTTATGTCACTGTGGCCTCAAATTCTATAATTTAGTATGAAACTTTTCCTTTAAAAAGGACTGCAGTCACTGCAGCGGCCCCACACTGAGAAGGGATCACTTAACCCCACAATACTACAAAGTAGTCTGACCTCCACTGTCCTGTCTCCTTCCCAGAGGAGGAAGCACCAGCTACAAGCAACAGGCAATAAAGATATGGGCATGGGCATTGGAGCTCTCTTAGGGGACGTTTAGGGAACATTCTGGAAGAGTGGAGGGCTGGATACGACGTGTTCTCGATGCGCAAGCATCAGAAAGCCAGAGGACGGGCAGTGTTAGTGAACCCCCAGAACCCAGAGTTAACAATTAATCTCAAGTTGAACGATTAATCTCTAGCAGGGGTCCTGACTTTTCCTACACCACATAAACAGTATATCTGGTATCTCAGTCTGACTAACGTTGTCTGGAATCAGACATCAAGTAAATTCCCCTCCACTTTCCCACCCCGCTAAACAAAACAATACAGAATACCCACAACAATTAAAGTTTGAAGAGAACCTGACTGACTGATTAATAATTAAAGATTAAATGGAAATGATGCTAAGAATAATTAGCATGCATCCATTACAATTTTTAATGATGCAATTATACCATTATGAATAAACAATCAAACCTGAGGGTTCAGGCTACCATACTGATATAACCTTACTTCAGTTAAGCAATTCGACTTACGTTCTGGTAGAACTAAGATAAGCCATTACTACTTGACACTTCTGCTGGAAAAGGTACATTTCTCAGGAGAACCCTAAACAGAACCGGCCACTGCATCGTCGAGGAAATCTGCAGAGAATTAATTTATACGCAAAAGAAAACAGATCAGGTACAATGTAACCAGGCTGTTAAAATTGCACATGCAGTGAGAATTAGGCCTCTAATGTTAGACCACTAAGACTGCAGTTTACAAATATTTGCACATAACTTTTCAATACAAAACAACTGGGGAAATATGGCATGCCCAAACCTTTAAGACATGACTATACATTGTTAATAGGTCTCACTGCGCAGGGTGGCAGTGCACACTGCATATGCCCAACCCTCATGAACGACAGGGAGGAGGCTGTGGGGAAATCGGCGGCGATTACTGCTCTCCTAATGCGGATTTGAATAATCTCATCTTTACAGTAGATTATGATGTGGGCCGGCCATGAGGCGGCGGAGATTAAAGGGTCGGCTCCACCTCAAACAAACAGCAGGTGTGGACAACAGCCCTATCTCAGACGTCGTCAGGGACCCAGTTAGCTACTGTGCTTGTCACACACACACACACACACACACACACACACACACACAGGAGATACTACTAATCTACAAACACACACTCTCTCTCTCTCTCTTTAGCGATTCTGGCCGTCAGTCTAACTTCGTGCCGGTATACACCCTAACCCCCCAGCTTCCGGTTGTGTTTTTGTGGTGCTGAAGAATGCCAGTTAACCTGGTGATACATCAGCTGTGAAATAAATTCACATTGTTGACTACAGTGGCAAAAATAATCATTTTTAACACGTATAACGATTGGAACTGGATATATAAAACAAACTGAAATTTTGTCACATTCAAATCATAGAGAATGACTTGCAGTGAAATGTTATTTTACGACACAGTGACAAAAACAAACAAAAAAACACACAGGGATACAAACGTGGCAGGATTAGACTGGGATTTCAGTTACACATAGGAGGAGATAAAAATGTACACATAGGAATGTAGCAGATTATATACATTAAGATTATAATGCACGAACATAACACACACACACACACACCTCTCTGTAAACTTTCTAAATGCCCCGATGTCCCTTATCCCCGACTACCCACTCCTTATCAACCCACTGACTACCTACGCCTCCCGTAATACCTGCCCTGAGATACAACACGCCCCCACCCAAAAGAGCCCTGATCGGGAGCCACTTCACCTTTCTGCGGCTCCTACAGAAATGACTTCCCTATAGACGGTGCCGATCAGGGGCAGTAAGGAAGGAGCCGCCGCGGTGTGTCCATGCTGCTCTATATTTAACACGCGACACGCTGTGCATCTTGCACAACTTTCCAGGCAAAAAAAAAAAGTTACTGATCACCGCCCCCCCCACATGCACCGTAACTATGGACCGGGAATCAGCTTACTGATCCCCGACTCTAACTATAACTACTGTGGGATTAAGCCCATAACTGATCCGGGCGCAGCTGTTAGAGGAGTGAAGCGCAGCGCCGCCGCAGCCATGTCGCCCCGTCCAGCGCCCTCCGTTATAGCGCACGTGCCCGTTAGCACTGTTTAAGTACGAGGGGTATTTTCTTTTTAAATACAAGGTTCGCTCGGGCTCGTAACATTTTGCGCTGGGAGACATTTTTAATGACTGTACCCACATGGCTTCATTGAAACCCCGCACTTACAGAGACACGCGACGGCGCGCCTCCCACTAGGAACTACGTTAACTTTCATTTTTCCTTTTTTTAAAATACAGGCCAGCGATGCACTCACCAGCCCCTCTCTTATAACAATCTTCCGCACAAAAAGCCTGTTTACTATTCAATTTCACACCGTCCTCGTGTGGTTAATCAACGAGGCAACTTCGGGTCAAGGCGAGCTGAGCGCCCCCGCGGACGCGAAGCTCCGAAATATCGTAACTTGCGCTCCCATCATATATCCCGCATTAATCTCTGTACAGTACGGGAGCGTTTCGGGCTTTTAAAATAAACTACGGAGACGTTTCGCGTATGAACTCACGTGCGGCCATTTTTGTCCCCCCCCAGTCCGGGCGCGCGGCGCACACGCATGGGACCATCCGGCGGCGTGGCTAACTTAGCGCGGCGTGGACGGTCCCCCACTCGCCATCGCAGGGGGATCCGGCAGGCAGGCTGTGTCAGAACCGGGCATTAAAGAGCGACACGCCGAGCCGCCGTAAGTGACAGATCGGACGCCCCGTGCCCCGGATCGCCACGCATGGAGACCGGGCAGCGCTCACTCCCAGTTAGCTGCCTAGCCGTCCGTCCAAGTTAGCCGGTCTAACAAAGGGAGGCGAAACCGACGCACATAATCCTAACAGGGGCAAGTCGCACGCCTGCAACTTACGAAAACAGACCGACTTACCTAGATAATCCGCCAGTCGTCCCCCCCGACCCCGGTCCGCCGCTTAGATGCCCGATAGTGCCGGGTGAGCGCAGGTAACTATCCCCGTGTCAATCAGTTTACCAAGCCTGGCCCCCGAGTGACGTGCTGCGCCGAGCGGGTCCCCATACGATCGCTGCTTTCCCGCATGATACGTCTACACTCAAAGTGTTTTACCTAAGCGTTCTCTTATTTATGCTGTTTATTTACACAAACGATGAGTGAAAGCGCAAAGAAAGGACACGTACTAAACTCTCAGCCGCTGGACGCTCGAACTTGGCAGAACATCCTTACCACCGTATTAAATTTAACATGGATATTAAATATTGTACAAAAAGGTACATTTACTTGTTTAGCAAGCTCACAAGTAACTCTACTATTGAGTTGATCAACTAGGCTGTGTATTACTTAGAACATTTTTATGCAGTAACTGATTTACAAGACAACAGGACCTAAATAAAAAAAAACTAATAGTTATGCACACTAGTGCCAAATTTCACACAAACTTCAGCATGGTATGCGTATCTTATTTTTTAAATCCATCAAACTTCCAGTTGCTTATCTAGCATATAATTGGCGGGGGGCTGGAACCTCTCACAAGAAACAGGGCAGGGGAACATTCTGGAAGGGATACTGGTTCATTGAAACACGCACACATTATGAACAAATAAGAAATACACAATTAACTGCACGGTTTGTGGACTGTGGGAGGAAACCCTCACGTGGGGAGGACGTGGAAATACAAAGTACACTCAGTGGGGGCCGGAATGACCCCTCCTGCCCTGGAGGTATGAGGCAAAGGGTTTTGCCCCAATGAGCTTCCAGCATTTTTGAATACTTTATTTCGGACGTCTGTTTTGTGAATATAAGATACCGTTGAGGTTTACAGTGAAGATAAAAAGCTAAACAATTTCTATGCCGTTTATGTAAAGATTTAATGGCCTATTACAAAAAAGTTACCCATAAATTAATGGTTATTATTAGTGTTAAGGCATACTTGGGTGTAAGCGGAGTAGCGCGGCGGAAGGGTGCTGGGCCCATAACCCAAAGGTCGATGGATCAAAACCATTCTCTGCTAAGGTGTTTGATTAAATTATCTGTCACCTGCCTTATGTCAATTTCCCCCTTGTCTGCACTCTACCTCGCACCTTAAAATTGCGCAGTTACCCACGTGTGTTTATTTATAATATTTATATCTTTCACATTTGTATTTCTTGTACGGTGTAATTTATTGTTTGTTTGTACAGTGTCATTTATTGTCTGTGTACGAGAGAGTCTCAAGCTGCCGGAACAAATTCCTTGTGTGCCCCAGCACACTTGGCGAATAAAAGCTGATTCTGATTCTGTATTAATAGGTATTAATAGACACATTATCTCCAGTAAAAAGCAATAGAAGATAAATAAATAATCTGCATATCCATTATCCAAAAATAGGTCAGCAGAGTATTGCAGGATATGTGCTGAAAGCTGTTTTATCTATGGCATTTTAAGACATTTCTCATTAGAGTACATTATTAAAGACATGCTATATTAACATGATATAGTGGAACTGTGAATTTGACCTGCACATATACCAAGTGAAGGAAATGAATGTAGTTGTTGCATAGCATTATGAGTCCTGTTGAATAAGTGTGTGTTATTCCCAGGTGAGATTAATTTGCAAAATAAAACGATCCATTAGTCATTATTTGTCTCATGTTAGTAAATGGAATAAACCAGAGTTGGCTCTGGGTGTTCTGGTGTCCTAGGTGAGATTCTGCTGTTTGGAATGATACTTAAAAACCAATTATTTGTTACTGTTTTAACATGCTTATTAAAATCCCTATTAGAAAACAGCCGACTAAATGGTGAGATTTTCCAGTAGTAATATTCAGATGCTGCTGTCTAAGCAAAGTACAATATTTTAAGAACATTGCACACCCTGAAGGTTACAATTTTTAATATTTTAAACCTTCATAACAGCTTTTATCATGGTATTGCATTTTAAAAGGCTTTGGTTATGTGTGACACCTGTCTTGTTTTTTTTCTTACCATTTTACTCCAGTTAACAAGCATGTGGCAAGGGATGCTGGGTAATCTTGTCTATTCTCCGAAGCCTCGAGCGGAATCCTGTGCTATACCACATCAGCCCCCCCCACCCGCCCCACCTCAGGCAGTGCGATTTCTGCTATCCAAAACGTCGATTCTCATCTGGGGCTGGGCCTGAGTTATGGCTGTATTTTTAACACAATAGAGAGTATCAGCAATACCCTCTTCAGGACGAAATGCCAAAGCTTGTAATATGACCTTAATATCACTGGCATCAAGCCCTTTTAATGTGCGGCTGTGTATAGTAGTATCTAATGGTACTCAGAATAATATCTAGGCAAAGTCCCAGGTGGCTGTAATAATTGGACTGGTAGAGAGCAGAGAAACAATCAAAGAAAATTATATCAGGCTTCCCACAATAAAAGCTTTTTTGTTAATTTGCTTATGATCATATGCATCTGTCTGTTTCCATACACATTTAAAGATATACAACGTTTCAATGAAACTGTTAACATAAATTATATATCCATAGACAAGTAAGCGTATTAAATCAGAACATTTTTTTCCCTGAATTTTCCATCAGTGACCTTTAAGACAGCACTGAGTTTCACAGACAGATGCAGAATGAGCTCAGCTGTTGCAGTTCGTTGAAGCACGGTGGGTCACTCTATCATGCGTGTCAATTAAGTGATGCTGATTTTTTGGATGAGCCAAATGAACATCTGTTGTCAAAAAGTATGCTTCATGCCAACGTTTTAATAAAAAGTTTCAAATGAAAGAAAAAGTGTTCAGTTGGTAGATTCCTCAGGCCTTATCAAGATAAACTAATAAGACAGACCATACATTTTTCTTTTTAAAACATCAGTTTTAAATAATGATGTTTAATAACACAACTCACTGTGCGAATAACATTTTTTTTCCCCATCTATAATTGCAATACACAAAATAATTAAAATATATTTTTAAACCGTCGTGGTTTCTGCAAATATTCGGGCTGCAGTTACATGGTACACTTTATATTTTCAAAAGAACCCTTTTAAAGTGATGCAGCATCTTTTCTGTCATGTCACCATGCCAACGGTTGATCATATCTAAAGAGATAAAAAAAATACAAAATTAAATTCAAAACGTTTCGGAAGACCATACGTAATCATTTTTAATGGAAACATTTTAATGAGGTAACCTAAGTGTTATAGGTAATATTAATTTGCCAAAGTACTTCAGTTTTGGTGGTCACTTCCCTAAAGAGGTCATTTCAAATTTCTTCTCTGTCTGCTCACAGGTCTGAAAGATGATCACACCCCATGTAACCCTTACCTTAACACTGGACTATTTTCTATTCCATCTTTCACCACCACTTCCGGAAACAGAGTGTCTAATCTGGACCTTTTTCCATATCTGTAAATTTGGGGCAGATTAAGGGAAAAATTAGCTTTTATAATGAAACCCACATACACTTTCAGATTTTTTTTTTATCTTTGCTTGTCACTGGGGCTGCACCCTCAAAGGTCTGCCATGGTACCCTTAGCTGTAGGTAACTGTACTCATTCAAGGTACAGAAGTGGACGCTGTGGAACGTTTCTGTACCATTGATGGTACATTAATGCTGTTTGTACCTTTGGGATGTTCCTCTGTACCTTAAAAGGTACAATTACAAGGGTACAGCCCCAGCAATAAGCAAAAGAACAAATTTTTACCATTGTTTCTGAGAATGTATAGACCACTCATATACTTAAAAAAATAACTACAATTAGCCTTTTGCAGCAGTATATAAAATGTTTTGCAGGTAGGCCTATACTTTTACGTTTACCTAGCATTTTTTTCGGATATTATATTTTAGCATCCAGCTGTCCCGGAACCTACCTCTGTCTTGTGATTAGGTTGATATAGTGTCTTAGTGCGGAATAGTACTTCGTTAGGTCTTTGGGGAGCGCGCTTTCTCCTGGGCGCGCTGGTTTGGACGGGAACGCGTCAGCTAACACGCAGACGCAGTAAAGTGCGCAGAAAGCCACGAGACTCAGCCGCATGGCCATGTGAAGATGCATCTTGAAGAACAAAAAAAAAAAAAACGCCAGGGTAATTAAGACATTAGTTTGTACATTTCTAAATATGTCATATGCCGCAGCAATAGCAGATTTGATCATTTTATTTTTACGTTTGCTAATTATTTAGCAATTTTACAGGACAGTACGGCAATTAAAATGAGAATTATACCATATTAATTATGAACGGATTATGCTATTCCTGTGTTCTGAACGTTCTATTGACCGTAACAGCAGCCTTAAACTTGAAGCCTTTTAATACGCTACTTGAGAAAACAGACCACTATAGAGTACCACCAGATTGTACTCCCATTGTGGTCTTTATTTTTTATAATAGGTTGGTTCTTTAAAATGTAATATTACAAATCGGGTTAATAACCAGGTAACCGTACATATGGAAAAAGAGCATGTAAATCCCAGTGTATTCCTAATACAATGTGTCCATATTATAACCATGGCTGTGTGTTTAAACGTTCCAATAGTATTAGGATAATGCAATTACAATAAGATCTAGTCATTATATAAAATTCACATACCCACACATACTCTACCCCATGTATAATTTATTGATTTAGGCCTACATATCACATGGATGAAACATTTTTAGAGCGCCAACTTTTAAAGTATTGTGTTGTGTTATAACTTACAGAACGAGTGTGTAAATTTTGTCAAAATATTTTGGAGTCTATTTAAGACGTACATTTAAATCAGTGTGTTTAGGCCCAACTGAACTAATTTCAACAAACTGATACTGTGAGTATCTGTACCTGATGATCCGTGCGTGTGATTTTAAAACCTCATTCTTACCGTGTCTCCTATTAACCTACAATATGAGGTGACGCAAAAATGTTGGATATTGCTTCCATAACTTTGGATACTTCACGTATCCATACTAGCAATGACGATACAACCGCTTTTCTTTTTTAGATACAATTAAAATGTAAAAGGTTAAATCTTGAAAATTTGAAAGTGGGGCCAATCTGGAGCAGTGAATATTTTAATCATCGCTCTGTTATTAATAATTTTCTGGTTAAACTATACATCAATTGGCTTATAAAACTAGGATTGGAATTTAATGTGTGACAGGTACATTTGTACAATAATTACAAAATAAAATGTAACAACAAAGATAACAATAAATACTTTTGATATAGAAGTTAATTAATATTTAGCCTACTCACGTGCAGTTCGGAGGACTGACGTTACTGTAGCAAGTTTGCAGCTCGTCCTGCGCGTCCCCAAGCCGCCCCTATGCGCTCCGGCAGATTTCAGCTGCTCCCCATTATATAGTGCGCAGCGCCGCGCCGCGCCGGGGTAAGGGGTGGGTGACACCATCAAACTCCACCGAATGCAATTTAGCTCTCACAAAGCCTTCCCGCAAAGCCACTTGTCGGTTAGTTGCTTGACTGTTTTGAGAGATAACGCCAAGCATGTTTGCATTTCCAACAACATCGATCAAAACCGTTTCCGCTATAATCAAAGAGATTTTAAATGGGGGCAATAAACAGGCCTGCACTGTATTTTGCAAAATAAGAAACACGGAGAGATCGTGATGCTACCGCGCACATCAGTATTATCCCAAGGGACGTCTTTAAATTTGTTTTCGAGGAGACAGCGCACATACGTACGCTAATCAAGAAATCGTCCTCGTTGATTTGACTAATAAGACTCAATACAGCTACCTTTTATATTAACACGTGTTTTTTATTCATACAAACAAAAATATTTAATAATGCATCAGAAGCTTGCCAATTATAATTTCTTGGCTTATTTGTCAGATGAATCAGCATCTATGCACCCATTCCTCTAACTCGGGGGTGGCCAATCTTATCCGCAAAGGGCCGCTGTGTGTAGAGAGGACACCAGTTAGAGAAAATGATCATCTGCTGTTATATTACTGACTCAGCTCAGCTAAGCTGTCCTCTAAAGACATTCCTCTAAGACCAGGAATCATTCTTGTAGCCCTATATTGAACCCTTTCTAAGGCAGCAAGACAAACAAAGCTATACAATGATGTGACACAGATTACTACCTAGTAAGTGGATATTATCCAAGTAATTCCATTAATGAATTGATTAATCTTTATTTAATTTGTGGGTCTCTTCAGTGAGGACTTGAAGCTCTTGAATTTAAATCTCAAATGCAAGCATTTTCCTTAATTTGTCAATCTAAATGTCATATTATTGTTAGTGAAACAATACATATACTATTCTAATAAAATAAAATATAAACAAATTTGTGTTGGCCAAGTCCTGTACAGGTGATTAGCTACAAATTTGATTGTCACAAGAATGTTTGAGGTGCTGTAGAATAATACATTCTTTTTAAGTCTATAAAACAGTGAATACATAATCCCCCACCAGTGAAAAAAGTAAAATTGTTAAGAGGATTAAAATAGGAAATCAGTAAGATTCAGTGAGTCACTGTAACTCCATGACTAACCCAACACCTTCAGTCGTCTGCATGGACATAATCTGTCATGTACTTCAATGTCCTCAGATCCCCACAAGAAAGAGAACCTATCATGTAATGTTGATTTTAGATGATTTTTTTATGTTCTGATCGTAAGAGAACATTAAAGCATTTGTTGTGTGATTATATGATACATCTTCACACTCACTGTATGGATCCATTTTGGGCAACTGGTGCTTTCAGACTGATACCATGTGTGTTAGATCTACATCGCTCTGCCTCAGAGTGACATCATCGCAGAAGTGATGCGGACCCCACCCTGTCAGCAAAGTGCTATAAGTCTTTGAAGGCTTACTTGAGCATCTCTCGAACTAAAGCGAGCTGACAAAACCTGACACCGGAAAAGCTCTGCACCTAATGAGGAAGCCCAGAGATAAGATTTGTTGATTTTTTTCGTGGCTTTCTCTCTGATCTGAGCGGCACCCCCACCCCCCCACCCCTTTCATTCTTTCA
>JAODJU010000138.1:18222885-18238216 GCA_026776725.1 Gnathonemus echidnorhynchus | reverse complement strand
CTGCAGCTCCTGCTGCGCCCCCCCCTGCACCTCGGGGGACCCCCACCTGCAGCTCCTGCTGGACCCCCACCTGCACCTCGGGGGACCCCCACCTGCAGCTCCTGCTGGACCCCCACCTGCAGCTCCTGCTGGACGTCCCGCAGCTGCTTCCCGAGCTCGTCGGCCTTCTGCCGGAGAACGCCGTTGTCCTCCTTCAGCTTCTGTATCTCTATGGCATCCCTCAGCCTGCTGTCCTTCATCCTCTGCACAAAAGACACAAGACGATCAGCCTGAAAAACTGCAGACACCCACAGGAGCTCCTGGCAGCCCGGAGAGTCAGAAACCACTCATCCCACTTCACACTGAGCTCATAAGGTCCCTCTCGCTCACTAAGTACCCTTCCCTGAAAACCATCACTTTACACTGAGTTCACCCTAACAGCTTTGAACCTTTCTGAACCAGGCATCCATCCTGTGTAGCTGTCCCGTCACCTGCAACTCCGCCTGGGCCTCCGTCAGCTCCTTCCCAAGGAGCAAGGCGCTGCGGTGCTGTGCACTCTTCTCCTCCTTCAGCCGTTCATTCTCCTCCATAAGCTCCTGGTCCAGCTTCTTCTTCAGCAGGCTGGCGGGCTGCAGGGCCGTGGTCGTGCTCTTCTCCCTGTAAGCAGGGATCAGTTTAAAAACAAAAAAACAAGAGCATGCAGTCCTGTGGCCTTCATTGGAAATGGCCATCCTGTGCACAAACTGATAACCAATCGCAAATGATTACCTGAATCATCAAGGAAATAAGTCGTGTCTCGTTAAGCAAAACAGCATCTCAAAGATAAGCCAAAATAAACACTAGCTACATCATAAGACTGGTATATGAGATTCCACATAAGCGCATTCCCTCTCATCAAGGCTATGAACGTTGTCGTCACACCCTAACATTCTTTGCCATTCGCTGTGCCCTGCATCTCCATCCTCTTTACAATCAGCTCCGCCCACAACCAATTAAGACTCTATGGCTTTTCTACACTTCCCTTGTATCGTTCCACCTCTGTTGCACTCTGTTATTGTATTTAATGTATTTTATGTACTACTGTACTGTCTTGTGCTGTACCCCCCACTAATGTTACATTCAGAGAATGTAGCAATGAGAGTTTCATTGCATTCCCCTGAATACACATGAATCACAATAAAACTTCTAACACTTATTGTGTAATTGATGAAGCCCAAATTTAACAAGTGTTAAAGTACTTCCTTGATTTTCATAGACTATGGAGACTCACAAAAAGCACCAACTATTGGTCATAATTAGGACCATATCAGATTTTCACTATACCATTACCATTGCCAAAAGAATTTACAACACTAAAATCACGATATCCAGGGCATTAGATAACGGGCGTGCCAGTGTATTTACAGCCAGCAAAATCTGTCAGAATGCCGGCTTTTTGGCACTATACTGATGTTTAGTCATGACAGGCATATTGTAGGCCTGTCACAATAACTACTTTTGTCAGACAATATAATGTACCAGAAATAATTGCAGTAAATATTGTCATTTAAAGACCGTTGCCATAATAATCTAATAACATAATAATGCAAGTACACCCTTTCTAAGAACACTGAACTTTTAATTCTTAAGAATATTCAGACATTGGAATTGGAATGTTAAAAAATGCTATCCTAATAATATCCTAAATAACGCATACATACAACCACACAACCAAAAAATATATTAAATGGACTCTCAAGCTCTGTTAACAATAACTGGACTAAATATTAAACATTTGGCACAGGGGAATAGAGTCACTCATTCCTTAACAGGCGATATACCACCAACCCTGTTCTGCAGAGGCTCCGCTCAGTGACACAAACAATCCCTGATCTTTCACTGGCCAGGGGAAAAGTAGCAGGAAGTCAATCGGACCAATGATTGTATGCAAATATCATTTCTACTATCTATGATCAGAATGATAAAAATGGCTAGTGAATTTGAAGAATGGTTAACTGAGAATGTTGGCATTTATGTGATTCCTCGCTACAGGACGACGACTCCTAGATTGCTGCAAATGAAAATAAAATACATTTGTACTGCACCTACAGATACCCGCATATGATTTTGCATTGGGGTTTTTATTGTTCTGATTTTTCAAAAAGTTTTTATATTCATTTTTATTTTCATTTGAAATCTAGTTTAGTTGTGGGTTAATAATCCGTAAGCCCTGGATATCGCAATTGTATCGTTACGCTGAATTCTTTTGGTCATGATAATCGTGTAGTGAAAATCTGCGTTATGTTCACACAGCTTTTGTTTTGGCCTGATGCAACTGCTGCTCCACTTACTTCAGCGCCTGAGGCACATGTTCTGGAAAGGCAGGACGCGGTTTGGGAACGAGGACTTGGGAGCCCGCCTGCACGGTGTCCCCCTGAGAGGCGCGCTCTGGCGTCCGCAGGCCCCACGGTCCCAGGGGGTCCTGCCAGGTCGGGTTAGAGCCCTCTCTGCACCCGGGGATACTGAGTTTGGCGAACTTCATCTTCATGACCTCCTCTCCGATGTCCAGGTCCCCCTGAAACGCGTGGACCAGGATGGTGCCGTCAAAGCACACCGACTTCTTCTGAATCCGTAATTTCTTGCCGTAAATCAGGTTGCGCAAGAAGATCTTTCCCTGGGAAAAGAACAGGCGGTATTGCAAAGTTCCCAATTGGTGAGAAGAAACAGCCAGTCGACGGGTTAGACAGATTCTCCGCAATAAGACCCCCCACCTCCCGTCACCTGTACAAAATGCTGCGAGTCTTCATCACTGTTTAAATGGAAACCCCAAAACTTGTACTTCTTAGCCAAACATCCCGTCTGAAGGTCTTCTGGAAGCTCCACCAAGGACGAACGGTTGACGAGCTCCGTATTACCATAATCAATGTAGCACACTGTAAACTAAACAAAAATATTTTACAGCCTGTCCGATCAGCATTATTCACAAGCAGCATCCAGCTAAATACAGCATAATTAAACAAAGCTATGTAAATCTAACAATAATTACCAATATAAACATACCTTGTCATCATCATGGTGCTGTACCTTACACCTATACCAGCATCGATCTTCTGAAAACAGAGCCCCATATACCTGTATAAAACAATCACTGGGTTACCAACGTGAACCACACCATAACGCAGGTCTAAGTCTGCCGGCGATTTAACTGGCCGGTTACCTTCTGAGGACAGGGATTCCCTGTGAGCCTCCGAGCTGTGGGGCATCTCGCCGACAAAACGCTGGTCATCCTCTCCACTGCAGGGTCGTCGCTGACATTCTGAAAACAGTATCAGGGCTCTGCTGTGGATTCTACCGCCGGACCCAACCTGATCGTCTTCAGTGGCTTTAAAGCAAAGCAATGACACCCCCCCCCCCCCACCACGGGTGGGTTCACTTTGGTTACCAACCTGAGCCCAAAATGTAATGGCGTCCACCACGTGTGTGACTCCCACAAGCTCCACTGGAAGGAGAAGAGGGCGAGTCAGTCTCATTAACCAGCCAAGCCAGACATTTCTGTCAAAGCTGCAGGACAGAATCACTTACTTTTCCCAGGTACAGTTTTATCCATTGCTGTAGTTTCATGCTGAAGAGAAGAGCAAATCACATCAGTCGCAATAATTGATGAACGATACTGCAGGTGGTATGAGTTTCTAACCCACAGATAACTGCATGTTCGCCACTTTTAAATAACAGATTTCTATATACAGCAATACTACGCTAGAATGAGGCTATTAGCGTGACAATTCGTAAGGTAAGACAAGTATTCAATGTTACTAAAACGCAACCAACTAATTAAACGCAAACTGCAGATATACATTAGCAAGGTTCGGGACCTTATTCTCATTACAGAAACCACATTAACAGCCCCGTTTAAATGCATGCAAGAAGGTCCTTAAACTTCACAAATTATTAGCTACCTAACGCTTTTTGCACATTTATTAGATATGCTTCATTATGCCTATGTCATACTCTACCTACAAACCACGAACAATGCTTTACACACTTAGATAGTATTAAACTATTACCAGTAATAATAAAAGAAATAACAAATTTTTCTGTAGTTTAATTTATATCCGACTAACCGTCGACACTCACCAGCAGCGCGAACTCAAAGCACCACGTGACCACCTGTCGCGCGGTCTTCGCGGTGCGCGCATAGCGGGCACTGAGTCGCGATATCTGTCGCGCGCATCGCGAGAGTTTGCCCACTGACTGCAGCTTAGCGTAACTAATGATGCAATCTTAAATATAATGGTTGGGTTCTGCATTAGAGTTGGCAACTGCCGTGATCCTCTTCGCTTCCGTAGGGGCAACCCATAGATAACCCAGCTACTGATACCGAGATGAAAGGTGTGTCGACGTGGAGACCAAGGCTGCAAACTCTCACGCATCTCACGACTCTCGCATGAAATCATGCGGCCAATATATATTATTGCATTACAAATCTACTCATCTACACCAAAAGCTTTCGTGCAATTTGCAACCCCTACCCACTATTTACAACGTAATAAAACTGTTACGTACATGTTCATGTATATGACAGAAAATCTCACTCCAGGCAGCTGACCAAAGCTGCATGGCGACCCTGGAAGACAGCACTTAAACGTAAAAATGTTAACTGTTGATGAGGAAAGTTTGTGGTAAGGATAGAAACCGAATGTAAAAACTATAATAAAAATGATATACTTTTACCATACGTTCTTGGATGTAAATCTACATTTATATGCATTTCTCAATGCTCTTATACAGTACCAGTCAAAAGTCTGGACACATGCTTTTTTAGTGCTTTTGTTTTAGCTGTTATTTTTATATACGTTATTCAATAAAAGGCTTCAAGCAATGAAGTAACATCAAATACTGCAACGATGCAATGTTCTGGCCACACGTTATAGCTACCTTCTTCTTACTCTTTGATCCAACTCGTTCCAAACAGGCTCTATAGCAGGGGTCTCCAACTCTGGCCCTGGAGAGCTACTATCCAGTAGGTTTTCTATCATACCTGGCTTCTGATGAGTCACACCCGCTCTCAGGAACATACCAGGAACAGGTGTGGCTCATCAGAAGCCAAGTAGGATAGAAAACCTACTGGATAGTAGCCCTCCAGGACCGGAGTTGGAGACCCCTGCTCTATAGGGTTGAGGTTGGGAGATTGCGGGGGTCAGATCAACTGTCACAGCACTCCATCTCTCCACTGATCCTCACAACACAACATTAGTTTGAAGAGCATTAATCCATAGTGGCTGGCTGTCATGTATTCATAATACAAAGAAAACACAAAAGGTGGCTCCACATGTTGCACTGTTACCTCACACATCTAGTTACAGGTTTTGCAGTGTTTGTGCTCGGTGATGGACTGACATCTTATCTAGGGTGCACCCAAGCATTGTGGCTTCAGCTGCCTGGGATTGGCTCCAGGACCCTGCATGATCTTAATCAGGAGAAGTGGTAGACGATAAAAGGGTGAAGCACAACATGCATGTACAATGTGAAAACATCCTGCTGCCTTTTGTGAAACCAGTCAGTAGAATTTTTTTTTTCTGAGCTTACTAAGCCATCATTCCCAATCATGGGCGTCATTAGGTCTGATCACTCGGGGCTATAGCCCTGAGTATTTTAGCCCCAATGCCAATCTTCTTTCAAAAACAAATGTCAAGTCTCAGGTAAACTTGACTTAGCCCCGAGATTTTTCTCAATTGCTAAAAACGCCCTTGTTCCCAGTAATATTTTCTTTTAATGACTGTGAGTAAATCTCTTTAGCACAAGCTTGTGTTTCATCATAAAACCCGGCTGCATTATTTCTTTCATGAAACTCCAAAGTGGGCTCCAGAAGAAGAAGAAAAAACGTACAGGACTGGTTGTAAAGCTAAAGGTATTACTGCCATCTGTTGAGCGGAAAAAAAACACAAAACTCATCTTGTATCTGATATGAGCCATACAAGCTTAATGATACAGTTATACCTCATTCATATTAGCTTAATTTATAAATCATGTAAAAATGAATGAAATTTAGTTATGTGTAAAGCAATAAATTATTAAAAAGTAGTTGCTGCATGCAAACTGCTTGTACCCAAGATAGCCAGTAAAAATATTTAAATTAGCATTTCTAAAATAGCATAATTCACCAAACATCATCCAAAAGTTGTCTTTATTAAAACACATTATACAACCAGTCAAGACCACATTCATTATTTTTTTTAAATATCAAGCATTATGCCATACTGTATATGACCTTATATTTTAAAGCAATGTAGATGCTAGGCCTTAGTTCTACAAAAAAAAAAAAGAAAAAAAAAAAACTACTGAAAGACTTCAAAACAGGTTGGAACTTTGAGCCACAATTTGTGGTCAGCTGTATATATAAGTACACTTACTTTCATAGTAAAAATGACCTTTAAAAGGACATTTCACTGACCTTCAATTAAGAACAACAAAAGGGCCATTCACAACTGAGATCAAAAGAATTCCAGTGCTGATTTTGCTCAGCCGGCCTACAACCGTTCTTGTTCCCCAAGGTCTCCAAAACTGGAGCGCCAATCTGTGGCCTCATCATCATAGATGAAGTCTTTGGGCAGTATCTCGGGGGGGATACAGCTCAGCTGCTCGTCAAACGAGCGCAGCGTCCACAGCTTCTCCAGCTCGTAAACTTCTCTGGTCTCAGGCAGCATGAAGTGAACCACAGTGTGCCCTGAGGAGAAAACCACTTGGTTAGGGGCTCTCGACAAAATATAAATAAAAGATCTGTGCAATAGCTAAAGCAGACTGTTGCGATAAACAGACTCACCAAAATCGATGCACATCCAGTCCTCCGCATTCTTGCCTTCGATTATGACATGGGGATCAGCATCCATCTTGAGGGATTTGTACTGCCACGAAGTGCCAGAGAGGTATACAGGTCAGAGGCACCAACAAACAATGCATGTTTATGCAGACTCCTTGTAAATGATAACATACAAAAAGATCAGAGGAAACTCAGGTTTAGAAACGTATACACACTTTCTACACAACAACATATGTATTGCTGCTTCAGGTATGGGGTGTAGGTTTTAATAATGATGAAATAACAATTTAAAACACTCTGATAAGGACACAGTGCATTATTAAAAAAATCGCATGCATGAAAATGTATAAACAGCTATAACAGGAACACCGACAAGGTTATCTACTGTAATATCACTAATGAGATGATGACAATACAACAACAACAATAGCTAGTAGTCTTACCACTTTGACTGCATACTCTGCCATCGCTATAAGATGTCTTCTTGAGGAGCCGCTGACTACCACAAAGTAATCGGTGTACTTCAGCGATTTCGGTACTTTTATGACACAGATGTCCACGGCGTTTTCCTGGCGGAGGAGTGCTACTAGGACGTCGATGTTAAATGCCTGCGGGATCTCTGTTAGACAGGGAAAGCTCACACTCAGGAATAAAGAAGGGAAAAGTGCACAAAATATCGCTTGGATGCATAATCCAACCCCATCCGTGTTTCATGATGTCACACAACTATAATTTGCTGTTGTTAATGGAAGCTCCGAACTAAAATAATCAATACAGATATTAAAATACTGAGATTCTGTGAAACGTCCATGACCCATAGCGATGTCAAATGGCTTGCGTTTTTATCACATACTGTAATTACATGTATGCAGCTATTTATCAGTCTTCACATAATAAGTACACTTAGTTGCCATAGACTGATATGTACTTACTACGCCTGAGATCGTCATGTTGGGGACCCGCTGCAAGGCTCATGACCGGAGGGCCCGTTATGTCTTTATTGTGCGCGGTCCTGTCATCTTTCATACCCTGTATATCACAGTAAAATCTATGCTTTCCTGAACACCGCACATTATTCACCGGATGGAACTGATCGTGCCGCGGAGCACAACATGTGTACCGAGACGGAAGAGCAACACACGGCCGCTTCAAATTTATATGTAGACACTTTATGTTGTTTGTTCGTACAGCATCTAGATTTAATAATCCAGAAAGCATTCTTCTGGAGCAACTCGTCACACATTTATAACTTATCATCGCCATTTAAAAATAACCTACAACCACCAAGGGCTGGAGACATAAACGAACCCAGATCGGCGCACTGCTATTGGCCAAAGTTTTAACCAATCACAGCACTATTCATATGCTATGTTTGTTCATACACTGACGTCGTACCGCCATCTACTGAGTGGAGGGCGCATTTTTTTCAGCAGAATTTGATTTAAGAAAGTATAATGCGATGGTTATTCGCCGCTTGGGTTAAGGGATCAATTCCAAATCTTGACTTGTCCAAATGTGTGCGCTCTGGGATGCAATGGCATTCTGGCCAGAGTATCTCCTGGCCTGGGCAGGTGAAAAAGGCACACCGCAGACTTATGCTACATAGCTGGTTATGGAAATTGGATGGATTAGGATATCTTGCGTAGGAAATGCCCTGGCTGTATAAATAAACAGTGTATTCTTTCTCTACAATAAGGAAAACGTCATTTAGACATAACATGTGAATTGTAGAGTACCTCATAGAATATTTGTGTTTTTTTTTTTGAAGGAAGCTGTGTTCTGCCATAGTTTGTATACAACTCAAAATGTACTTGGACACAATATGGAGAATAACAGACATCTTGATTTGCGAAAAAACAAAGGCGGAAGCAGATGCCAGTGGGGGATTTGGGGTGAGCCTCTGGCTTACCATGGGACCGTGGCCAGGAAGAACAGGGTGACCTTGCCTGAAAGCGACACCAGTGAGTATGATGGGTCTTGACTGCTCACGATGAGTGCATCTTGTTAATCTTCATGAGCACCTCTGCCAGTGGGGGCCTTTGTTGGTGAACCCCCAAAATACTGTCCAGGACAATGTACATTCTGGGGCCAGAGACGGCTAAAGAAGCAGCAGAATCTGTGGACAGCATGGTTATGGAGAGATCCCCATGCCCAGGGGCAGTGTGCCTTCAGGCGCCTTGTCTTCTGGGAAGCCTGGAAAGCAACTGTAAACCTCTGCTAGTGTTCCTGCTCCCTCATCTTGCAGACTGGGCTCCCAGCCATGCATGAGAACCCCTCCAGGAGGGATGAGCAGGAGCTGTTGTTGTAACCTTCATATAATGAGAGCGAGGGCCAAGAATGTTTGCTCCACAGGAGCGGCAAGCAGGCTGAGGCTGAAACGCTAGTGCACGTCGTGGTCGAGTTGGAAGCCGTAGCTTTGCGTTCGAAAATAAGGTGTTCAAAGCTTCCTTCTCAGTCAGGTGCTGCTGGCTTTTGTGGTCGTACTCGACAATTTCCTGAAAAGCCGTTGTAAACATGTTGATAAATGTTATGCTGGTATTATGAAACAATATTTCCCGTCTGTACAGCATGTGCCGTCAGGGACCAGACAAAAACAATTATGACAATTTTAGCTCTGTTAAAATCAGAGTAAATATCAACAGATTCTTTGAAATGTTAGGTCACTTACTTTCACACATACCCGTATATTACTGTAACATTGTGCAGTACAGCAGAATAAAGTATTTTATGACTGTAACTATCCACTATCATTGTTACGTGCCTCAGTTATTACCTATTCCATATTATGTTCTTCCAGACTTAAAAATAGACTTCAAATGTAAGATGAGTGACATGTTCCTAAAAAGCTGTTTTTTACGAGCTTCTAGTTTTAGCTCGATGTCACAAGGTGTTTCTATCCTAGCTATTTGCATCTTTATTGACTTTGAAATGACAAGGATTCCTTTCAGTTACTCACCAGGTGTGTCACTAATACATTCTTAAAAATAAACTAGCTGTTCGCCTTTGGCAAACAATTTCCAGGTTTTCTACAGACAGATAAGATTACTGAGAGGGAAAGATTACAGTGCGTCAAAAATGCTCAAGGTGAGCTGACGAATGCATAATGAACATGCGTGCGAAGGACGTAGTCAAAGGGTTACCCATGTATTACTATGGCCACCCATAGCAGGGGTATTTTATTTGAAATGAAAATAACACACAGCACATTGCAAGGGCCAGGTTAGCAGCTTAGCCTTGCGTAACATGTAGACGCTAAATTAGATATGAACACGGAGCTGACTGTGACCAGGTACATGGGAAAGTAACACGCTGCTCACAATGGAGTATGTAGTAAATTATCCAGTTTGTAAAATGTGTATCAGTCAGCTTTTTATTATGCTTTTTTAAAAATGGAAATATTTTACAAACGGGTTTTCAGAATTAGCATTAATTAGCCTTAGTTAATGAAGAGGAGTTGGGAGATACATTATACATGACAAAATTTTATTTTTTTCACCATATAGTTAGAATTTTACAAATCTGTTCACAACGATTTTTTTTGCGAGGTTTTCAGTATCGTAACATTGATATTTTTTTTGTCGTTATATGAGTATGTGGCTTTCCTGACAGCCTTAACGAATCTCATGCTCCAGTCTACATCCTGTATCTATTATGTTGCAGGTGTGTGATTCCCTGCGTGAAGGAGAAGCCTGTTTGGATCAGTAAGCAGGTATAATTAGTGAACTGGCCAAGGAGTATATGTGTACAGCAGTCAAAGCCAAAGATTCTTTTTCTTTATTTTGAATATGTTATTGTAGCACGCTATAACAATAGAGGCGGTGGGTGACTCAGCAGCTCAGGCTGCTGTGCCTGTGATTTGGAAGGTTGCTGGTTCAAATCCCCTCATGGAGGGATTTTACTGCTGGGCTCTTCGGCAAGACTCATATTGCCTATTGTTCCAAAGACTGGCTAACCCTGCTTTCCCAAACAATATGTATGTTGCTTTGGATAAAAGCACCTGCTAAATAAAATAATGAATAATAGTGTGGGCATCACAGTGATAAAGTAACAGATGGAATTATGCAATGACAAAAAAAGTTTTAAATCACCCCTAAAATCTATGTTTTAGATTCTTCAAAGTAGCACTATTTGCCTTGAAGCCTCTGGCACTCACTTAACCAGGCTCCCGGGCTTCTTACCTGTGATTACAACAGTCTTGAATTAGTTCCCACTAGGGAATTTTTGCTACTACCCAACGGGCTACTTTAGTAAGAAAAAAACATACCACCCTAGATAATTTGTCAGTAGCCCACAATGTAAAATGTAAGAGCAAAAACGAGCAAAGAGACAAAGGTGGTCGAGCAAAAAAAGCAATTAATTAAATCAAGTTAGTTTTTTTCAGTTTCTTTTCAAAGTCACTTTTTTTTTTCTCAGGAAAATGGAGAATCTACTGCAGGAAATGGATTAATCAGGCCCTTCAAGCTGATTGGCTAACTGGGACAAGTCTGAATCTGGGATTGTCCAATAAGACCATGCACACATCATCACCCCAGACAGCAGCTACATACCTGTGCTGAGTGATGAAAACTCAATGTAATCTGTTTTTTTGTTGTTGTGGCCTGACATGCAATGTTTTCTTACTAGTCAGTGGAGTACCGTTCAGTTCTGAACTTGCCCTTCATCTAAATTACTCACCTCAGGTGAGTGGCTAAGCCTATTTTCCCGCTCTGGTTCCCACACATGCCGGATACTTGTTGGCAGTTTTTCCTTCTCTCTTTGATCAAAGTCACCCCCAATCATCTCTGCTGGGTTTAGGTTAGGTGACTGTGGAGGCCAGGTCTTACGGAGCAGTCCATCATTCTTCTTTGCCAGAAAGCTCTTACACAGACTGCTGATGTGTTTTGGGTCACTGTCTTGTTGGAAAACAAATGACAGCTCAGCTGAGCATGAAGCAGATGGGGTGGCGTGTTGCTGCACATTACTATGGTAGCCATGATGGTTACGTGGGCATTCAGTTCTGATTAAATTGCCAAATGGCTCATGAGTGAAGCAAAGCCATGACATCATGCCCCCACCTTCCGGCCGAAGCGCGCAGAAATCATTCATTCTTTAATCTAATCTTTAATACTCTTCTAGACTATTAAAAACATAATTTCAGGTGGGTGGACCTTCACGGATGAATATGTGATTTAATGCGCATCAGAGCTTCACAGGATGTTAATCTGGGTGCAGGAACTGCAACAGCATGCAGAGAAGAAGCTGCACTTTAACTGGCTGCAGACGCAGTGGAAAGTAGAGAGCAAACGGGAGCCTTTAGCAGTTATTACTGACACGTACGCACTAGAGATAGAGCCCAGTACATCTGACTTCTTTCATGTCACATCTTAACACCTGTGTTTTCCCATGATTATTTTCAGAAAAGTGACTTATTAACATAGATAACAGGAGAGGATGGTTGTGTGCTTTTTGCAGCTGGATGTGTTCATATATAAATTGGTCTCCGCTCGCTCCACGCTCGCTCTGTCTGTTGCGCTGACATGGCATCCCCACTCGTGTTGTGTGTCTTGGTACTTTCCATTGCAGCTCTGGGCTCATGTGACCCGGAGGAGAAGCCTTTCGTGGAACGAGCCGGAAGGAGCTTCATTGGGAGGGCCAGTACCTCCATCCTGACCGTGCCAAATGGAGGGAAATTTGGAGATTGGACCTGGGTAGAAATGTGTCCTGAGGGATTCTACGCTTCGGGCTTCAGTGTCCGGGTAAAAACACGATCCTACAGCCTCGCGTCATGTCAGGAACACAGAGGAACACACAATCATGAAGATTACAGCGTTGCAATGCTTCTTTCGTTCACAAAATGAGTAGTGGCAGCATCACAGGGAATAACTGAATTTAGATGTGTCTTGATTCCTTGAGTCAATCCAATACATATTATTTTAATACAGTTATTGCACCCACCATGGAACAGTGAATGTGAATGTGGAGAAAATGACCCAGTTGCTTGACATTATGCCGCTCGCGCCTCTTTGAATGTTTTGCATAATTACATATGTTGCATGTATTCAAGTTTTTTTTTTTTTACATTAGGTGGAGTCCAACCAGTATGGCCTCGATGACACCTCACTCAATGGGATCCGCCTGTACTGCTCCCAGGCCACAGACAGAAGCTACTTGTACACCATTGAGTCTCACATTGGATAGTATGTATAAGACGTGCTTCGTTGATACAGTCCAGCTGGTTTCATGTTCGAGTGTGACAGTAGAACGCATGCAAACTCCACGCACTGCATTTCGTTTACAGTTACATGCTTGGGTCAAAGCAGCCAGCTCCAAAGACGACAAAAAGGTACTACAGTGGATTTTTTTATAAAGAAATGTGTCTTGTTCCAGTTTCGGCGAATGGACGGACCCGCAGTGGTGCCCCGAGGCTGGTTTTCTGAAGTCCTTCCAGCTTCGGGTCGAACCCGAGCAAGGCTTTTTCGGGGACGACACCTCGGCCAACAACATCAGGTTCCGCTGCACCAGCAACCCCACCTTGGAGGGGCGGGGGCTGGACTGGGGTGACTACGGTGGCTGGAGCCAGGAGTGCAGCACCGGGGGCATCTGTGGCATTGAGGTGAAGATGGAGAATTACCAGAGTGGACTGGACGACTCCACGCTTAATGACGTGCGTTTCCACTGCTGTGCCTAGTGACGGGGTGGAGCCATGGGGGTTGTGATGGTAAGATCCTCTGAAGTTAGGTCAAAATTACAAAAAGGGGGAGAAAAGATCAATAAAGAAGGGGGGGGGGGGGGGGTTCAGTTCCACTGCAAACTCCTCAGGATCACTCTGTGATCAGCTTATCAAAATGTATCAAAATTATATGTACATAATTATCCAAATTAAGTTTGTGCACCAGCACATGCAGTTAAAAGTGGCTGGATTCTCCTTTGATTAACTATAAATTAATGAATGGTGTAATTAATGGTCTTGTGCCAGGTTTTTTTTTCCGATCTTGGTATCATTTGTCATCCTCTCAGGCACCAGCAGAGGGAGTCATGTCACCACGGCCGCAGTCTGAAGTTCACGCAAAAGTGTTTGCAAGTGCATTCAGATGCAATCAGCTAATTCACGCAACGGTTAAGGATTCACTGGTAATAACTTGTGATTTAATAAACAAAGGAAATAAAATATGCATTTAAACGCCTTCAAGGTTGTGACCGTGCTTTTTAAAACTGTAATAAATAGTCTAATTAATATAAATAGAACAGACAGAGTTGCCTTTCAACCTATTTACCTGATCGAGCAGTACTGGCAGTTACTCTACTTTATGTATGATGGTAACTAACTAATTTTGAAGATGGTACATGGATATATTTGGTGAACATTTCCTACTTCACATACTATCCATCCAACAATCTCTTCCAACTGCCTATGTAGTAGGGTGCTGGGTTCTCTGCAGGTACAGTTTGCATGTTTTCTCCATAACTTTATGCAATACACTAAGTTTCATATATATATATATGGGTGGGAGGGTCACACACACGTACGCACACACACACACACACACACACACACACACACACACACACACACACATATATATATATATATAAATATATATATATATGTCGGGTAAACATCTTTATGGGGACCACTCATTTATTTCTATAGGAAAAATGCTAACCCTAACTATGACAACCGTAACCCTTACCCAGCCCTAACCATAAGCATAAGTAACCAAGCAAAATACAAGAGTTTTTCCATTTTTAGTTTTTTCATCGCAGTCACAGCTTTTTATTAAATGGAGTTTTCCCTTATGGGGGAAAAAAACGGGTATTCATCACGTTGTGGAGACATTGTGTCCCCATAAGGTAAGGTATACCCGGTCTCACACACACACACACACACACACAGAATTTTGTAACTATATCTTTGTGGGGACTCCCCATTCATTTCTATGGGGGAAAACCCTAATCCCAACATGACAACCTTAACCCCCACCCAGTCCTAACCTTGACCATAAGTAACCAAACAAAATACGAGACTTTTGCCATTTTTAGTTTTTCCAGATAAATCCTTCATTTTAATTCATGCCTTCTGAGCCAACCTTATGAACAATAAGTGTGCCAGCCATCATTTTTCAGAAAGGTATTCTTTGTATCATATAAATCATTAATATAAAATATGTTAAAAGCAAGCATGCATTTTCTCAGAGACCTACTAAATAGAAACATAAGTAAAAATCTGTTTTAATACTACAGCTCACTTAAAAATCGCTATTCACACCACTATCATGTCTACCAACCTACACATGTAAAACATACTTAGCCCGTCACCAATCAGCTAAAGAATGCAGAAGACTGTAAAAACCAAATGTTCACCTCCTCTGCCTACCGTCTCTAAACTGCTTGCTTTAAAGCAATCTCCACCTCTCTCTCTCTCTCTCTCTCTCGCTCTCTCTCTCTATCTCTCCACCTCTCTCTCTCTCTCTCTCTCCATCTCTCTCTCTCTCTCGCTCTCTCTCTCTATCTCTCCCCCTCTCTCTCTCTCTCTATCTCTCCACCTCTCTCTCTCTCTCTCTCTCCATCTCTCTCTCG
>JAODJU010000138.1:18194340-18218171 GCA_026776725.1 Gnathonemus echidnorhynchus | reverse complement strand
AGGGGGGGGGGGGGGGGGGGGGGGGGGGGGGCAGGTGCATCCTTCTTCCACCTGCTTCTTGGTGCCTCATGGGGTCCAGGCTCCTCCACAGTCCGTAAGTCGCCAGTAAGCGTCACAGTAGAGCGATGAGAGGAGGGTGGGACGTCGGCATTTCAACACGGCTGACAAAACACAGAGCACTTCTGCTTTGTCTCTGGATGTCCTCGCCACGGATGGAGTGGCTCCACACACGGCTGAGTGCCCCCCCAGCCCCCGCAGCCCCCGCTCGAGGTCTCACCAAGTTTCCATTGGACTCTCTTCATTAGGTTACCTTCAGAATCATATAGTTGCATGTACACAGAAGCTGGTGTGGGCCCTACTTCAATTCTATCACTTTAAAATTTTATTTGATTTAAACGCTGACTTTTAGGGAGCAGGACATGTGGCTGTCATCACCATTGGCAGTTGACACTAAGACCCCCTTAGTAATCAAAGGCCCCTCTAGCCTTAGTCACTGTCAATCTTATGACTAGGGTTGCTGGAGTGGTCTGGAGAGCAGGGGAATCCCAAGGTCTCCTGTGTGAGCCCTGACTCCACCGAAACCTGGATGTCAACATGGGAGCCTCGCTTGCTCTGCTCTGACTGTCCCGCACCGCTGGTATTAGATGCTGCGGCCCAGTGTTCCTCTCTGCCTGCCCCTCCCTTCATGACCTGCAGGGCTAAATTCTTTTCAGGTTCCTCTTCAGCCAGACATTCCTTTTCCTCTCCAGCCTCCTCTCTCCTTCCCATATTTTTCTTTTCAGTATTTGCCTGGGTCTCATCCTTCTTCTCCTCTAGGTTTTCTACTTCATCCTCTTCATCGACTTCAGTCTCCACCGCCCCTTCTCCTTCTCTGTCTTCTTCAGTTTTCACCTTCTCCCCACTCTCACTAATCCCATCTTTCCTCTCTTCTCTGTCTTCCTCCAGGCATGATCCCTCACTCTCCCTGTTCTCATCATTCCTTCTCACCACGGCATCCATCTCTGCCTTTGACACGTTCTCCCCTTCCTCCGACATCCTTGCTTCCGTCTCTTTCTCCACTCCTGGGGACTCGCTTTTCCTGCCTTTGTCATTTGGAGCATCTTTGACAGAGTTCTTATTTGACTTGTTCCTGGTTTTGAAATTCAGTTTCTGTAAAGCAGAAAGAAACTCAAAGTATAAGTATGGCTCTTCTACTCCTCAAAGTTTAAATGGAAAAAAAAATGTGCCTGTTCTTTAAGACAAGCAAACTGTTTCATAAGAATGGACGATGAAAGAACTGAGAATGATAAAGTAACGAAGTAAAAATAGATCTAGCTGAAATAGGCATGGCATAAGTAACAGTCAAAATGGCAGCCAAGTAGAGACACCTTTGGGATGACAAAGTGTTAAATATCTATAAATACTTCTGAAATCCAACCAGCTGTGCATGACAATGAAACAGTTCTAATCATGTGATGAGATTAAGTTGTGCCGTGTTCTGTAAATGAAGAAGTAATCCTCAGAGGCAGAGCTGATTTCCCCGAGGACACGTGCAAACTCTACAAGAAAATGTTAAAAATAACAATGAGGCTCGGCAAAGGATCTAAAAGCATTAACTACATTAATGGCAAATGACATAGAAATATTATGGTTCGCTGAAATTATTCAGTGCCTGACTTCAGATTTGCTGATAGGGAGCCTCTCATGCATGACTGTCAGAGGACCTCAAAAGCCTCTGTCTCTAATCTCCATGCCTTTGGACTCCTGGAGTTCAGAGACGGTTCACTCTGACCAGTGCTTCTTACGTCTAATGCAAACAATAACAAGGCATGTCGAAAGAAACGGGATGAAGAGCAGAGTGTTGTTCCTCGGCGTGAGCGCGCCAAGTGGCGCCAGAAGAAACAGGGAATGAGGAGATCGCTACCTTGGATTCTTTCTTCTTGCGTGGCAAGACGGGCCTCTGGAGGAAAACGATCTGCTTGGTGGCCAGACTCCCGTCGCTGTAGGAGAGAAGAATAATCGCGCATGGATCTCTGCTTCCTGGCCACAAATATTACCCCTCGCAAATAATTACTATGACTTTCCCAGCAACCTTAATGGATAGTTCACTGTATAAAAAGAAGTTTTCAACCCCACATAAAAATAACATTCCTCATCTACATCTTCAATTTTTTAAAATCACATTATCTGTAACCTTATTCAGCTACTCCCAAAATAAAAAGACATACTACAGTATAATAGGCCTATCTTTTGAGAAGCAGGCCTGCAAGTGCAGAGACACACAATAAATACAAAAGACTCGCATACACTCAGAGCATGTGGGGAGTATGTGAATAGATGCATGGTAGACCAACATGGAGAACAAGTGAAAATGTATAAACCTATTAGTATCTAGGACAGTGATTTGATTAATTTGCCCTATTCCTGCGTTCTGTGGGTGCATTCTCTATAGAAAACGAGAGTTTAAAATAGAGATGTGATTAATCAGTAATGCACCAAAATGGTCACAAATATCCATGAAGCGAAGGAGCTCAGACAACACGAGTAGGGACCTAAGAGACACCCGGCAACGTGTGAAATGTGGTTCCCCCAAACATCCAGCTAGGCTCACCATCCATCTACCCTCTTGTCCCACACAAAGGCACCTGTCCACCTTAAATCCATTAATTCATTCATTAACCTTTATTTTACCAGGCAAAGCATTAAGAACAGTTTCTTATTTACAATGACAGCCTGGGGGGTATTCCACGAAGCAGGATTAAGGGAAAGTCTGACTTATTTTGACAAGTCTGGGTCATTTAAGTGGGAGTTCCGTTCCATCAATGTGTCTTAAATGAATCCCTGCTCAGCTACCACGGTAACTTAGGCGAGTGAACAAGTCTGCTCCGGACCAGGTTAACTGACTCGCCTAGTAAAGCTTTGTCTCAAAGAACTTCCGACGTGTGGGAACAGATTCTCAAAACAACGTTCCGTCAGACAAAATACCACGCTCTCACTACTCATGTCATGTAATAAATATAATAAAGCCTATAAAAAATCACATCTCAGCATTCTAATTAATTCTGGAATAATTAAAATAAAAGCGTACCCATATTACAAAGGTCAAGCATGACATGTAATGACTGAAATTGAAAAAAATCTGTTAAAATATGAACGGAAGATATTTTTACATTTTTGTTTAGTCACAGTCTTCTTTGAAAGTTTATTAGTAAAAAGCAAAGACAAGGCACAGTTATTCGTGCAGAACATTTCACATGGATGTGATTGGAAGTGTTTTATGGAGATCAAATACATAATAACGGCAGAATAACATTATACAGTAAGAATGACACGTGACCTCATCCCAGAAGGTTCCCCATTGGCTACAGGGATCGAACCAGCAACTTTCATGGAGTAAGCCGACAGCATAAACCACTGTACCACCGTGCCACTGTACTAGGCACTTTACATTACATAACTTACGCATTTAGTCTTTCTGCAACTCTTTGCCAAGCTAACTCCCTGGCTTTATTTATGACCACAGTATTGCCTTTTTTAGCGATTACATCTTTGTATTTTTCATACAGCTCCATCAACAGCGTTTGTTCTGCGGCAGAAAAAAAAACACCGCTCTCGTTTTCCACGCTTTTCGACTCATTCGATTGATCTATCGTTCATCCATTCATTTGGGCTTCTTAAATATCTCGGGTGTGCGTACTAAGTGAGACTATGCAAGTCTGCCTTGTATGAGCCTTGATTCGTTAAAGCTGAACTGCGTTAGTGGAACGACATGAGGCTAAGTTTAGAGATGGCGCTAGTTTGAGTCTGACTTTTTCGGGTAAGTCTGGCTTTCTTTAGGTACTTCATGGAATACCCACCTGGCAAGTGCCAGAAAGCACTTGTAAAAAAAAAAAAAAAAAAACTGAAAAAATAAATAATAAATAATGGAAATAAATAATAACAATAAATAAAAATGAAATTAAACCCATAACAGAATGATTAAACAGAATACCTTCTCTGCTTATGACTTTTACTATTAGGCAATGCTAGTAACCCTTGAGAGTTTCTGGAGAGTTAAAAAATGTTGCTTCATATAGTTAAAACTGGGTTGCCTTAAGTCAATGTAGCTTTGTCATCTTTGACTGGTTTTAGCACTCTGTTGAGGCTAGCTGGGTTGATGTGGCTTTGCTGATTTAAGGTATCATAGCTACTTGACTAGTCAAAACAGCTTGGAATTTCTTTTTTGACAACCTCCATTCGTTCTAGTACACGGTTTGCCTCAGGATGCCATCGGGATATTTCATGTAAAGGATTTGATGTTTCATCCGCTTCAGACATGCTCTTCACTGTTCACATTATTTCAAATTCCCTCAAGACACCATAACTGAAAGGCCTATGGGGTATGAATGACAGCTTCAAGACAATATGATTATCCAGTAATAAAATTACCTCCCATTCTGGATATTTCGGAGACTTAGACTTAGAAGGTTATATACTATAATGTCATTTATTATGACTCTGCACTAAAGACTTTCAAAGTAATCATGGTTTTGTGTGATAGATGAACAGATGGAGTGTTATCAAGCAGCTTCATTACATATTTACGGGGTCCACCTGGAACTTAATGAGATACCTAGAGAGGGATTAGCTTCTACGCTATTCAATTCCGGCCCATGCGTAAATTTTACAAGATGACATGGTGGTGTAGAGGGATTTTACCTGTTAGTCTTGACAACTGGTGTTGGGAGGACACAGGTGAGCCTCCATCCATACGTCGCTAGAGACTGGAGCAGCGGAATATAATCAGTCTTCACTCCCACACCCTGTAGAAAGCATACAATTCATTAGCAAGAGCAGAATTCTGGGTTATACAGTATACCAAGAAATTTCAGAACGAGGATTTAATTCACTGGAAGATCCTTAGCAATATTTCAGCTTTTTTCTTTGAAGACTTAGAAGAGCTACTCCTATTTGCATTTATGAAAGGTGAAAGTTTATTCAAATTTCAAGAGTGGAGATAAAGCACTCATTTTTATTGGCTCTATTTAAGTAACAATACATTTATATGTTGATTTACTTGACAGTAACATAACTGGAAAATGTGTCGTAATAGGCTAGCTGAGAAAAAAAAAATCACTGTTAGCAAATTGCTAGCCAGTACACTGATTACTTAGCAAACTGAATTGCTACTTATCTTGTTACATTTAAGGAATCAGATCTGGCATTCACAATTCTGGACCCGGGGGCAGACTACGGAGTTCTTTGCTCCCTGTCAGCCCACGATGGCTTCATCGATGCGATTAGTTGTAGAAGCTTCTTAGTCTGCTGTTTAGGTGTTAATGAGGGGCTAAGTGAAATGTATCCTGTAAGACCTGCAGGACTCCTCAGAACCAGAGCCTTGCCTTCTGGAGGTGATGCAGTACTGATATCGATCAGGCCGTGGGATGACAAAGGACCATAATTCTTGGTGTATTGGTCATCACATCAGTCTGTTTAACAGAGGTAACAGAGGTGTACAATGGTTTTATTGAAGTATTAACCCACTATCAATCTGAGACGGCATCAGTATCGGTGAGATAACAGCTATAGGCTACTTCATGCTTGGTACTGAGCTTCAAGAAATACCTGAAGACCCTTCTGTTCCAGGAATTCCTCTACTAGCCTGATACCTCTCTCTGGTCCCTTAATGTTCTCAGTGTTGCACTCTCCGCTTACTGAACATAAGTCTTGGGTTCTTGCTTTGTTTGGAAGATGGTGTGCAGCTCTTACACTAACACTGCTTACACTGGGCATTCACTGGAGCCTCACCCTAGTTGACCCCTTGACAGGCGCATGTTTGTCTATGTGCAGTTTGCCTCCACAGTTACATCACTTTGGACAAAAGCATCTGCTAAACGGAAACCATGCAAATGGTAACTGAAATGCAGGTACAATTTTCCAGACTAAAGCATATTGCGTTATTGCATGTCTTACTCTGTAAGAATGGGAGGTCAGTAATCAGGTTGCATTTCAATTCACAGTGTCGGCAGGCTGTCATGGAATGCACTGCTGCAATAGGATTTTTTTCACCTCAGGGCATGAGCTGCTGAATAATCATTAATTAACTTTCATGCAAGTCAGCGATGAGCGGTGTGCATTTCCTCATTATATACACATAAGAATGCATATATATTTACTCTTTAGGCATCCGAGCCATAGGATGGGCTTTGTTCAGTAGAGACAGTGTCTCTGTCTCGGTGCCTATGTGACAAGGGTAAGCACTTATGAGCTCTTGAATTGCTGCAATCAGCGTAAGAGTTATATGCAGTCGAGAAAGTACTTTAAATATTGGGCACTTCTCATGTGACCTGTATGACTCATTCTGAAGAGACTTGTTGAAAATACCAGGACCAAGTTTTCAAATTTAGGACGTTACTAATTACAATCTACAACGCTTCTTATGTCTACAGACAATATGTACTGTTGCTTTAGAAGAAAAAACTCAGGTATAAATAAACTTGGCCTCTTGTTATCTTTGGGATCAATGCTTGAATGTCGGTGGCTATGGCAACGCAGATAAACCATGTGACAGAGTCCTCCCTGATGCAGCACTTACAGGAAGTTGTTTGGCTTTCCTGCACACGCACATGGCACCCAGCCCCAGACAGGAGGTGTGACGCATGTCAGCCATAGCGGTATTCAGCGCACACGCCAGTGGTTTTCAAGTTCTAGTGCACAGCTCCGCAGAGACAGACTGACAGACAGACAGTCAGGCAGACAGACAGATAGACTGACAGACAGACAGACAGACAGGCAGGCAGACAGACAGATAGACTGACAGACAGACAGATACATACAGTAGACAGGGCCTATACCAATGAAGGGCAGAGCTAACAACTAGGTTCACCTAGTTATACAAATATTCAGATAGACCCAAAGTACAGACAACCCAAATGTGCTCATTTGAATAACAATATACAGTATATAATAGAATTTTTTTGCGGTTAACTAAACATGAACTGAGAATAAAGCAGCTTAACTTTCTATAGACTCTGCAAATGTGAATTTATAATTCATGATAAAAATGTAACATATAAACTAGTAAAATCTTTGATTAATAGTTAATAGTATCCAAATGCATCAGTCTAGGTTTTCATTGACAATCTGTGAGCAAACATTTTAAATAAAGTCAGTTGGACAACTTTATTGCATAGTATTAGGAAACATGGTGATTAAGGACAAGGGCTTATAACCTTGTAATGTTCCAAATCCCAGGGGGGGTCCTGCTACTGTAACCCAGAGATACCGAAAATAGTCCATCTGGGTAAGTGGGTAAAAGCCATAAGTTAGACTGGATAAACATGTCAGCCCAAGAATGTAGAACAATCCAGCTGTTGTGGAGGCGCATTTAATCAAGGAATTGCAATTGTAATGCAATTCAGTTTGAGCAAACTGGGCTAACAAAGACGTTTCTGGCCGAGGATGGACAGGCCTATGCCTGTGTTCTCGTGTATTGAGAGCAGCCAGGGCCCAGCCTTCAGAATAGACAAATAAACAGAACGCCGGCGATGTGTTTTCGGTACGTGAAGTGGAGTGAAATGTGTCTTAAAGTGCCAGGTGTGAGCAGGAGAGAAGCTTTGCTTTAGTGCACAGGGAGTGAGACGGCATGGAGGACAGCGACATGGGGTCTGTCTCGGCTGCTGCGGTGACGATGTGGAGAATCCGTTTTAGCACAAATATAATGACTTCATGCTGAATTGGATTTGCACAAACAGAGAGGGGGATAGAGCCACGACAGCGGCCCCCCCCATCTCCTTTCCGTCCCTCCACATTACCAGTTAAAGCAGGGGTTTAATTGGAATGCATTTGCAATCACAAGACACGACAAGGCTCCACAGAATGCACGTAGGTAAGATGCCATGATTGTTTTAGCTTCTTTAATATTCATTAATATGTCCATGTTGCCTTTTCTACTTCTCCACTAACACCGGAGCTTGAAAGGAAACTGGGTTCCACGCTTAGTGTTTGGTCTTTCCCCAATTTTGTCGCACCCAGATCCGATTCACAACGAACACGTGTGTTCCGAGGGGTGTGGACAAGCTCGCAAGTCCGAAGCAAAGTGCAGGATGAATAATTCATGCAGCATGGCCCAATTACTTGGGAAGAAACGACTTTTTACAAGAAAGACAAGGGAATTCTGGGTCTCTCATTAGACCTATATGCATCTCATTGAAAGGTACATATTCCAGAGTCAAGCAGAGGCTTGTAAACTTGAAAATGGAACAGAGACGTAAAGTTAATCTGGACATCATTTCCTTTTTATTCCTGCACATTTCCAAACTGAGTGGACTGCTACACTATTATCTTACACATTTCACATTTGCTTCAGTGTCTTAATTGAAAGGACTTCTTTCCACTCATGAACATGCCACTGATGCAGGTCTCTGAGGTAAGACTCCTCAGCATCTAAATATTTCCTCAACGGTTCTCGGTCAGAAAGGCATTGGTTCCTATTTCCCTGGGTGTCGTTCACTTTGCTGTGACCCACGGTTTGCCACGGCTTCTCGCTTTTTCATAGTCTCTTTGGTGAAGAAGACATCATGTGAGCCGCTTGACTGTTTCCACTTTTCTACGGCCTTTGCTCTCTCCCCCTTTGCTGCCTTCGAGAACGGGTTCGATTCTGCACATTCGTTCTGCTGCATTCCACAGCCATGACGTAAGCGTCATCCCGATTAGCGTGGACAAACTCCAGACCCTCAGATCTTGTGATTTCTTGTAAATTTGCAGGAAACGTGAACAGTGCCAGTAGCGCCATAAACATTCCTCCCGTTTTAGCACAGGCAAGAAATTGTCATTTGCACACTGAAAGATTCACTTAGCACAAACCTAGTCTCACAGAAAGATTCGCCTCATTGTTTCAGGTCTTCCTCTGGATCTGTTGGTGTCACAGCATCAGCTAAACTACATTAAACCTAAACAGTGCGTTGCTAAAATCAGAGGAGGAATAGAAACAGAGTTGAGCACTGAAAGCCAGCTCTTTGATGTTAATTTCTTATGAAGTGCAGGACAGCAGATTGAATATTAACAAAGCAGATCAAGTTCCCTATGAACAAACATCAAGTGACTGTAAGACTGATATACAGTATATCCCATCTCAACCACTTAAAAGTGTTTCCTAAAAAAGAAATCTTTTAATTGTGTGCCCAGAATGCAACAGTGCGCTGCAAAAGAGAAAAATTTAATGAGTGAAGTAGACTGAAAATTATTACAACAGTTAAGGTTGCCAAAGACCAGAGGTCAGAAGGACTAAGCTCTTTGTGCATATCAAACACAGTGCTAGATTTACACAGGACACACATACAGAAAGTCGCTGGGGGGTAAAGCCTATTCTCAGTAGAACAGGGTACAAGGATGGAGTACAGGGTACAGTCTGCATGGGATGCCAGTCCATCGCAGGTCACACACACACAAGGACACAGTACTGGCAATTCAGAGACACCAATCATCCAAACCGCATGTCTTTGGACTTGCGAGGGAACCCTCACAACACTGAGACACTGAGAAAACGTGCAGAATTCACACACACAGTGGACGTGAGATTCAAGCCCCGAACTCCAGAGGTGCAAGCCAATGTTACCCTGAGCCACCATGCCACCCTTCAACACATAGTTAAAGCAGAATTTCAATGCATTTTATGCTTTATATACAATATACCGGCAGCATAATATTAATAATATTATAGGACTATACTGCTTGTGCAAAAGATTGTCTAGGGTTGAATTGCACACAATGCTAGAGAATAAGCTCGCTCTGAATGAATGGGGAAACTGTTTTTTTTTTCTTTCCTTTTTTGCAGATCGCATATTCGCTCGCAGCTTTATTTTCGAAAAGACCAAGGGTCCGACGTTCACATGTTTCGCCCGTGTCCCCGTCACACGCCCTAAAACAGTGCAGCATCACAACAATCACTTTACACGGCTGACAATTCTGACGTGTGGGGAAGTCAGATGTCTTTAAGATAAACCCTGAAGAGGTAATACTGAACATTTTCAGCAAAATATGCAGCGTTTCACGTAGTCGATAATATGTAAAAACACGCTGAAAACAAGGCAAGCGTGTTTGGGAGAGAGGCAGCTCCCCCTCCTCTCTGACAGTGCCCCGAGCCCGTCATCGGCTGTCATGTACTCCCAGAAAGTCACTATGTTTCCGCGCAGCTCCATCACTCATTATGCAGCACCTCAGATTTCTAGGAGGATAAAAAATAAACCCTCCCCGTTTGTGTTTATAGAGACAGGCTGAGTTTTACCACTGAACCCAATAATTGCATGGCTCAGTAAATCTCAATATGCCCCCTGTTATTGTCAGTTTCGGGTCTGCGCGATGCTATTTATCCTATAGTGCAAATGCAAATGTTATCAGTTACCCTGCCATCATTTGGAGGATTACAGATAGTGCTCCCCCTTAGCATAAATCTGGGGGGATCTTTTCATCAACAGTTATAAGTAATGAGGCCAAGGAAAGGCTGCACTTCAGAAGATCATATCAGTCGCATAGTGCCGGAACATACTATGTCCACTGCGACCCTGTCGTGTTTCCAAGCCTTTTCAAACCAAGTTCTGTCTGAGCAAAGTCAGACTCTTTCTTTAATAGAGAGATTCTCCGAAAGTGGACGGTTATTATCATTCGTTCTTCCATCTATCTGTCTTTAATAACATCTTACCATGGGTCATGGTAATCTGCAGCCTATTCTGGAAACACAAAGCCTACAGTTGGGTACAGTCAGTCACAGGGTACACACAGACACAGACAGACAGACAGTCAGACACACACACACACACACAAACAGCCAGAGACCTGGTAAAGATCTAAGCACAGCTTCTCGTGGTGACTCTGATACTGCTTTGATAGAGGGTAATATCCCGTAAAGGCCGTGAAATTAAAACAATGCTTGGATTCCTTCTGTAAGGTTCAACATTCTCACTTGATCCATCTAACTGAGTAATGATTGTCTTAAAGATGCTGATACACCCAGTAAATGGTATTTTACTGTAATACATGACCTAAATCGTTATGCATTGCAGGTGGAGAGTGCGCAGAAGATAATCGCAATAAAGAACATACTCCATTTCCTAGCCCATGTGTTTATACATGGAGTGCAAGGATAATTTCTCGAGTCACCACCAGTATCCACTTTAAATTATTTTCTGGCTGTACTTCCATTGAATCGGAGTTTGCAATTTTATGTACAGAAGCTCCATGAAAAGACAAGTCTTTTTTTTTTATCTCATCCTTGGCTCATTAACTCACTAGTGTGTGATGTGTTTTTTCACTTTGAGCAGAAAGACACCTGCTTCTGAGGGAGGGTAAATTAAAAACACCCACAGGAAAACAACAGGCTCGTCTTGGCGACTGCGCTTCTCAGCCGAGAGTCTGAGTGCACGTGCGACAAAAACAGCTTAGTTGATTAAGTTCGGTGCGGTCGCATGGGCCGCCGTGACGAACGCGAGTCACGGCTGCGGTCCCCGAAGGCCTGACGCAGGGAGCTGCTTAACGATCAGACGGGGTTTCACGATAAATCTGTCGATCCGCCCGTTTGAAAATTCCACGTGTCCGGTCATGGCTGACTCTGAGCCCGGGGCATAATTCACAAGTGGAAGGGAATTCAGTTTTTCCGATCTGGGGAGGGAGTGCACAGTAAACTAGGGAAAACCAGCATGAAAAGGCAAACAGGAGATTTCCCTTGAACTCTGCAGTTGTTGGGCGATGGTAGCGGCAGTTCAAAGTTAAGGTCAAATCTAATCATTAAAGGGCTTGATGTATAGATACTACCAGAGATGGCAAATCCAAATGAACAAGAAGTATGAATTCACTCACATCGATAACAGTCCACTGCTCCACCACTATGGCATCATACGCTGTTGCCGTATTGGATTCTACCTCTTGCCCCTCCTGGAAGATGAAGATGCTCTCCACGGACGTAGGGGACACATCTGCGGGGAACAAATACAAGACCTGAGAAGGAAAGGTCACTCCAGCTGGGCCCAAACAAGGTTAGTGCTAATTATGCGTTGCACAGTGAGCCAATTATTCACTGGAGGTCACCAACGATAGCACAGGCTGGCTGCGTTGTCACAGGAGACCCCCAGTGAATTACTGGCTTGTAGATTAATTAGGCAGATTAGTTGACCAAAGCTTTGATCGGCAATTAACTTTTTGAAAGCCAAATTGAAAATTTTGATTTTATTTTACATTTTGCACCAAGCACAGATGCTTCTTTGTGGCCAGTGAGTGCGTTTTCCCTTTATTTCCACCCATCCAGCAATTTTAATACCAATTGAACAAGAACACAATCATTTACAAATATACCAAAAATGGAACTGCTATAAGCATTCAACACTTTACTTAAAACAGTCATCATAATGCATTACAGATACCTTCATAATGTATTATAATGCATTCATAAAGTATTATAAACAAGGCTATAACTATAAAAAGGCATAACACATTATAGCCATGTTTTATGCATTATGAATGCTCAATGAAGCTATATAGATACCGTCATAATGCATTATAATGGTCAGTATAAGCAATTATAATGAATTAGTAAGGTACTTATAGTGTATTATAGATGACAGCTTCATAAAGCATTCATGATGCATAATAAACATGCCTTTTTCTAAATAGTTATAGCTGTGTTTATAATGCTTTATGAATGCATTTTAATGCATTATGAAGGAACCTATAATGCATCATACATGTTTGCTTTAAATAAAGAGTTACCGAAAATACCTGAATAAAAAACACGTGTATGTATATCTAGCTTACCAGTTTTTCAGATTTTTCAGATGCTATTTATAGAGCTATTGAGTTGTTATACTTACTGCTGTATTTCTGGGACGCAGTGAGGCATTTTGCCCAGGCTATGCCTTTGCATGACGATAGAAGACAAACAAAACTGACAATTAAACCGAAAACAAGTCAAACAGCATCAAGACACCCGAATTAAAGGAACAGCCCAACAGATGCGATAGGTTATCCATTCCACAGGCATGAGATCTCTCAACACGACTGCCTTGCGGTTTAATTTTGGTCGCAAGATGAAGATAGTCACCTGACTGTTTCACGTGAGACCAGTCAGTTGATGCATCAACATGAATGATTTCAAACTGCTTCTCTGAGAATCATATATTAGTCCCGCAAACATCTTCTCATAACATTCTGTCAATAAATCCTTAATGCTGAAACTGAATGTATGACTTTGAGGTACGACGAGTATGTAAATGGCCGTTATGCGATGTCTCGCTCTGTACCTTTCGTACGCTTCGATGTTTCTTCTTGCCAGCCTGATTTATGATTTCAGAATTATGTTTTGATGCTCAAACGGGCCTGGACCTTCCCATCACCGCTCACTCCTCTTTTGCCAGCATTTTCTTATTTCAAAGACCTCCTCCTCCTTTCCTGAGTGCTTCCCCATTAATTCCTCTACATTTGCACACTAATAATGTTTGTACAGGCCTGTCTCTTTTCGAAGACACTCTGGATTTCATTATTACTCTGGATAATGGGGATCAGGGCTTGGCTGTGGGGAGGGGGGGTGCGGGGGGAGAGACGGGACGTCAGGATTCCTTTCTTTCCCCTGAAAGACATTTAGGCTGTGCTCACTCAGGTAAAGACACCTCTACACGCTGTTAGACACGGTCTTTGTCCTCCCTTTTGATAAGTTGGCCTCCTTGTTCGGACCGTAATTGAAAATGGAGACCTCCCCCAGATTGTCTTGCTCGACAGTTCAGCAGGAGGCAGGGAGGATGACTGGTGCTATGGTGACATGGGTGCTCAGCTCCTGAAGGGCGCGGTCAGCTGCCCCCACCCCCACCTGATTGTAGCATCTAGCCAGCGGTCTGCATTAAGACAGAACCAGGGGGGCCGACTGAGGAGTAGAAAAGGTGGGAAATCACCAGCATGGTTGATGCCTCAGTATCAGAGGGGTGCCTTAAATGCATTTGTCCTGTATCTTAACATGACAGCCACATAATGGCTGAGCTGGTGGGGAGGGTGGGCAAAGAGCACTCAAAGACCAGCTGTGACAACTCATGTAGTTTACAGCGTCCCTGACAAAGTGCTTTCTAATGGGGGAGGGGGCAAAGCATGACAACGTCAACTTCAGCCAGTGTCCCGGTCTTTTCGGCCTCTTGCCGTCAAATATATTAGCCGGCTGCTCGGAATCAAAAAAGCCAAACCCATGAATAGTAATATAAGCCCTTCCTGCGTCTCGAAAAGCGAGCGGTAGCGTTTAGAATGAAGCATTCTGGGAATTAATGCTACGCTTCACGCAAGTGTGGGAAATGAGTATTATGCGCATACTTATGAATGCAGATCTTATGAATACAGATCGCATGAATGCAGATCACTCCTAGAACTCAGAAATAGATGTTTTGTGATAGTGGAAGCATGACTATTTGAATGTACCGTAAGGAACGGTATCTCCTCTCCAATAACCAACCTTTTGCACTTATATCGCAAAAAGTGGGTGGGGGACTTATTCTTTTACTATAAATATAGTGCTTTGCTAATCCTGAAACTACATTATCAGCGACAAAAGCGGTTTTGGGAGAAAAAAAAAAACACAAAATGCTCAGAAGATTACTGAAGTAAATGAGCAGATGGAGGCTCGTGTTTGTGTGTTTGTATGTGTTGAAAGAGTTCCATATTTCTATACTTCTTGAGACCCCTTTAACATATTCTCACTTCAGAGCAGAAGAACTATCAATCACTCTATTATTAAGCACTAGCTCAGAGCCAGCTCCGCCGTGACCTCCACCGTCAAACCATCAAAAGCATTTCAAGAACCTTCCCTCCTCGATTGAATGCTTTCACATTATTTTTATCCACATTCGCACAACTAACAATATTAATAAAGAAAGAGAGGAGAGGGAGATGACAAGATAAACAATACTGATACTATTTTCAAGCTACAAGAAGGAAAATAAGCAGCGGTGTCACTGCAATAACCCACATAGCTGTAGTCACTAATGGATTTTTGATTTGATGGTTTTGATTCGAGTTCTGATGCTGAACATCTTTATTATGCTCCATTGCTTTAAATTGTATTTTAGAGATTTTTAAGCATATTCAGCGCTAATGGAAAATTCTCATGATACATTCAAACCTCCGAAGTTTGCTAAATTCAGAGACACCTGCCTGACCTGCCTGAATGACCACCTGAATGACGGTCATTCGTTTTTGGAGCAAACGGTAAAATTTACGTATAAATTTTGCACCCTCACATTGCATAATGCGGGGTCTCGGGAGGCTTAATCTTTTTATTTTTAAGAATTACGCCTTGGTATAGATGCAGTGCTCCCTACCTCTCAGCGCTTGACAAGATCCTGCGTATGTTTTCTCGCGAGTCCGGGATCGAGAGCCCTATGTAAATCTTTATTTAAGTGTCAGCCTCCTGCGTGAAGCCTCACTATCCCACGGCTCATTTGGTGCTTTTTTATATGTATATTTTACTGGCTCTGTGCATATTATAACACCATTAAAAATTAACGCTAATGAGAGCGATCCACTTCCGTACCTCCGGGGAGGGGAGTCGTGCAGAGTGGTGTTGCTCGGGACTACACCTCGCGGCGCCAGAGGGACTCTACATTACACAGGTGCCTTTCGGTGGCCTCCGCCAGACAGGCGAACGTACTTAACCCTCTCAGCTGAAGACAAACAGTCAGGCAACTTGAGGCACTTGGGAAAAAGGATGAAAAGGGCGAATTTCTCAAGCGGAACGAGAGACGGAGGACGGCTTCATTTATTTATATATTTTAAGGTTTTTTTCTTTCTTTCAATTCTGTCTGTCTTCCACCAGAATAAAATCAGTGTATTTCTTTTTCTTTATTTAAGCTTAAGTTTTCATTAGAGTCAGAGGCCCTATTCTCAGAGCATGGGATGCTTATTCTCGCTGCTGTGGTGGCTACCCATCCAGCCCTAGGGTGTACCACAGGGGTGTCAATCAATACAAATGGCAAAGACTAATAATAATTGCATGCCTCTTCAAGCATAATGTATGCAAAGATGTGCAAATTTGATATCAGCCTAATTATCTGTGTTTCAGAGTTGCTGATGCGGTCCTTTCAAGTGATTAATTAAATATGACACCCATTTGCTAAACTGGGTTGATAGGGGAGTGATCAAGAGGAAGAATCACACTTGAGGAACCAGGGGTGTCCCATTTGGGGTTTAAGCTCAGTACCCTCGCAGTTCCTCAAAGTCGCTGGGCTGAAATTCGAAGGGGTACAGTTATATGGCTTGCTAACTTTCTGCTGGAAGCAAAATGGGAGTTCCCCGGACCGTACCATTTTCGCTCCCCAGGTGGAAGTAGCCGTCAATCAACAAGGCACCGCTGTGAAAGTGCTGGGTCATGTGATCCAGCCAATTTGCCTCCACGGAGACGATGCTCTCATCCTGGCACTGGACCCGCAGGGGGACCTTCACTGTGTAGTACTTCAGCAGGCCTTTGCCCGTCTTGGGATGGTTAAACAAGGCGAAGAGCTCCACCCCTGTGAAGAATAGGGAGACCAAGCTTTAGCAGCGTGATTCATTTGCATTACATGCGCTGGGATAGAATTGCACCCGATGACACAATAAAATAACATGACAGCATACTTGTAATGTGCATATGAAATTGGTTTCATAAAGTGTTTTAAAATTAAGAAAGAAAACTAGCTATTACTACTGTCTGTTTATGAAATATTTTACTATATCAGAAAAAAATCATTTTCTGTAAAACGCAAAGATGAACCCTTGAGGGTGTGTAGACCTGCTGTTTTCTTGCACAGCTCACAGTAATTTGTCCTTAAGTACAGCCCACACAAACAGTTACATCTGATAACGTGTCCTCAGGGAAAAGCTGCAAACCCATTTGATATTTCCCCACCATCCACCCTTCTGACTTTCATCAGCAAGACGGATGAATTTTTAAATGGGAACTACTTTTGGTGGGGAAATCAAATCACTCCGCAGCTCAGAAGTTCTCCCAGAGAGGGCTGGTTTTCAGGTCTGTCATGTAAAAAACTCCACCGTGTGTATACTCATCTATCCATCCATTTTCCAGCTGCTGATCCTGGACAGTGCTGGGGGGGCCTGAAGCCCATCCACATGACAGGGGAACACCCTTAACGGGAAGCCAGATCATCGCAAGGCATTCACACGTAAACACTCACTCACTGTGGACAATTTAGAGAAGCCAATTAGCTTAACCACGTCTTCGTAGTGTGAGAACATCAAGAGGAAACCCACGTGACATGGAGAGAATGTGCAAACAAGCACAGCGTGGAGGCAGACTTCAGACCTGTGTGGGGGGACGGTACAACCCAATGAGCCACTCGGCCACCCAAACAAAAGCGAAAAAAAAATCTTTATCCTGTCCTTTTTCCTTCTAATTTTTTTAGTTTGATTTCCGTAGACAGTACCCTGAAAATGTGGTGTACTTTGCTTCTGATTAAAGTTTCTTGGAAATGAGGTGTTAATGCAACATGCGGCCTTGTGTAGGTTGATATATCGGACAGAAGTGATCGATAAGTCACTGTCAAAGTAGAGGTTATTGAGCACAGAGCCATTAAACTCCCAAGAAGTCTCCTAGCACTTTTAGAAATTCACTTCCACAATGGCCAAAATGCTGTCTGAATCATCACCCAACAGACTCTCCCTCATACAACCTAAATGATACTGTAGATCAATCATGCTTTTGAAAACTAACATCGAAGAGAAACGTCTTGCATCCCGGTGCTAATTGGCAGTTGTGCGAACACAAGCAAGCAGATCTGTCTTGTTTCCGATTTCTCCTTTCGCATTCCTCTTAGAAAATAATTGGTTTGGTGCCATTTTCCTTTTTATTCTAAGAACAGTGCCATTTCAATAATACAGTATTCATATAATGTTAATTGATACACCACAATAAATTGTAAATAAAAATAAAGGTTTGAAAATTGTCTGGGCTGTCTGAGTTGGGCTTATTTCATTTTCAAATATATTTTATATTACAATGACACACTCAGCAGAAAGAAAAGTACTTTGTAACACAGCATCGTGTGAATTGTCAGCAGGATGCATCTCCCCCACTATGAATTTCCTCCTTGGGTTCTCTCAGGCAGGTGCTATTAAGTTAAAGGCAAAAATAAACCTAATAGCAGTGAGGTCTCCAGACATTTATTGCCTCAGAACCTTGGTGACATGAACATTCTCATGCCGACCCAACAGCCTGCCCATTGTGTGCCTCAGACTAACGGAGGAAATGCACTACCTTGCTAGAACGATAATAGCTTGCTGGTTTCGGCTGTATTTTAGTCAGTGACTTGGCACCAAGATTACCCAGTTTAACACACTGAGTGTTGCTATGCACAAAAACAAAATTCACAGATTTCTATCATCCGCTTGTGATTAAATATAAATGGATGGGGTGTGATGAACAAATACAGGCCTTGCTTTATTTAAAAATTCATTCAGGTTACTGAGGTTCACTGCAGCTCTCCTACTTTTGGTTAAAAAAAAAAAAAAAAAAACACTTAGATAAGTTCAATTTCCTCACCAGAAATAATTTAGGACACAGGCGAAATTGAGCTTATAGCTTATTCTGGGATAGGTAACAAAGCATTCTTTGTTGCTGTTGAATATCAGTACAGATATACATATAAATATATAAATAACAAGCAAACCACTACACATTTGGGTGCCCTAAATTATGCTCACTGATGCATTTTTCTTGATATTTCTCATTTTCTTCCATTTTTTTGGAACAGCAACTAAATGACGTACAAGGGCATAGGAGTAAAACACAAAGCATGATTGAAAAACTGCTGCTAAGTTGATATTTCCCTTTCTTACATCATTTTTTATGCTATTAAAAGTGCGACTGCAGCACATTCTCCCATCTTGATGACTCCTTTGCTCTCGCAAAGTTCTAGAAGGTAGGTTCACTCCATTGTCTTGGGCCCCTTGATTTGAAAATCACTCAGGGAAATAGGACTCAAAATGTATGACTCTGCTGATCTCACCGTAGCATTTGACCACATTCTGTCAACCCTGTACCTCCTCTTTGAAGTTACTCAAGAGGCCATGGACCTAGGCTCTTCCAAACGCAGGTGTAACTACTGTAGCTCCCCCTGGGGTTAGAATCATGCTTAAATATTAATTACGTTAAATCTAAAGCTAAGATCAAGGCTCACATAAACAGATACTGACTCTAGGCAATTTCAGTTTATTTCTTTAAAGGCAGAGAGAGACTTACTCAGATGGAGCATGTCTAATGTTAGGGTGCATTTCATTCCAAGACCAGATACATGTTCTGAATGGAAAAGGACCAATCAGCAGTAAGTTTGCCGGCAACAATTACCTAGATATCAAGGAACATTTATTCAAATCATTGGCTCCGTTGTGCTGTATAAGGCACTATTGTTCGGCCTATGCAACCACAGCTCTAACTATTTTGAGAAAAAAAAAGCTTATCTAAAGCTAACTGGTTGGTCAGTAACATGTCTTTGAATGGGAACGGCCTTCTATGAGCGAGCCTGCCATGGAAATTCAATGGCTACACCCCAGTGAGAAAGGCAAGAAGCCCCAGCTGTAGAATGTGGTGCTGTCTTTTACTGTACTTACCGGTTCTGAAGCATGTTCGATAGTTCTGCTGTTCCTTTGTTGCTTTCTGGCCTTTTGCCTTATTGTTATTGTCCTTAAGCGTGTCATTGCTCCTGATATCCGATAATTCATCATTTTCTCGTTGGACGGTGCTGAGAGTGGAGGACGCTGGACTCTCTGGGGCTCCTCTCACTCTGTCTCCAGCGCTCTCACTATCCCCATTAAGGCTCTTGGCCTCATCCAGGACCAGCTCTACAAACTCACAGGTGGTGTCTCTGCTCTTTGCTCCAATCTCGACTTGATGGTGTTGCTCTTCGGACAGATTCTGCTCTTTGTTTTCCTGGTCTTGGTGGAGCTTTTCCCCTTGGACTGAGCTGGGGCTTGAGTGGAGGGACAAAGACACTTCATCTGGGTCATCACGGGCGTGGACAGTAAAAGCTCTGCTGGGCTGCTGGACGAACCCCACAAATGTAATTCCTTGTTCTGCAGAATCCTGGATCTAAACACAATAAGGGGACAAACAGTCAGCACAGTGTGATATATAACTTCTATAAAATATAGGGGGGAAATATGTCTATGAAAAAGAGGCAGCTATATCAGCCACATGAATCATCATACAATTCAGTGAAAGCCTTTGGTTCTCACAATAATGTTTAAGCGGATACCTTTATAAAGGCTTAGAAAAGCACATTGTTTTTCCTCAGAAAAAGAAAAGAGTTTCAATTTCAAGGAAACCTTGATACTGAGGGCACTGACAGAGGACAGCTGGGTTTAACCACTGCATTAATGGTGTCTTGCCTTGCACTAATACTTCACAGCACATTCACACAGCTACATATGGTTATAATGTCATCATCATTATCTTCACACCACTTCTTCTGGTCATGATGTAAGCTTACTAAAATGAATAAAGACATTACCGAAAATCTATTCTTTTGGAGGATGGGGCAGGGGCATTAGAGGGGCATGGATATCCTGGTAGATTCAGGGGACTTAGCCCTCCTGCTTGGCACCGTTGGGCCCAAGGTGATATTTTGTAAGGGGTTCAGAATTTCTAGCTATGTCCCTGTATAGGCACTTATACATTATTAATGACTTATTTGTTCTAAAGGCAGCATTTTGACAAGTATATCCTGGTTGGCACATACTTATCTAGGTAATGTAAACCTAAACAAATAAACTGCAGTATCGTGGTGGATATAGGGTGGTTAATTCACCAACCACTATTGTTACTGTGCTGTCAATGTTGCTTATTATTAATTTTCTGTTCTCTGTACATCTGTTATGAGTCAATATGCAAGTAAGAATACCACTGTACTCGGTACATGTGACAATAAACCTTTGAATACAAGAATTCTTCTTTGGATGGGATATGTAATCGAGAGGTCACTAATTCAAATCCCATTTGGGGATTTGCAGTCTTTAGGAAGATGTTGTTCACATCAGTAAATGTTTTGAACTGCTCCAATAAAATATCTTGCTTTATAACCATGTGAAATTGTATGCTGCTTTGATTTAAAACATTGGCAAGTTATTAAAGAGCAACCTATAAGCTTCTTTCTTTAATGAATGATGAGGCTAGGGAATGTGTGTCATCTGATTGTTGTTTTATTAATTCCATTCTTTGTGAACAATAAATCCTATTTTTATCGGCATTCTAGAACAATATGCAACTCGCCAAAACAGATACACAGAACACAGTGCCAACAGTCAATATTCATCCTGGGACTTTCAACGTGAAATTTTGATGACATCAAATGTCATTTTTTTCCCCTCTCCGATTCGCTCGACACTTTGAAGAAGCAAAACACAAAACAGGAGATAACCCAAGAGGTACAATGATTCAAAGATATGAAAGACAAAAGCTTAGGTTTAAAATCTATTTCAAATATATCCAGAATTAAACATGCTAAATTCTGTTATTTTTTCATAATTAGCTTCCCCATTACTTCTGATTATGCTTTCCATGCTGTAACGTGCTTGTTGCTAGGTAATTATGGATCTGTAATATGAAGATGTTGCTATCATCTTAAATTGCAGTCATAGCAACAGCTGACTCTATATATTCAGGGCAGGTAGGCAGGTAAAAGAAAACTGGGTCAAAACATGTTGAACTGAGCTGTCAAATTCTATGCAAGATTTGACACTGTGGACTTTTCATCTCAGTTCCAAATTATTCCTTTTTTCTTACCTGGAAATTGAGGTACAATGTGCCATTGGACACGCAATTAGCCTTAAGCAGAGCAGCACTAGAAACGTCAGAGCGCTGGCTGCCATCTCACCTTTTTCAGATATCCCTGTATCAGCTCAGTGCTGGGGGCCTGGTCGGCTGACAGGCATGTCTCCATCTCCAGGTGATTGTCATACTTTGTCTCTGGCTTTTCCCCACTGGAGAGAAGAGCGAATGGCGGCATCATTCCAGTGTCACGTGACGGCACAGAGCTTACGGTAGTAATGTGCTCAGTCTCTCTCTCTGTCTCTGTCATACAGCCTGATCAGGGTCAAGGCACATTCATCACGTCGCAACAAATTACATATTAAGAGTGTCAGGTGCAGACAATTAAAATCTGATTCTGACATGCTGCAAGTGTTATGATCTGCTATGGATAATAAAAGCATAAATAAATAGAATGCTTCTAATGTAATTTTGATTACGTAAAACAAAAATCTGTCCGTAAATGCTTTAACTGACAAGCTGCAGTGGTTAGATATCCTGGCTCACATTTATGTTTGCCTGCATTTGAGGCGTCTGTATTTTTAGAAAAGCTATGTTTTTAGCAGACGGAATTCGGCTGGTGTTCCTGTGAGTGCCGATGCCTCTACTTCCCGTTATCCGTCTCCCATCCTGTTGACAAAAGGCCCGGAGACCTTGCCTCCACCCTGCGTATCCCCGTCTGCGCCTGCAGTCCCTACAGTAATTGCACCCTCACCCAGACCTGGGATTTTACGCTTCTTCATATAGAGCTCCTCTCTCTTCTTCTCACGCTGCACAGCCATGAAAGTGTTTCAGCTGTCGTGGCAGGTTCTCGATATAAACTGAGAAAAGTGGCATGAGCGAATTTCATCTTGTGACTTTCCTAGTTGTCAGAACTAGTGTGCTAGTTAAGTTTAACCCATAACCCAATTTCATCATGGAAATTAAGCTCACCCACTCGCCTGGGGCGAGTTCTTTAGACAAAGGGCAAACACAAAAAACTGAACACTAACCCGCTAGCTAGTAAACTGCATGTCAGACTGCAAGTCCGACTGCTACCAAGTTGCCTAGCTTTGGTGCCATGCCTGCCTATGCCTTAGTTCTGATGATTATGGCTTATTACAATTCCTCTATTTCTGCCTTTGGAAGTTGAAGCAATCAACCCACGACACGAGTCTGACATCTGAAAGCATCAGCAAAGCAACTTCATCTCAGAATAATATCACCATAAAACAGAATATATGCAGCTGACTTGTTTTTGCACAAATGCGTTTGTACAGTAAGAGGTTTGGTGGTACGACACTGTGATCCCATGGCTGATAAGATTGGAGAACAGTTTTTATCTCATGGTCCACAATGAGCAGCTGCTGACATGCTGCTCTTCCTTTCCGTCCCTGTTTTTCAGCTGCACCGGGAGGAGAGTTTGGAGGTCTGTTCTTGTAAATGATGGGCAAACAGCCAGCGATCTGCCTTCATCTCAAGCTTCTCCCTTGTTCTCAGTTTTTAGGCCACTTAGAAAGAAACTGCATGCTCTTTCATTTCTGGTCCTGTCCCCAGGGCCGACACTGATGTGAGCGCTCGTTCACGAGGGCAACGCACTGAGATGTGTGTGTGGGGGGGCATCAAAGAATTAGTATCCTCTGTTCTGTCTCTCTTCCCCTTTCGTTGTGATCTGTGGTTACTTTCTCTTCATCACCTCCACAGCGAGAACTTTACCATCCTAATCAAAGGCTGCCTTTCCCATCGCTTTCTATAGCCACTTCAAGCCCCTCGTGGGGTGAACACAAGCTGTATATTTCATATTACCTCAGCTTGTTTGCATCCTCTCTAGAGATTACCCCAGCCTTGTGCCCTATGCGGCAGTAAGTGCCCCCCCCCAAACCGTCACCCTGACTAAGATAAGCAGTCACAAGATTACAGTTAGCAAAAAACTGGAAAAAAATTAAAATTTCACCATGCTATTTCATAGCTTGTCTGTGGAATTCAGTCTTGATCACTTCATATTATGGATTCATTTGTGTGGAATCCACAGTGAATTCCCAGACTATAAAATCAATGGGGGGGGGGGGGGGGGTGT
>JAODJU010000138.1:18138028-18156363 GCA_026776725.1 Gnathonemus echidnorhynchus | reverse complement strand
CGCCAAGGGGGGCGCCAGAAGGGGGATCCTGAAGTGAAGGAGGCCAAGGGGGGTGCCAGAAGGGGGGTCCTGAAATGAAGGAGGCCGCCAAGGGGGGTGCCAGAAGGGGGGTCCTGAAGTGAAGGAGGCCGCCAAGGGGGGCGCCAGAAGGGGAGTCCTGAAGTGAGCCTTACAATTCCGCTTATGTCTGACATAAATATTTAGTTTCCCTTAGTTTAGCCACCCCCCCCCCCCAAACACTGTTCCAGGTACTTGATGTGATTTGAAAGACACTCAGAGCTCTGTTCTTGTTCCTCAACCTTTGGCCAAACACCAGCCCACCATCCGTCCCCTAAATTCCGGCATGCTGCTGAAATTGCTGTGAAGTAGAGAGTGCAGAGCTGTGTGAACTGTCAGAATCACTCACTACTTTCTATGGTTGCCTATATATTCTTTGCAAATTTCAAACACCTGTCTCAGGTCCACTGGGGCCTACAGAAAATGTTGGGGCGGCCATCAGGGGCCAGTTGTATTTATGGGGGTAGCCACGACCCACTGTGTCTCTTCTACAGTTCGACGAAATTTTGATGTGGGGGGGCAACAAAGGTGGCCCTGTACTTACTGCGGAAGTGGGGGGGGCATGGCCACCCTGTAGATCCTTCTCTGCTTGGGTCACACATTTTGTAGAATACAAAAATGAATTATGTCTGTAAAAAAAAGCCCTCATCTTGTAATACCTACCAGAGAGACCTAACCCAGTGTTGCTGGTTACTTATCTGCAATGTTCTACTGCTAAATGCAATTTAATAAAGCTAATAAAAAGCATGCCTGATAGTATGGAGCTTTAATCTTATCAACAGCCTATCATTTACATAATACATTTACAAAACTTGCCATAAAACTCCATTAAGATTAAAAATCACGTGCTGGCAGATAGTGATCTAGTGAAGCCACGTTCTCGCAGTTGCACCGACTAAGTTTGGCCAACATTAGCCCCGCCCACTATACTAAGGCAAAGAGAAAAGAAAAAAAAATAAGACAAGAAAAAAATTGGGTGAGCAAAACCTTTTTTGAGGCCAAGGGCTTTGGAAAAGCTACAAACCTGAGCTTCAGGCTTTGCAGTAATCAACTTCACAAAAGTTGATTTTAGGGTACATTGGCAAAAGAGTGGGCTATCAGAAAAACAATTAGCAAGCCTATACAAATTGGATAAAATAAAAGTAATCTACTGTACCTGAAAAAAAATGCTACATAATGTGCTGGGCTGTGCAGACATCAAGGAAGAACTTAATTTAAGGCAAACAGGGCAAGATCAAGACGCACATCTAACATAGGGAGAATATTACATAGGCTTTCCAGTGAGTAAGAGGTGTGAGGCAACAGTGCTAACTACTGCACTACCATCCACGCCACAACATCTACTCAAATTAAATATACAGCGGGACCTCAGAACTTGCAATTAATCCGTTCAGAACTCAGGTACGAAGTTCAAATTCTGATTAAATTATCCCCATAAGAAATAATGTAAAACCAATTAATTGGTTCCCAGCCCCAAAAAATTACACCTAAATATATTTTTTTAGTATTTAAACACAAAATGAACAGGATAAAACAAGAAGAGCATTTTTTTCTTAATGGCTTCCAAAACGATAAAGAATTTTTTCAATAAAAAAAAGTACTATCACCAACAAACGATGCTATCACAACAACGAATGCGAGGCTGAGACTGAAGCGTTACCCTTTGTTTCTGCTGTGAGACGTGTCACGTGACTCATTTCCCCGGCGCATCTCCAGAATCTGTGTCCCATGTTCCTGGCCCAGAGAGGGCCGCTTCACCCATGTCCCATGTTCCTGGCCCAGAGAGGGCCGCTTTGCCTGTGTCCCATGTTCCTGGTCCAGAGAGGGCCGCTTCACCCATGTCCCATGTTCCTGGTCCAGAGAGGGCCGCTTCACCCATGTCCCAGGTCCTGGCCCAGAAAGGGACATTTCGTCCATTCGGCCCCAAGGAAGCTGCTCAGCCCATGTCTCCAGCACTATGTCCAGAGGAGCCCGTGTCTCCAATGTCCGGCCCCAGGGAGACCATGTCGCATGATTCCCTGCCTGCTGCCTTGACACCCACAGTACCCAACTTCGTTTTTGCTGTGTCTATAGTGTTTGTTCCTGCTGCTTCCTGAGTCCCCGTCTCACCTGTGCTTGCTGTCCCTTCTCCCATCACTCATGTCACACCCTCGTCTGTTCCAGCAGTGTCACCTCTGGTCCACCAGAGCTCCACAACCTAATGTCCCTCATCTTGCCCAGAGTCCATTGTCAGTCCCACAGTCTGACTCTTTTCCACCCAGTTTCCTTCCTTTGTTTACTCCTTTGTCTCCTGGTCCTATTCCCTTTGTTCCTCCACCAGTGGTCTTGTCCCTCCAGCTTCTCCCCATGTGCCATTTCCTGTCCCTAGTCTGTGTGTCCCAAATACACTGGTCCTGTCCTTTGAGGTTCCCCATTCTGTCCCTAACCCAGCTCCTTCTGTTCCACCTGTCTGTCCCATCCTATTCCCTGGGTTTCACTGATGGATTGTGGTTGTCTTGCTCTGTTCTTGTGTCTTGTTCCCAGTCCTGTGTGCTCTATCCTGGTTCTGACAGTATCATTGCCTAGAGTGTATGTACTACAAGGGAGTACTGTCAGGATCCTGCCCTGTCATTTCCCTGCCTGGCCAGCAGGTGTCGCTGCTCACCCCTTGCCTAGTGTTTGAGTCTTTTGTGATTTGTAAATTGACCCAAACCTGCTCTTGTTGCCCCTAGTCTTTAGATTTTGTTTGACTGGAATGGCTCATACCTGTTCCTTGATACACTTGTGCCTGCCCCTGATTTGTGTCCTGGTTGATCTCTAATGTAAATAGTCTTGTTATAATTTCTTATAGCTGTTATTTTATGTTCTCTCTGCTTGCCTCTTGTAGTTCTAGTCCATGTTTTTCTTCATATGTAGCCCAAATGTCTTTCTTTTGAACCCTTGAAGTGCATTTGTTTTGTTGTCTCATCTGTTTAAGTTCTAAAAAAGTTACCATTTGTAAGTAAGCAGGCATTATGTAGTGTCACTTTATCATTCCCGTCCGTAACAACCTACGCAATCAATATAGGCTTTTAAAAAATTTAAATAATGAAAGCATATGATTTTTTTCACCGTATCAATAATAACTACAACATTCACTAATTAAACATAAATAGTATCATTGCAAACACAAGCATGGTATTTAATTGCTAAAAAAAAAAAATAAGTAATTGAACATCCTTAATAAACATGCAAACCAAATTCATCCATGTATATATCAATATATCAAAATTCAATTATTTTGGTATGTCGTCTGAAAAGGCCATCAGCCCCTATTATATGATGCAAATCAGACAAAACATAACTGTACGGGTTTGCATACATTTCGGGGGGGACAAAAGCAGTTCTGCGACACCTACCACTCAAATGTCATCGGTGCAATTAGCTAATAAGTAAATACACGAGCATTAATTTGTAAGCGAGGCGTTTCATTGATGGATGGTGTCGGGTTCATCGATGGTGTTTGTGCTGTCAAGCAGTTGGCCCGCGCTTCGGACGCCCCCGGCATTTGACTTCGGAGGCAATAAAAATCCTGCTGGGAAAGAGGCATCGGAGCTCCGTCCTCAAACGGCACCGCGCTGCTTCTATTAGCCTGTATGTATGATTACATTCGGCCTTATTACAGCATGCTTGTAGCTAGGGGCTCAACCACGTCCATCGCATATGCTCTTCACCTTTGCCTACTGGATGAACATCTACTGTACGTGAAGTAAGCAACTGATATTGAGCATTTTATTGTTACGGACAGGTTGTTGTAGGGAAGATTGTAATGGTGATTAGTTTGTCATTGGGAGTGATCAGTTTGTCGCAGAACTGTACTTTATGGACTTTTTATTTTGTTTATTATTTATTTTTAACGTAACTGGGGCGTACCTTGGCTGCGCTGCGGAACACCTGGATATCAAGCGGATTTAAGGCAGTCGAGCTCAGACATTGTACTGCGTGTCCGGCGGAGCAGAGCGATGATCTAGGAGCGAAGAAATTAGAAGAATGCGCGCTAGTTATAGCAAATGAAGACGGCAATCTCGCATTACTACCAACTCTATATGAAATATCACCTGGCTGTTTGAAGGGTTGGTTTAATTGCACATTGCTGCTTCTTATTCCAATTATTAGGGTTAGTTTAAATATTACGCAAGTAATAGATAGTTGAGTGTTATGAAAATAAAGCGAATTGCCTTGAATTCTAGCGAGCACAGATCTCACAAAAGTGAAACCGAACACCTTTTCGAACTAGCAAATGTATATATAGGCAAACAGTTGGAATAAATGTATATGTAAATAAAAACCGGGAAAATAAATCTGGAAATTGAAATGTGCCCCGCGGCTGTCTATTTCTTCTATATATGGTGGAAATAGGCGAGACGGGGGGAAAGACATCACCATCGAGTCCGAGCGCGGTGGCGGCGGCAGCCGGCGATGAGGCGGAGATGCGGCGCGGAGAATTAGTCACTAACGGGGGGTGTGAGCTGCCGGACATGGTGGCTTCCAGGTCTTCAGCGACACCTAAGTTCAACCGCCTTGAAGCGGATCACAACTCCTACGGCGGAAAAAATGGGAAAGCCGGGACGCTGCTGAAAAGCAGTATTATTAAGGTAAGACGCGATAACCGAGCCCTCCGTGCCCAAAACTAACGACCCATAGCGCCGCCTGACAAGTCTTATTGATTTATACTATGACCTTTTAATTGTTTCGGATATCGAATAGATAATCACTCCGCTTGGGTAACTACCTTTAAATGACATGCTGAGCTTTTTTGGGTGTGTCCTGCATTTACATATTCACATAATCCGTCCTGTATGTCAGGTTAATTAATTAATATTCTTAATTGTGATTTGTTTAAATCCCAATAGCGTTACTACTACTACTACTACTACTGCTACTACTACGACCACCACTAATATTAATTTATTTAGTTATTTATCCATCCGTCCATCCATCCTTCCATCCATTTGTCCATCCATCCTTCCATCCATCCATCCATCGTTCCATCCATCTTCCAAACCCTCACCCGGGTGAGGGAGGCCATCCACAGTACCACAGGCCGTAAAGCTGGGGATCACCAGCCTAACCTGAACTAATACCTGAATGTATCTACCTGCAGAACTTTCTGAGAATGAGTGATGTCATATTACCAGCACAGCTCTGACAATACTCTATATTTCTTTCTTGAGAGCTGCGAGTGAGTGAATGTCTTGTTTTCTATAAACTGAATTTGCATTTTTTTTCTACAAATGTATTTTTCATTCATAAAACGCCAGTCTTGTATGTTTCTGCATTCTGAGCAGCTGATTTTCATATTGCATGGTTGCGTGTGTTCTTTGAGCGTATCACGTGTGCGTCAACCATGATTCACATATACTGACATGACAATGCAGCCGTATTGTATGGAAGGAATCACCAGCCACTTTGTCTGGCTGGGGACTGAGGACAGCGTGTCATTGTCACGGCGCACAATGCCAATGAGCATTTGCGGCAGCGCAGCTCCATCACAAGCGCAGTGACATACGATGCGTGTCAGCACGCAGGATCAGACTGCAGTACTGCTACAAAGTCTCCTTCTGATGAATGCTAGCTATTAACTTGCTCTCTACAGCTTTTAAATGGATGCAAAACTTCCCAAACATACATCCTTAAGGCTGCTGAGTTGAACTATATAATTAACTGAAAATGGCCAATGGCTAAATTAATAGAATTGTTTATAAATGATTGCAGTGGTGCACAAATGTGGTTATGCAATTAAGGCATTTAAATGAGTTCGGAAAGAATACTCCAGCAACTGATACTCTTGGACTAAGGTGTAACTATTTGGTTGTTGCTATGTAAATATAATCAATAATTCCAATAAAATGTGCAGATGAGAGATGCAGTTTGCAGTGTTGGATTGGCTAAGGGATGCATTTCACCGCATATCTTTTGTGGTGTAAATGCTCATGCATCCTGATGCATCGCCGACAAGGACGTCTCAGTAATTGTGCACGGGGCCAGTTGACCTAGTGGAAGTAGCACCGGCAGTAACTTAACTTAAATTTAAACACAAATGGTCAGCTGGACGCCTTGGAGATGCACGATGGACACAGGAGTAAATAGCGACGTGATCGCCCAAGACGCATTTTAAATCAAAGTGTAAACAGGGTCTAAGATGCCCACAGTGACTCAGCTTATAATAAAGTAAATCGAGGTGTTTTCACTGCGTTCTTGTTTCAGAACCAGAAGTGGGACTGTACCCGGCAGTAAGAGGACGGACACGTCAGTGCCTGGTTTCCATCCTGCTGCCATGCAGGCTTTTACTGTTTGGCACATTAACTTGAAGCATCGGATGCGGCATTTTTTGTACAATATTAGTAAAACTTTTGTAAACAGTGACAGAAGGATTTTATTCGAACTTTTGATACATGATATAATATCTTTAGGGCCTTAGTCTTGATGCTGTTGCATAGATGCACTTTTACTAACCCCACAGTCCTGCTTATTATGTTTGTCTTTCAATACAAAGAACAATGAACTATGAATGTTCAGTGGCATGTCGACACATTCGTCCTTCAGTGATTGTTTTTATATTTTATTAAAACTTAAGGCTATTTTACTGGGAACTTGGCTTCTTGGGTCTCTGATTTGCCATTTTCATTTGCATCCCTTGGTATTCACTGGGTTCCAGTTTGCCTTGTACCAGTATACTAGTCTGTAGCATGCCATTGTTCCAGGGACTAATCTTGTGGTGCTCATCTTGTGTGTGTCTTGAGACCACATTCATGCAGTCTTGGTCTTTCTGTCAAGGTCTTACTGCTTGGTCTGGATCTGTGTCTGGATCCTAGTCTTGCTTGACGATATTGGGTGTGACTGATTGTTCAGTACTAAAGCCAGTCAGCACCACTAATCTATGGTGTTAAAAGGGGATTGGTCTAGCTGATGATCTTTGTCTTGTCTGAACACTGCTTTTTGATGTTTTAGTACATGGAAGTTTTAATGTGGGTCCCTAGTATTTTTTCTCACCTTACTACTTGGTATAGGGTGACTCAGCTGGTTAGGCTGCAGTGATTGGAAGGTCACTGGTTCAAATCCCTCAGTCAGTGGAGTAATTTTACTGCAGGGCCTTTGAGCAAAGGCCTTAACCCTCAGTTGTTCCAGGAAGTGAAACTGCCTTCTCAGCAATGTATGTCCCTTTACATAGGAGGGTCAGCTAATAGAAAGTGGCATGTTATTGGCATTACTCAGTATTTTGTTATTCTGTTTCTTATTAGTTTGCAGTGCATTACACACCCTAGATTTTCTTCATGGTTTCTTTGGAGTTGAGTGATCTTGGAATTTTTCAGTCGATGCTCTCATTTAGTAAACTCTCAAATAATCCAAGACAGCAGATGAATGACTCATCAGTCTGACGAAAATTAAAAATGGCACCGTCTTCATCTTGATTATTAATGTCCAGCAAAGTCACTTTTAAATATCGGGAAGCTTTTCCATTGTAATTAAAATGTTCTTATGTGGTGGGTAGGATAAGAGAATCAGGCAAATTTGATTGGCAAAGTCAATCCGCTGAGTAAACAGCAAATGGGATGAAAGTGGCACTTTGGTCTGATCATAGTTAACATGTAACCTCTTAGTAGATAATCGGTGCTTCTCAGACATTCTCAGACTGGGCAGTACTCGGTCAAACACTGGGGGGGGGGCATCTTATTCTCTAGAGAAGGAACACGGACGATGATCCATGTTATTTTTAATAAATACATTACACTTCGGTTTTGTATTTTGTACTAATGAGGATACTGTGGGTGGAGCTAAAGTGGGGGGGGGGCAAGATTGTAAGATTATTTCCAGGAAATATTTATTCAAATTTGAAAACATGAAAAAAATCCATGGCTACTGTAACTGGTAAATTGCTATTAACCTACTGTACCGAGGGGGGCTTTGGGTGAGGAGAACCCCCCCCCCCCAAACTGGTGAAATTTACTGAGCCCCTCCCCCACTCCCCACCCCTGGGCTGGCAAAATGTTGTGGAGACCGTGGGGTGAAAAGTGCCAGGCAGGTTGAGAACTTCCCCGTGTGGCCTGATCTGTGGATGCAGTCTGTCTGTTGGTTGCCCCATGTGATGGTTGCCCCATGTGATGGTTGCCCCATGTGATGATGCTTTACTCTGCCACACTTCTGCACAAAGCCAAGCCCACGACATACTATACATGAGCAAATCTTCAGTTTTCCACCTCTGTAACCTGTCTGCTTGCAACCTTTTGATGCATAACATGGCACTGTGTAAGGATGCAGAGGAGCGGATTGGATCTTCTTCTGGATCGCTCTCATCGCGCTGATGGATTATCTGCTCTGTTTGTACCACTTTCCGCCAACCTCAAGCACACGTCTGAGGCAGAGTATGATTTTGTAACATGTGGTGCACTAACAAATCACTCTCTCTCACGCCAGAGGACTGTTTCAGTTGAATGCATAGACGCTGTCAAAAGTTTAATCGTTTCTGGCTGATATTCCCGACAGCAACCTGTTACTGCATGAATGATATAACTATTCATGGATTGTACTGTAGCTGCACAACATGTAATCGCATGTTGTCCTGCAGATACATATAACCTGTATGTGAGACTTGAAAGGAGAACGAGGACCCCAAAGGTATTTTATGAAATAAACAAGTCTGCAAACCAACAACTGTAGCTGACCAACAAATATCCTTCGATCTTAGCTACTATTATAATTACAATTATGCTCATAATAGGTACAGTACATCCCAAATATAGCAAAAAAAAGTGTTGAATAGTAAAATTTTAAATTTGAAGAATAATTTTCTGTCACTGCAGCTTCATCATTGTGTTTGCATTTTTTTTTGTCTTGCTGCCTGGAAATTCTTGGCATTGAAAAAATGTTAAACATGCTGCAGCATGAAGGTGGTTGGTTATCAGATTCTTCTGCAGCCACACTTGAAGGCCCACTCGACATTACAATCGCATTTCTGCTGTCTTCAGAACTGGCCTGTGAAATACTTGTGACTGTACCTCTAAAATTTGCCATAATCGTTAAACCTCAGATCAGGGGCGCATACCGAGAAATTTTGACCCCCCCTGACAAAATGTCACCTTGGACTCCTGTGCTCCAATTTTAAATAGGATTTTACATATACAAGCACCCCTCCCAGAGGCTGGGCCCCCTGAATCGTGGTTATCCTTGCCTGTACTGCAGCCCTGTCTCACGCCGTGACTTATGTCACCTTTATGCTACATTTCAGCTTTGCATTTTTTTTGCTGTGTAAGGTTGCCTCATCCAAACATCATTTTTCTTACTGTGTTAATAACAGATGTCTGTAGGCTTCAGATACAACGCCAGAGTTATACATACTCTGGGAGAACGCGCAGGCAGCAGGGAACCGTAAATCAGATGGGAGCCATTTTTTTTCCGGGTGAGGTCCTTTCACACCTGACACGTACTTTGATGTATTAGAGAGATTATGACTTAAGAAAATTTAAGAAATTCTGAGAGCTGCAGGGAAATATTTCTCCCCTTCTCTATATTTTCCTGTGAAGTATTATTTCTTCAGTTATTTTTCTCTGAATATTTCAGGGACTTTAATGAAACTTTAATGCGCTACTTTTATTACTTAATGTAATTACTTTTCCGACAGGCACAACTTAGACGCCTCACTGTATGTGTCGCTGCGCTAATGTGCTCTTTGCCAATGCAAAGAGTGCAACATGCAAGTCAGTATCCCAAGTGACAGATGATTCAATTCCCGCTTATTCCTTCAGGAGTGAAGGTCCCCATTAGCTGTGTATTCTTCAGCTGCATGTGGTCAGAGGCTGGCAACCATATAAAGCCAATTACTGAGATGAAGCCGCCATTACTGTCAGAGGGATGGATCCTGAGCCTGGCGGCCGCATGCATGAAGCGTGCCTCTCGTGTGTTTGCCTGCATGTTTTCAGGCCTGTCATCTTGACCCATTTAATCGTCAATCTGCACTGCAGGCTGTAAATAGCCAATACAGGTGTGGCGCTCAGTGTGAGCAAGTAGAAGTTCTTAAAGGGGACGGGTATCTGGTTGAAATGCATTGTGGGTGAAATGAGGCTTGCTCTTGTGTAATTGGCTAAAGGGGGGAGGTTCCAGCCACATGATATTGGACTTTCAGCTGTTCAGCCGTAAGTTATTGGGGGGGTTGGGGAGTTCAGGGGACGGAGGGTACTTTTTGCCAGGATGGTGTTTATCGGCACTAAGCAATGTTATACTTCGGTAGTATTTCATAAAGGGTGCAGGGCAAGACATATTAGCTTACCTGTGCATGTTTCAACATGATGCTGCCCCTGACTTTATATATATACTGCTAATATATTAACGTCTCCAGTCAAATGGGGTGCAGATGAAACTAGCGAAAGTCTCAGCATTGAGTGAAATAAATAAAAGCAAATATTTGCTCTGAGGAGGAAAAGTGTCTCACTGATTCAGCAGGACTGTGTGTGTGATTCCTGGCCCCTTCTCTCTGTCGATTTGCACGTTCTCCCCGTGTTTGTAAGGGTCTCCTGTCCATAGTTGTTCTTCTTCTAGTCCATCTTCTCATTTTTTTGTTTCCATGCAAATCAAATACGTATGTTGATAGTATGTAATCTCGTTTACCTCCTTTACCAATCTAACACCAGCTAGTTCCCCCACTTTCGGTCCTGACTGGGGCTTCTTGACCAGTGTAGAGATTCCTGATAAGGACACAGAGATTCTCTGGTGTGCCGGTTTTTCCTCGGAACATTCTATAGTTCCATAATCCCTGAGAACGTTCCACAGAGTCACACACTGCTCCACCACACAATCTAGGGCTTTGTTGCAATCAATGAAGCGTTTGTTAGACTTTGTCTGGTTTTTCGATTATCCATCGCGCATCAGCAGTGGTGTCTCAGATGTCTGTGTCTCTACGTATCGTTAAACATTCATGGACGGTCAAGTGAATTCATTACAGGGACCAGTGGGAAGAAGGTCCTGGGCTCCAGCATGTTCTTCAATTTAGCCTGGAGCTTGCGTGATCTTCTTAACATGATAGGTGTCCTTCGGATACATAATTAACCTTTGGAGAAAAGGGGAACTGGAATGTAATGTTTGATTTCTGGCTGTGAGGGATCTAGCTGCGAGGAATAACGAAGAAGGCTGTGGAGAATCTCACAGAAATACTCACAGAAATGTACAACTAGAATAAGTGGGCCTTGTTATGTAATGCTAAGTAATGGGAGTATAGTACAGTACCTAGAAGAGGTATATATTGTGATTTGGCCAAAGGATGTGACTCCAGGCCAGATCACAGCATCGTTCACTGGCGTTAGACAGCAACAGATGTGTCAGAAATCACAGCTCTTCTGTCACAGTAAAGCGTGACTGCCCTCGAAGAACTGCCACCCTGGGATTTCCAAATTACGATTTTCCCGTTTTTCGCTTGACTTTCCTGCAGCACTGTGATTTTACTGTGTATGTGCAGTTCAGAATAGCGATGGAACACAAGTCACTGCCGTGGTCGTCGTTTGGTCCGATCACTCTGGGCTGTAGCCCCATGTATTTTAAGCCGAACCCCGAGTATTTTAGCCCCGAGTATTTTAGCCCCGATGCCAGTCTTCCATCAAAAAAAAAAACAAGCCCCAGGCACACTTGTCGTAGCCCCTGATCTGTTCAATAGCTAGAAGCTCCCCTGGTCACTACCCTAGATACAGTCAGTAACAGCCCAGAATTTAAAATTTCAGCATGTGTTTTTCTGTTAACCCTTAGATATCTTTCTGAAAAGTTCTGTCAGGCTTTTAAGATGCTGGAGGTTAGATAACAGCTATTAAAAGCCGGATCCCAGTTGCTGTGGTCAATCACTCTGTCCCTTATGTCATATAACCCCACCTGACTCATAATCCCAGTGCGGTTTGTGATTTTTGATGTAGAATTATTGATCAGTGTTCAGAAAACTTCAGTTTTTGCTGCATCGTCCAGTCCTGAAATATTGTGCTTGGCAGATAGGAATATAAAACTGAATAAAAGGCCGTTACAAATGAAGGATTAAAAGAGGTTCTCAAAAAAGACCGAACCGTCTCTCCTACCTTCAGTGAGTCATTGTTGAGAAATTCAGCTAAAAAAAAAATGTAAGGTATCTGAAGCTAAAATTAAATGTCAAAGTAAGACAGGTTTACTGTTAGATTTCTACTCCACACCTGGAAAAATATGGCTGCTGGCTATGGTGTGGCAGTAGGAGTTAGTAATAGAAAATATCTGCCAAGTAGCAGGTGTCCAGTCCACCTTTCGGGCTTTAATGAGGAGATATTTGCAGTGAGGGAAATCTGTTGCCGTCTACAAGACCACACTGGACTGCACAGCACATTGATACACGTTCAGTACCTCTCCATTTCCTGTTTGGCCAGATCTGTCGAGCCTCATTCCATCACATGCCACAGCAGATTTTAAGGTGAAATGTCACTTCCGCTGTGCGTCACCATTCTGACCTCAACCATGCGTATAAGAAGATTAACCTGCTTTTAATGAAATGTGAAGATGGCAGATTGTTTGATCTCATGTGTAGAGGACCTGGGCTATTCTTATTGATTTTAAGACTGATCTCCTTTTTCCTGCTTATATCACAGTATCTAGAGGTCACCTTGTCGCCTTCACCATCGCTCTATAATAAAAGAAATGCATTCTGGACTGAGAAAGGGTAAATCCAATCTCTCTGACTCATTATCTTTTCTGATTGCTGTACTGGTGCCTTGGTGAACAAACCTTCCTGCTTTTTCCCTCTCCCTGTCTTTCCCTCTCCCTGTCTTTCCCTCTCCCTGTCTTTCCCTCTCCCTGTCTTTCCCTCTGTCTCACTTGCTTTCTCTTCATCCATGTGACAGAGGGAGAAACTCACTCTTGCTATAAAGCATGCGTTTTTCTTTTGTAGATTTTGTAAATTCAGGTTGCACACTAAAAACAAACAAATAAAAAATTAACTGTCTATATAAACATATTTATCTATATATATTTTGTATTCATATAATGTTATCAAAACTGTATATAAAATAGATTATCTGTACTGTATACTGTATGGAATCATAATAGGCAGTTTTAGATATACACTGCCAGGAAAAAGGGTGTGGCCTGAGTAGAGCTTTCTACCACAAGGTACAAACAATGTTAATGTACCCCCAGTGGTGCAGAAATGTTCCTTAGTGTATATTTCTGTACCTTAAAAGGTACATTGACCTACAGCTAATGTAAAATGGGCAGACCCTTGAGGGTACAGGCTCAGTGACAAATGATTGTACCCAGGAGCGTGGCTAAAGATTTTGGGCCCCATGAAGGTGTATCAGATTGATCAAAGGTTCAAACTAGTACCTTTTTGGCACAATTTGGCAGATGCTTCTAGATGTTTACCACTGAATCTTTCATGCTACATATTTTACATATATCTACTTTATTGTAAGGTGGGAACAAAAGGCACTTAGCAGTTACATTATCATTATAAAAACTCTCATTTAGGATCTACACACTGTCAGCCTCTCCAACAGCCGAATGTTTACTTGTTTGTGCCGCCTGTCTCCGGAGGGAGAGTCAGGTGATCATGATTGCCGAGGTTAATCTCGTCCATCTGGCCCTGGTTCCCTTTGTGTACATAATTTCGATGTGCTGTATTTGATTTGACCTCAGTCACCCAGGCCGCTAACTACAGCATGTCTGCTTCAGCCTCCTTTCTTTCCCAACACCAGCAAATGAAAAATAGTTTTGTTGATGTTTTTCACAGACGAAATGGAAGCATTATTTTGCCCGGCTGTTATTGTTCCCTTTTCCTGAAAATCACTTGTAGACTGCTGAGATTCTGCTGAAACTCCGCGTTACGCGGTTCTGTTTGCCGAATAGCACCCTGCCTGCCTGCTGTACAATGGCTCTCCTTTATGTAGCTTTCATTAACACTCTTCACACTAGTTCTTCACATATCCTCTCATTCTTCAGTTTTGCTTTTTCTGTTTTTGGCGATGTATTTATAGACATCGTGAGACATAAATAAGATATACTATTTTTGACCTATAAATTTCACATTTTTGATGTCGTACAGGATACCTGCTAAAGTCAAAACCAGAAATACCCCCCATATAGGAGTATAACAGCCTCTGTTTGAGATTTGATTGCCCATTTTAAATTGTTATTTAGTCAGCAATTCAAACACCCTGTCACTCCACCTGTTAATCGAGGGCTAATTAGCTGTGTCTTGCTGAGATACTACAGCATCTTGGGCTTTGTCTCAGTCCTGCTGGGTTTATTTTGTTTTTTTTTTACTTCTGACAGAAAGGGAGAGAGATGGTGGGTCGCTGTAGGTCGTATCTCCCACTCGCTTGCTGTCGATCTCAGCCCTTGGTGTGTAAGACCGTGTCTGCTGGCCATGTCTGTATCAGCGGGAGAGTGTCACGAGTGTGCAGGGACCTTTCGGGAAGATTCACAGATGGCACCAGACCCCCACGGGGCAGCTGTTGGTGCCCAGACTGCAAATTAAATATAGAGTCATGTGATCAGACACTGATTGTTAGTTATTTCACTGTACCGCTCACTGCCACCTGCATACATGTGCATTCTTACCTGAATAGCTGATGAGCAACGTTTCTGACACCAGAATGGTTTTACATGTACAGTCAGTAAAATCAGCTAATGACCAAAGGTGCTGCTTTAAATGTCTCCTTTTATTATTAGATGAATGAGTCCAAGGAGATCAACAGTGCTGGAAAGTTCAGCTTCTGAAAAGTGCAAGTCCAGACCAAGATTTTGTTTCAACCAACCAGCTGAGTATAAATAGTTACATTCACAGAGTACTCAGTTGGTTGGTTGAAGCAAAATCTTGGTCTGGATTTGTACTTTCTGGACTTGAACTTTCCAACTCTGGAGAACACAATCACAGAAAAATGGTACACATATTTTTCAGAGAGTCACAATGGGAAGATGAGAACTCCTGCTCCTGTATAGCATGAATTTATTAAAAGAAATGTCTTTATTGATAGATATCTTATTCCAGGAAGAATGATTTTCAAACTGTTCTTTTCAGTGTGGTGTTTTCGCTGGGATTCTGCACTAGTCAAGTGTTTCACCCTCCTGGTCTCATAAGCCCGTATCTGAAGACCTCATTTCTCCTGTAGACATCAGGCTTTGCTAAAACAATATGAAAATATTTATTTCATCTGCATTACATTTTTATATACATACCATAGGAAAGTAAATGCATGTAAATGAATTCAACATCTTGGAATCACTTTTGTCACGGAATACCAAATGTGCCACAACAAAAATATGACAGTAACCTTGAACAACATAACAACGTGAAAGCCCATGCAGACAGATGAGTAAGAAGATAAATGCTTCCAAAATAAGCTCAGATTAGAATTAGACTTTTTCGTAAACCAGTGTTAGCACAGAATGGGAACACATTCTATGACACTGAAGTGACTGAGCAGTGATATTTCCGTCTAGTGATATCGTGATATGGTAGGAGGTCATCCACAGAAAGGGGAGGGGAAGGCAACCACTGAGGGGGGTGTCACTCACAGGCGGAGTCAGGCAATGACCAAACCCCATTCTAGCTATGGAAGCCCAAAGTACGGTTAGGGCATTTCAAGGCTTTTTCCGGTTATTTATTCTGGCATGATGAACTAGACATATTCTACGGACTTGTATTCTAAGGAAGCGGTTCGACTGCTGATCAGTGGAGAGAAACAGCATTTGGTGGTGATGACAGAAAATAGCCAAGTGATTGGGTCGGGAGCACAATCTTTTTTCAAGGAAACCGCGTCCTCTTCAGGCATGATGTCCTGTGACATCACAGGGTGGCTTTAGTCAGTCAGAACTTCTTCCAAAGTGCTTTGGAATAACACATGCGATGACAGCATCTATAAATGCTGCACAGAGCGAGAGGCTGGTGGAATTAATCTGTGCCCCAAATCCCTGACTTATCCCTCCCGAGAGAGGCTTCACACCTCCTTACACATCACCATTCTCTTCACATCCTCTCAGTGAGGGATGTTACACGTCTGAGCGGGCTGCTCAAATGTAGTGTTAGGAGGAAGATGCTATTTTTTGCTGTATTTTTGTTATATCCGAATATAATTACAGCAGAACTAGAGAGTTATGTTTGTCTCGAGCATGTCACTCTGAGCTGACAGCCGCAGGGTAACACAGCAGCGCTTAGGGGAAGCAAATCCTTCCCCGAATTGTTTTTCCTGTCTGTCATTTCCTAAATATGCTTAAATAATTATAGGAGAAAATGACAGCAGTGTGTGTGAACTGCTCCTCATCTGCCCAAACGGCTCTGTGCCTCAGGAGAGTGTGACACATGTGATCTTAGCTACCCTCAGTGCCAGAGTCTCTTCCTTGAGATGTGTGTAGACGTCCGAGTAATGATTTGTTTTTACTGCCCCAGGACCAGTTTGACTTGGGTTCCATGTCCTTGTTATCCCAAATCGCAGACCGTACTGCCAGGCGTGCGGCAGATTACTGAAACATAGCTCTGCTTAATCTTTGAGTAAATGTGAGTCTTTGAGTAACTTTGCTGAGTAACAGGTTTACTCACAGACTACTGTGACTGAATATTGGGACAGTTACACCAGGTAGCTGGTGGATAATTAGTGAAATAGGTGAATGTCTGTTGATGTTTTGTGACTCGAGTCAGGATGTGCTGTGTATGTGTAAGGGGATGTGGACCGGTAGGGGATCAGTTCAATCATTTTTTAAATGATTCAGAACTAGTGGAAACTGTAGTGCGCAGGGCTGAAAAGAGTTTGGCCGTTTTGTGCTAGGAGCAATTTTAATAATGTGAGCAATTGTAATAATGAAGGCAAATCCGCTGAGTTCCACTGGACTGTGATTGTAAAGCATTTCTATTGCCTGCTAAGTAGCGTTCCTTGTTTTGAGCGAACAGCTGCCAGACTTGGACAGCCATGTTCCATATGCCCTCATCCAGCATGCGGGCTGCACATACCCTGTAAATGAAGACCGTGATGTAGTGGGCAGGGTTCAGCCTTAAAACCTTATGGCAGACTTTGCATGAGCACTTTGGTTTGGCTGTTTCCTTCAGCTACCCTCATTCACATGAGCTGGCTGAGTTCACTGCGTGGAATTAGCTCAAATTCAATAAATCAGACCGAGTGAGTGTTTCAGGCTGTGGCTTCATTTGTGACATTTTGACAAAGCTGTCCCTGTGGATCCAACAACCTGCCAGTTACACACACAGAATAAAATCAGGCTTTTGCATTCATCTATTTTGGCTTATCCAGTTAGCATTATGGTGGTCCTATTCCAGGAGCCAATCATCTGCTTTGTGTTAAAATTGTCTTTCTGTTAATTCCTGCTTCTTTACGAGCACTTTTAAAAGTCTAGCAGTTGCCCCTCTAGTTATTAAAAAGACATTTCTGCTTCACTATGTTCCAGCTTTTCAACGTCTTTTTCTTTTGGTAAGAATTGTACATATTTAATTTTCAGAATTTATCTAAAATTGTCACTGGGGCTGCACCCTCAAGGGTCTGCCAGTTTTACCCTTAGCTGTAGGTAATTGTACCTTTTAAGGTACAGAAATGGACTCTGAGGAACGTTTCTGTACCAGTGATGGTACATTAATGCTATTTGTACCTTTGGGATGTTCCTCAGAGTCCATTTCTGTACCTTAAAAGGTACAATTACAAGGGTACAGCCCCAGCGATAAGCAAAGGAACAAATTTTTACCTTTTTTTCTGAGAGTGTATAGGCCTAATCTATCTATAAAATGTTTGTCCAATATCTTTGTTTAAGAGAGGCAGGATTTCACATTGCATCCTGTCTTTGGTGGCATTGTGTCTATGTTTTACACTGATGTACACTGTATCACTTTTAAGTGGATGTATGTACTCTGCATTATAAAGAAGCGAGATTTGGAAATATCATGCCCTGAGTATTATTATCACCAGGAAAGAAAAGAGCAGCGTGTGACTTTTACACAAATTACCACACTTAGGGTGTGTCGTGTATTTTTATGATGTGTATTTGTGGTTGATGTACAAGCATAGAATATGTGTACTGCCCCATGTTGAAAGCTAATGGGTGTTTTACTTACTCAAGAATGTTCTGAGGGCAGAAGGAACAATGATTGGTTCAGAGAGATAACCAATCAGATTGTAGAGGAGGTGGGTCCAAGCAACTAGAGGAGGCTGGACCAAGACATCTGACTGGTTGGTCCCATCTCCTTTATTTGCTTGCCCCCCCCCCCCCCTTCTAAATCTGGTTGTTAATCATTTTTCATTTTGCCCTCAGAACATTTTTGTGTAAGT
>JAODJU010000138.1:18090481-18114183 GCA_026776725.1 Gnathonemus echidnorhynchus | reverse complement strand
GGAGTGCGGGGGGGAGTGGTACCGTGCCACACAGATTCCCCTTGATTCAAACACTGGCTCAGAGTAGCACAACAGCTGATGGAGCAAGAAGCTTTCATCTGCTAAGAAATGCTATTAGTGACTGTGCTCAGTCTGTACATCAGTAGGTTGAGCTGCTGCAGTTTGATTACCATGTTCTCCATCTCCGGTACGGTGCAGGCCACAATCCCCACTGAGCTCTCCCTTAATTCTACATTCTGCCTGATTTACTTGAACAGCAGCTGCGAGCAGAATTTCCACACATGCTTCTTCTTTTTAACATCATCATCCCATTTGCAGGCCTCACAATCTGACGATCTGAGGAGGAACTTCCATCTTCACCCACGTCATCAAAGTCAGCTGCAGCGCTGGGTCAGATTAGCACGTGGTCTCACTGATATTCGGCTGACCTCAGATGGTACAGTAAATGACCACCCCTGTTTTTTCAGTGGGGTTTTACGAAACACACGGTTTGATAATTAATAATTTATTAATAATAAGGTTTAATGATTAATTCTACCATTAGTATGTAGTGAATTCAAACCCATTTTCCGCAGTTCTTTCTGCTGCTGACATTTAATGCATTGGCACATATCCTTACGCATTGTTCCCGGAATCATACAAAAACAGCATAAAAGGTAATTATACTTTTGCTGTTTCCATAAGGCAACTGAGTCCACATGTGAGCTCAGCTGGACTAAACAGGATCAATGAAAAGTCATTACAGCACAGAAGCAGCATGAATAAGTCATGACTCTGATAAGCCAACATACTTCTGAGCAGAAAAAGCATTTCTGCTTCTGAATGTGATCGTGGTCCTTGCTTTACCAATTTGAACACCTGGTGAGTTAAATATGACTGTAAGGGCTTATCTTTTTTTTTTTTTTAATAAATGTACTTATTCTATGATTTACAAAAAGAATTTGGTGTAGAACTGATGTATCAATGGAGCAGAAGGCCATTCAGAGATATTCTTTGTCATCTTATGACATCAGTGTCATAGTCATTTCTTGGCTAAACTCGATGAAATAATTTATCGGTGTCCATGCAGCAGATACCGTAGGTCTTCATGAAGCTCTTCATGACATTTCAGCAATTTTCTCCAAGGCCCCATATTCCTCTCAGATTCATCAGTGTCCAAATGAGGCAGACAGCTGGCCCCCCACATTGAACTTCCCCATTACAAAATTAATCACTGTTTCTCCGTTAATTACCTGAGACAAAACAGGAGTCGACTGAGGAGCCGCGCTGATGAGCACTTAATATGAAAATGTCGCAAGCTTGTAATTACAGTATACTGAGGAAATCTCTAATAGCTCCTTTGCAGAAACGTAATGTTGATAATAACAGGCATCGGGAATGATACAGGGAAAGGAGGTGATGAAGTGACACAGGATGTGTGGATATGGAGAGGGAGTGAGCGAGAGAGAAAGAGAAAGGGAGGGAAGAGACAGGATGCTAATGAGTCTCCATAGGAATCTTGTGGTCCCTCAGAGTACTGGGCCTGACGGTATATTTCTCTTCATAAAGGTAGGCAGCATCTGTTAAGTAGCGGAATAAGTAAAAAGTGATTATCGGGATCAGTCCTGGCATTATCTGTCAGTTCCCTGTTTGGCCAGCTGGTGTCGCTGGCCATCCTGTTCTGTGTTTACCTAGTTTCCCCCGGTTTAGCACCCTAGTGTGTTTCTTTGCTCCCTGGGCTGGCCAGTGGCTGAATGGGCTGATCATGTTGGACATTTCTTGTTTCGTTTACATTTTTCGTTTATATTTGTTTAGTTTACTGAGTTTTCAGTGAGTGTCCTTGTTTGTTCCTGAGTTATCCCTGCATGTATCTAGTTTGTTGTAAAGTTCTATAACCCTTTGTTTGAGTCTGTAGTGATTCTTGTTTAACCTCACCTCTTCCTTGTACTCCTAGTTCTTAGTGTCTTAGTTGCTTTAGTAACATCTCACACCTGTCCCTTGTTGAAGCCCTCATTATTTGTGTATTTAAGTGCCTGTCTTCCCATGTTCTTCAGTTGGTCATTGTGTTTGTTCCTATTTGCTGTGTTTGTTTGCTCCATGCTTGGTTCCTGAATGTCTTTCTTATCTGTGTTTGTTCCTGTTTGCTGTGTTTGTTTGCTGCCTGCTTGGTTCCTGAATGTCTTACCTGTGTTTTCCCCAGATTTGTTTATTGTTAGTTCTCACTTGCGGTAGTTATTGCCTGCTTTGTTCCAGTTCTCTCTAGCTGCCTTGGTTTGACCAGTGGTTCCGTTGTATTTTGTTAGTTCAGTCTGTTTGTAATAAAGTCCCCTTTCTTCATGAACCGCACCTTTGATCATCCTACCATCCATCATGCTGCTCCGTAATACCGATGTGTTCAAGCTCTGGGTAAAATGTGTGGTGGGGATCATAAAGGAACGACAAGAAACCTACAGTACCAGTAAAAAGTCTGGACACAACTGCTTTTAATGCATTTATCTCTTAGCTGTTATTCACCATATAGTAAAAGGTCTGAAGGCAATGAAAAATACAATTTAAATTTTACAACGACCAAAAGAATTGTTCAACATCTCAAAATTTTCCAGCTTGCAGATATAGCCACCAGGAGAGCTTCTCCAACAGTCCTGAAGAAATTTCCACAAGTTCTGGCCATAAGTTGCCTACCTTGCTCTTTGTTCCAACTCCTCCCCAGCTCTGTAGAGTTCAGGTGGGGACCGTCAGGGTCAGGTCGCTATGTTATGTCATGTCACTTCATCTCTTTCCATGTACATAAGATAATACAGTACTTACCTGTAAATAACCCTGTGGTTTGCTTAGGGTAGTATCTTGTTGAAAAACAAATGATTTTTAGATTTAAAAGAGCAGCTTAGGATTTAAATACAGTCTATACAGGTGCTATGGGTTTTAGAGTATTTCTTGTCATAAAGGAAGGTAATGTTAATTCTTCCACAACAAAGACTGACCAGGCAGTATGAATACATTACTATGCAATGGTAATATGAATACCCAATTATACTGTCTGCCACGAATGAAAGGCCTGATGATCATCCTCTTTTACTTTCAACATTCTTGAGATACATCACATTAGAACACATTCTGAAGATTTAAGAGTGGGGCTGAAAGACTAATTATATTTGAATGAATTTTCTCTTTTAAAAGTTATTTTGCTCAGTAGTTCAATGACTGAAAATCCAGACTCATGGAAAATTCTTATTTTCCCATCCATGAAGTCAATAATCAGTAAAAAAATGGTGCAAAAGTTACAAAATTTAAGAACATTAATTAGAAATTACATCTACTTAATAAATTATTGTGATATTAGCTACCATTGTCTGTTTCTGAAACAATTTTGGATATAATTTAACAAAATTAAACCAATCAAAGAATTTAAAATATGGTCCTCTTTATGCACCATATTTAAAAATATATCTTTACTTCATTACAAACATACAAAAAAGCCACTATGCATATTTTAACATCATTATAACTACTGGCAGTAAAGGGAGGTTTATACATTTATAAAGTGCCGTTCAAAGAGAACTGAGTATGAACCGCTCGGGGCTCCCTGTATATAAACATTACGGCTAAAAGGGATCCATAGAAAGTCATTACTAAACATGAACAACAGAGGCGCATGAATGAATCATGAGTCTAATAAATCTACTTTTCACTGTGACCAAAGGGGGAAGACGCTCTACTCCAGAAAGCAATCATATTTATTTCTCAGATTGAAAAGGTGCACCTCAATGAAACTGAATAAGGTCACAATTGTATGTGTCTAAATGCTCTCCGACATCTCGTCTCATCAATCATTACGTATAAATGGATTTTTATGACGTTCTGCAGGATGTTTTTGAGATTTTCCGCAAGACTCCAGTTTGTTTTCAAAATCATCCAAGCAATGATAAAAATTATTTTAAAAATCAGCACAACAAAGTTTGGAGAAATAAATAAAACCTCTGATAAATTTAGAGGTAAAAAAGTCTCTAAGTTTCATTTTTTTAACACACTACATTAACCAGGTTCGTTACGGAACACCATTTTGCGGTGTTATGAGTGTGTTATTTGTTGTGTGTCGCCATCTTGTGGTAATCTCTTAGCATTGCAAGTAAGTATAAATCAAACCGGGAAAACACAATTATTCTCCCAAGATATTGCTCGTTATATGTATCCTAAACATGCATTTCAGAATGAGAAATAACAAAAAAGGAAAATCATTCACAATCAAATATGTATTAAGAAGACTATAACCTCAGTGAAACCCAGGGAAGTATCTTTGAAACCACAGCCTTTACATCTTTAACCCATCAGCTAATTGTCTGGACAGAGACTCATGGCAGCATCTTCTTCTACATATCAGGCTGAAAAGAACAGACCCAGGTCACGCTTTTAAAGTAATCAGATTAATAACCAGCTTCACTTTATAAAAGTAACATATTGCAATTAACTACAAAAAAGACAAAATTACTTCATGGCACATATTTTCAAAGTGAAGTGCAAAGGAAAAAAAACACAAAGAAAATAAAACATTAAGATCATAATATAAATGAATATTGGGATATTGGTATTGAAAAAAAACTATTTATGTATCATCCATCCATCCATCCATCCATCCATCGTCTAACTGCTTATTCTGTTCAGGGTTGCAGAGATGTGTGCATAAGCTGTGAATAAAATATCATTTGGTTTGTTACCCTACTTTTCTGGGTAAATTCATCTAATGAACTGGAGACGTGCTTAACTGCTGCCTTTCAGTGGTAGACATGCTTACCCTTCCAGTTATCAAATATTATCTGAAATTTCTACATCCAGTCCTGCCTTTCAGGCATATGAAGTATAGAACAAACCAGCAATGCAGCTTCTATCATTTCAGATTTAACTGCTGAACTGCTGAGTTTTTTGGTGTCCACTAGATGGCAGTTGGTGCCTGAAGGAGACGTCATGCAGTTCCAGCTTAATCTCATCTAATTATGCTTTTGTCTACAGGGACCTGCCTTTGAGAGTCGCCTTAAGGACTCAAACACCTGTCAGTCCACCAAATGCACAATAAACAACCACTTCCCAGAATGCCCTGCAAAGTGGAACGCTGTGCGCAATCTGAGGACAAATAGCTGAATCCGTAACACTTCATCTGCAGCAAAATACTCAAAGCTAAAGCTTGTCAGTTGTCTTTACGTCTGTCCCCCCGGTTTGTGTTCAGTCACAGTCATAGCAACATTCCCTTGACGGTCTCCACACTAAGCAACGCACTAATGTTCCTTCATGGCCTCCAAAAGCTAAATGCAAAAGAATGCTAAAGAATATATATCCCTGGCCTGCTGAAAAGCCCCACATTTAACACACAAGCTTACAAACTGAACACACAAAATGCCCCATCAGTTTGCTGTTGTGTTTGGAAGGATTCCTCATCATTTGTCTACGAGTAGCATAATAAAATCAGTGCCCAAAGTACATTAAAATGGAAGACAGCGTTGAGGTGACTCCTGCTACTAATTAAAAACAGATGTGTCCATTTAATATTCTTAATACTGCAAGGGAGAGAGACAATCACTGCAGAAACATCTATTTTGCTTCATTAAACTGAGAGGCTCGATCACGATGAGGAGGAATATAATGAATTAAGACGGGCATGTTTACAGGGTTGTTTAAATAGTATTTGCCAAAAGGAAACGAACTAAACGTGTTGTATTTCTAGTCAATAACCCAGCATCCCGTGGTAAATGAAACCACATTATGAATGACATGCACTGCTAATGCTAGCATTTCTGCCAAAACGTAGGAGAGAATTCTAATGTATAATATCATTATGTAAACCACAGATGATGCTAGGGTGAGTAACTACAAATGTATGGATATGCATATTTGACAAATATGCTGCATCCCCATAACACTGTAATGAATAAGTGGGCTGGAAGATGGATGGATGGATGGATGGATACATGGATGGATGGATGGATGGATGGATGGATGGATATTTATGGTGAATTTAGAAAGCGGACTTACGAATTACATGAACTTCTAGGACGTTTTTTTTAGGAGAGTGAATGTAGAGTTAAATAAATTGCAGATCCAGGATCACACATTCATTTATGCAGGCCTGTGAAATGGTACATAATTGTCCATAATCCCCATGGAGCCCATTTGCCGACCTGCTGGTTAAATCTCGCTTTAGTTAAGGTTTCTGATGCCCTTTGCTTCAGTTCCTGGAACTGAGCAGATTTGATTTAGGTCGATTTCCCCAGAAAGGCTCCAAGGAAGATGAAGAAAGACGGAATGCGCGTGAACGCCAGCTTGGGGCTTCACTCTGTTTGTCCACTTGGGACTGACCTATATTATCTTTAGACCATGGCCCATAAAGCACAAGTCAAAAATAACATTTTTTTTTTCCACCTTAAATGCATAAAAAGCAAGAAAATATGAAAAGTAACCTAAAGAAATCTTAAAGCAGGGAGCTGGTAAATCTCATTATGTTATTCTCTTCATTATCACGTTTGTGGTGTGAACATTATCACCAACTGACATACCCCAGAAACCCTGCCTCTTTGTGTCAAAGGACATGCATCACCAAGTTGGACCAGTACAGCTTCCTGGCAGTTTCTCCTTTATACTGACAATCAGTCATTCTGGACAAAAGAGGGCAGTTACACAGCCTGTACGGGGGCAACTTACTGACATTACGCTTCTACAATCTCATCTTCAGCTCCTGCTGCTTGGAAGATCATTCTCGTGGTTACTTTTTCTGAGGCTACCTTACAAACTCAGCAGGTTTATCAATCCAACAGAAAATAAAAGATGAACTGTTGAAATGGTAGTGTGATAGTCCAAGAGAAAGGTCCAGAAGGATATTGTAAAGCCTTGATTAGGGAAGAAGCAACTGATATTAGCATAATCACTAATACTACAGCTACTCAAATAATATATATAGCTACTAGTACCATGATAACAGTAGTAATAGTAAAAGCTGCTGAAAGTTGTTACTCATTATGGATATTCCTAGATAGAGAGAGGGAGCATGATTACAGCACCCACCATATGACAACCCACCTCAGGGATGAGAACTTGAGTGTGGTGGATGATATCCCAGCACCACACCAGTCCAAAGGCAACAAGAGTTTTTTTCCCCAGTGACTGGACTGCCAACTGTACCATCAACCCCCAAACTTTCTGTGTAAGTTGAAGGACCTCCTTATAGTGCTGGATGTAGATAAACGTCGTACCCAGGATGAAGCAGTTGCAGGTTAAGGGCCCAACGGAGCAGGATCACTCCTGGTATTCATGGGATTCAAACCAACAACCCTCTAACTGCTGCACAGAGCCCAAGCCTCAGAGCCACCACTCTGCCCCCATCCTAGATACTCACAGATTATTTGTAGTATTACCTACTATGTTCTTTATTTAGTTGGTTCTTTTGTGGTTTTTAGTTTTTTTTTTGTTATAAAGTTACAAAAGCTTCAGACTTTATTCTTATTTTCATACTGGCACTTTATCATACGTATAATACTGAAGGGGGATTGCAGGAGGAACACAGTCGGGCTAATTGGTGCGAGATTGAACAGCTGTGTTAGTAACAAACAAGACTCAGAGGACCTGCTGATGTCACCAGTCTTAGGGTCAGGGGGTTTAATGTCAGTCAGGGGAGGGGGGGGGGTTGAGGTCCCTTGGAGTCTCACACTGTATATGTGGGGAAACCGTCGGGAGGGCGGGGGGTGGGGGAGCAGCGGAGGAGGAGGGAGGGTGACTCCCCCCCCCAAGGGCGGCTGTCATTCTCCTGCCAGGTCGACGGCAGGCGCCGCATCATCAGCGGGCCAGCGACAGGGGGATTCCCATTAGTGATGTCGTCCCCCTGGAGCTGGAGGTGGCGGCCCTTCAGAGAGGCGACAGGTGGGGCTACGGAGGCTAATACCTGCACTAATAATATGCAGCGGGTCCAGCTAATGCCTGCGATGGGAGAGGCAGCCGCGCGCCAGGGAGCCCCCATGCCGGGTCTCTGTTGGGCACAGGCAGGCGGACACTCGGCAGAGAAGGCAATAATTAGGAGCCAGGAAAAACACAGAGGGACAAACAAGGACACCCAGGCTTAAGGAACAATAATAATTATCATTAATGAAAACAATCAGCCTCGTGCTGACTATTCTATTAAAAGCCCCTAACACTGACCAGGAAGCACTGCTGCCCCGACTCAGTGGGATCAAAGGACTTCTGTTCGGACACCAGCCCTCTGCTAGGAGGAGTGCAAATTATCCTGGACTGAAACAGACTGGAGAAAAAAACATGATCTACAGCCAGGGGCGTTGTGAGAGACTTTGGGCCCTATGAAAGCAGATCATATTTGGCCCCCAAACCAGACCAACCCAAAAATGTTCCAAATTTTTTAGGGCCCTCTTCACATCACCCCAGTCTATAGCTACTGCAGCTTCCATCCTGAACCGAAACTCGACGAAGACGGAGCTGCTGGCTGCTGTCTTTACAATGATCCCATACAGTATCTGTGTCTGTCTTATATCCACTCACCAGAAGCCCAGAGTCAACTTACTTGGAGAGATTCGTCGATGGACAATTACAGGTCATCTTGAAGATCTTCATTCGCATCCTCTGAGTTGCTGATCACTTTGTCTATGAACACTGGAACAGGAAAATGACGTATGTCTAACTTCTGTCTAAATTCGTAAGATTTTTCAGCATTCTTAACTTAACTTGACTTTTTGTGGTCCATATGAGCACAGTAAGGACAATGCAAACACGTAGCCAGAGTGGAACAGTGACACACTGTTTGACCTAAACCTGCACAGCATCAACCGCACAGTAAGTAAGATTTCACTCCACATACGTGTCTGTATGTTTTAAAAATGGTTATTAAATGTTCAGAAAGTACAAAGAGTTGATATCATGCTCTATAATGGTTCAAACTCGGTTTCAATGTCACACTAATGTAATGAAGTCAAGTCGCCGTTATTGTCATATCATCTATATACTGGAATATAGTGGCATGAGTTAACGTTTCCCCCAGGATCATGGTGACAGACACAACGCAATTGACACAGGCAGTGTTTCACAATACTTAAGGGGCAAAAACATTGGACAACACAAAAGAGGGAGGCTGGACACAAGGGTTTATATAAATAGTGAATAGAAAGTTATATGTAAACAGTAATGAATAATGTAGCATCACAATGAACTTTTACTCTGTAGCTTTTTACAGTTTTCCAAGCTTTCAAAGCCTGATATTTTCATACCGTTCAGAACAGCAAGATCAATGTCATTCTCTCATTGCTGATAAGCATTGAAACGTTAATAAATATGAGGACCTAATAAATGGAAGTTGAAGGAGAAAAAAATATGTGTCTTTTCCTCGGAGATTTATTGAACAACAGCAACAGAGTAGCGAAAGTCGAGGTCTCCCCCCGCGCCGCTCCAGGGGGCTGATGCAGCGGCACCCCGGGGGGCCATTAGCGCGACGATCGCTGGAGGGGTGCAGGGGAATTGTTACAAGTCAGGGGAGAGTGCCGAAAACTCGCAACACACTAACAACACCTGTCACCCCTACACCTAATGAGAAACACAATTAGCAATTAACATTGAGATTTGTCGGGGCTAATATCGGCTACTTGTGCACACAAAAGCTAAGGGTGAAATAAAAAAAAAACACGAAGCTCCCTTAGCGATTGCAAATCATCTTTTGTTTACGAGAAAGAATAAAATTATCAGTGAAAATCTCCCACAGCATGTAAAACTACTAAATGATACTATAATGCATCTTCGGAACGGATAATCTAATATAGACATCAAATTAAATGATTATTAAAGAGTGCACGTAGGACTTATAATTGCATATATTAATCTGCAGTTTACTGTTAATATGTATCAATTAATTTTCTATATTCTGTTGTAGAGTCGCTAAAATGTGCGATAATTCTATCTGTACTAAAACGGGTCTTGGTTTGGGACAGCAAGCAGAAATACGTGGCCTTAGAAGAGTGATACTTTATTAACCCCTGTAGGGAAATACTCAGGTGAGAGCAAGTATTCATTGACCCTGGAGCTGAGGATTAAGGGTCTTGCTCATGGGCTCATGGACATGAGACTGGACTTGAACTGACGATCTTCAGCCATAGAGGATTAGCCTGCTGGTCCACTCAGAACAATGGGGAACAGGTTTACTGACACCTAGGATGGAATTTGACCCTATAAGACAGGAATGTATATATTAGCATCAGCAGCTGGGTGTACAGACAGAGGGTGGTCTAAGTGGATACGTCTGTGGCCTCACACTTCTAGAGCAGTGGGTAAAATTGCAGACCACAGGTTCTGCATACATAATTTACATGGGGTGTTTCTCAATACCAAGAACACAAAGATCGTCCTTGCGATCTTGGCAAGACCGGTCTTGTTAACATCCCACCCAAGTAAGAATTGGGGTGCAATGAATCATGGGATTGATGTATCCTTGACATTTGGGGTGGGGCAAAAACAACATCTGGGATTTTTACTGTTCTCTGTACTTCTGTTCTTCAGCATTGGGACTGGTCTTCGGCGATGGAAGATGGTGTAAAACGGGTTCACAAGAACACAAGAATGGTCAAGTACGCATGTTGAGAAACACCCATGTTCTTTACATATTTTCACAGTTTTCCTCTGGCTCTCCATCTTCCAGCCAAATTCCCAAGATGTGTTTTAGGTGAATTTGTGCGTCTAAAGGCCCTGTAGCGTGTGTCCTGCGATGGCCTGGCATCCGATCCAGTTTACAGAGAATTCAGTGCTAAATAAAAAACATCCAGTCAGCGACAGTGTGTTACCAGAAAGTTCTGTTTTTTTGGAGGGACAAATCCTCCACATCCCATCTGGTTCCTACGACCCTGAGTGGCGCCGAAAGGCATCTCCCAACCCATCAACCCTTCAAGTGGTCCGACTCTAGGGCTATATCTGTAATGCTAATATACTTTACCATGTTAACATAAGAGGCATTTGTATTTAGTCTTTAAATGACGTGTATGAACATTTTTTCTTCATGTATTAGTTTTTGGGGCAACAAATGTGTACAGGTATTCACCTAGTGGACAGAGAGTGCTATTACAGCAGTGCCACTAAATAAAGAAACAAAATAAAGAAAATTTCCTTCAGATAATTCCGACTTCCATGCCTCATGGAGACTTGGGGAAGTCTTATTTTTAACAAAAGGGTTGCTGGTATCAAATTGGCCAAGAGTGTATATGCTCATATGTAAGACAAAATGAAAATATGATGGGCGCAACATATTAGGCATATTTTGACGCACTGCTCCTAGTCATGACGCGTCGCTCCTAGTCATGACGCCCCGTTCCTAGTCATGACGCCCCGTTCCTAGTCATGATGCGTCGCTCCTAGTCATGACGCCCCGTTCCTAGTCATGACGCGTCGCTCCTAGTCATGACGCCCCGTTCCTAGTCATGACTCCCCACTCCTAGTCATGACGCGTCGCTCCTAGTCATGACGCCCCGCTCCTAGTCATGACGCGCCGCTCCTAGTCATGACTCCCCGCTCCTAGTCATGGTGCCCCGCTCCTAGTCATGACTCCCCGCTCCTAGTCATGACACACCGCTCCTAAGTTACTCTTACATCAGGTTGCTGACAAGGACTCTAGCCAATCAAACAGGCACTGGTCTGCCACAGTCCTAACTGCATGAATGTTTTCCTGAGACATCTCACAGATGAAAATCATGGCAGTAAGCTGGGTCAGTAGGGACTTGAAGTGTTAAATCCAGTTCAGATGTTTTTGTGTCACTCTTGCAGCGGATGTATGGGAACACAGACCATATGTCACAGTCCCCAACTATGACAAATGAATATTCAGGAGACAGGGTGGTGGCACTTCGCTGCATCCTCAGGAAAGAGCTTGATCTGTCTTCAGGATAGCATTTTCTGTATTATGAAAAGAGGATGGACTGTGCCGTTACCATGGACACCGGTACACAGCAAACACAATACATTATCAATTTGCATGTTAAATTAGTATCGCTTTGTGGGGATTGACAGGGATGTACATTCAGGTCTGAGTTGACTAAAGTCATATCTACAGAGTAATTTTATTTTGTCTTGTACTTCACATCACATATTAAAACAACAAATTTAAAAAGTTAATACAGTAAGTTACAGTTGCATAAAATCCAACAGTTGCTGGTAGATTTAGGAGGACAAAAAAAGAAGGCCAGTTTAATGTTCAAAAATAAATTTTAAATGTTTAAGAGCTGGATGTCTTTGATTTATATAGTAATTAAAATGTATCCTTTACTAGATAATCCATGCAGAAGACAACAGTATGGATTTGCTGTCGTCGCTTTTGGGTTTCGTGGTACAACAGGCTATCTGTAACAAATGTATGCCTTCTCTAGCAGTGCGACACCTCACACATTTCCTTGAACACAATCCAAGTATCTCAGACATCTTGAAATGAGACATTTTTCAGCTGCCAGTTTATTTCTTAAGTCACTGTGGATTTCTTTTAATGCTATTTATTATATAATGGATTTTATGAAATACAGTTATTTTCAGGTCAACTTAAGTACAAAAAAAAATCAAAAGTAGAATTCATTATATATTTATATTGCCAGAAGTACGCAGTGAACTATGAGAGACCTAAATGCAGATCAGTTTTACATAGATGTATGAATGTTTATAACAGATGTTCAGGAATATATTTCAAAATTGTGAAACACAACGAATGGGATACAAATCCTCTGTATCTTTAGGCATAAATATTTGATTATTTGATTGCTTATATTAACCCTAACCTTGCAATGATTAAATTGTTATTAAAATGCCAGTGTATTTAAATATTGAATATTGAAATACTGATATATAGAATGTAGAATATTGAAAACAAGCTGACCAGTAATTGCCGCTGCTATCACTAATCGCTAACCAGTATGATTTACAGAAAAATAAAATTGTTTGCAACTTTTACATGTGTCACAACTATTAAATGTACCAAATTTATCAAAAAATGTACTTTTTTGTTTTGGTTTAATTTCTTCAGTAAAAGTAAAGGATGTTGATTAAGCAAAAGCAACTCGGACAATATTGTGATTAACAAATGAAACCTGATTTGCTTAACACTGTTTTAGTACTAGTTCCTTATAGCTTTTGTAAAGATGGTAATTTAATCCATCTTTAATACAAATGAATCAGGAATAAAAAACGCAGCGTGCTGACCACTTCCGACCGTGCCCATGTTACCAAACTCAGTCAGCCCAAAGTTACTCACCTGAGTAAAACATGCAGACCTTTCTCCCAGGAGAGCTGACATACTACAGGGGCTGTTTTCTTTAAGTAAACCTACCATCTGGAGCCGTTCATTCAAAACTTAAATTATATGTATATAATGTTGTATTCCCATTACATTTCCAACCTAAAAGAAACTTAAGGTAGACAAGACAAGAAAACAGAACCGGTGTTATATTTTAATTAGGGACCATAATAACACATCAGTTGAGTGATGTATAAATGAAATTTTCACTACAATTCCCTATTTGCTAAGCGAGCTTAGAAAAAACATATATTTGGATCAGGTAAAAATCACAGCTTTTCGAATGTATGAAAAACTAAAATCATAACTCCCACGTTCCCCTACATGCGTAATCTGTGTCGAGAAGAAACAGAGATGTTAGCGAGGTAAGAAGCAGCCAAAGGCCAAACACAAGGACATCCCTTCCAATCAAGGGCACCTGGCACTGACAAAATCCCTTTTCCAGCATTGGCCAGGAGAGTTACGCCTCCGAGCTTATGGAGAAAGTTTATGGGTTTAATTGTTCCTCGAGACTGAATACTTAACGCTGCATAAACAGAACTACGACTTTGTCCTTGATTCTGCCACAGCTACGAGTGCCTGCAGTTAACTTGGGGGGAAGCTTCATTGTGTATAATATTCACACTTAAGATGAAACAAAGTGCAGAAATCCTTTTCTGTCAGAAAAAGTGCTCCGTGGCCTGCAGGTGCAGCAAAACATCTGGTGAGACAGGAAAGAGTGGGTGCAGAGGACTCTTCAAATGACAAGTTTTAATTGGGCTGCCTGTGTATTTGTGTCTGTGTGCTTGCGCATGTGTGTGTGTCTGCACATGTGTGTGCACATGTGGGGCAGCGAGAGCGTTACCATGGCAGAAATTAGCACTAATAAACATTATCTGCTAAATGCCATTACGAGGATACCATGTCAACGTTGTGCTTTCAGGGGACTCGAGGTCCGTTCAGCAAACAGGCTGTTGTATGATGGCTGTAGTGATAAATAGCACAAAGGAGATTTTTTTTTTGGTGTTGGCCATGGAAGGGAGAGTGACCTGTCACCTAGCAGAGGCTGGGTATAAATTTTCAAGTAGTCAAGTGTTGATTGTTCTCATAGCTACATGTAACTAAGGTAAAATAAGATGGTACAAGATGAGTTAAAGCTTTACTGATCCAGTGAAGGGGATTTTTTTGTTGTTGTTCAGAAGTACCCAAAACTAAACTCCCAGCACCCCAAAGAAATAAAGTTTGATATGTGTAGCATATTCATTTTTAATTACTGATGACTCATGCATTATATTCCTGAATGTAACTTTGTGGTGTTCATATTGAACTCGTGTGATTAAATTCAATAAGCGTGAGATGCACTCTTTTCCTAGTGTGGTGGATCTTTACCATTTTGTAGTAGCCATTAAACGGATGTGCAGGGACACAAGGAAAATGTACAATTTCAAATCACTACTTCGTACCGGCAGTTGTTAGTGTGGGGCATGGCACAGACGGAAAGAGTGACAATCCATGGAGTGGCTCACAAGAAAATAGGGATTATTAACCAAAACTGAAAATGGGTAACAAAGGGGGAAGCCACAAAACAAAAGAGTTAAGAACAAACCAGGAGAAATAAGAACTAACTAAAAGAACCACAAAGTAACATATTAGGGAACAGAACAAAAACTGAGAGCAGGACTAGGGAACAACCAAATAAACAGGCAGTAACATCAATATAGCTCAAACATCTGCAGACACCTAAACACACACATCTTAAACATGTTAACGACTAACTGAAGTTTAGGGCAGACACTTAAATACATTCAGACAACAAGGCTAACAAGGGTCAGGTGTGGACCATAACCAAATCAACCAATCAGTACAGGAAAACAAGAAACAGGTGAAATAAGTTACAATTTACATGCACTAGAAACTAGGAAATATTCACTAAGGGCTAACTAAACAAGAAGAGACTAGGAACAAAAGCAGAACATAATTTAATAATGGACAGGCAGGGTAGACTATAAACAGGGACACAAAGCAAAGACAATACCAAAAGCTATGGATAAAATAAAACCCAACAAATTAAATGAAAGGTGAGGCAGGCCTTATTCTGGCCTTGAACCCATGACCGGAGTGGTATCTACTTCTGAGCTGCTCACTCAAAGCCATTGAGCTACATAACAACCCCAGCTCCAAGAAAACATGCTAGGGCTACACTGGGAACAGGATGGCCAATGCCACCTGCTGGCCAAATGGGGACAAAACAAATGGGACAAGGCGAGATGGGCACTGACCCTGACAATCAGATAGTTACAGCGAAAGCACTGATTTAAACAGGCTGCTGGGTAGCTTCTGATTCATTACGTTAAACAAGGTAACCTAGATAAACAACACAATATAGTCGACAAAGATATGAAAACGTAAATTTGAAAGCCATTTTGTCACCTGTCTTGTTATCATTTTTAGCAGGCTTTCATACCAGTGTCAGGAGTTGTGGTTTGTTAGGTTTTTTTTAACATTTTGCTAAATTTGATTTAATCAGACAAATCAAGAGAGGTGTTTAAGAGTGGCAAGAAAAAATCCACTGAAACACCAGATTAGACAACTAACTTGTTTCTCAGTTTATCAAATTGCTCTCAAAACAGAAGGTGAATGTTAATGACGTTAATGCTCTAAAATCAGAAGGCTGATAACCATTTAAAGTGCGCTTAATAACTGAAAAGCCTTCAGCAAAACAAATATTGCAAACACGGCAAATTATAATATTTTTAACAATGTTTTAAAATGAAATGAACCAAGTTACTATGATTCCCTGCCTTTCCCCTCCATCAGCTTTCCCATGAGATGCTGCTAACTAAATGATTTGACGTTAGTATTGAATTCTGGGATTGTGTGTAATGTCACGACTGACGCTCTCGTGCCGTTTACAACCATGAGGTTTATATTAAAGATCTTGATAACACTTTACAAAGAAACTAAGTGTTAGTTCCACATTAATCCCATGTTTGTTCATCATTAATCATTCATAATGGTTCTTGTATTTCATGCAGTTACTATATTTGTTCACGATTTGTACTTGAGTAGTAACTGATTTGCGAAGGGCCTCCTCAAGTAAAGTGTTACCAAAATCTTTAATTAAGCCATAATTTGAATGCAAGTATATCGATATAAACAGTATTATGTCATTCTATATCTCATTTTGAAAATGTATCAAGAGCAACGTCAGAATAGAACAGTTTTCAAATATATTGTGTGCCTCCCCTTGGTTCTTGCTGAGGCCCCTTAGTGGGCTGTGGCTCTCCGGTTTAGAACCACTGTCCTGTGGTATCTGGCACCAAGACATTAGTAGCAGATCCTTTAAGTCCTGTACGTTGCAAGGTGGGGCCTCCGTGGATTGAAATGGTTTGTCCAGTACATCCTGCAGATGCTCAATCCAACTGAGATCTGGGGAATTTGGAGGCCAGTTCAACACCCGGAACTCTTTTTCATGCTCCTCAAACCATTCCAGAACAATATTTTGCAGTGTGACAGGGTGCGTTATCTGCTGAAAGAGGCCATGGCTATCGGGGAATACCGTTGCCATGAAGGGGTGGACTTGGCCTGCAATACTGTTTAGGTAGATGGTACATCTGCATGAATGCGAGGACCCAAGGTTTCCCAGCAGAACATCGTCCAGGGTGTCACACTGCCTCAGCCAGCTTGCCTTCCTCCCAGTGAAACCTGGTGCAAACTCGTCCCCAGATAAATGACACGCGTGCATCCGGCTGTCGACGTGATGTAACAGATAATGTGACTCATCAGACCAGGCTACCTTCTTCTACTGCTCTCTGGTCCAGTCCTGACACTTTGTGCCCACTATAGGTGCTTTACAGGGTTAGGGTCAGAGCTAGGTTTAGGGATACGCAACAAGCTGTGATATACCTGCCGTTTTGGAGATGCTCTGACCCAGTCGTCTAGCCATCACAATTTGGCCCTTCTCAGAGTCGCTCAGATCTTTTCGCTTGCCCATTTTTCCTACTTCCAGCACATCAACTTCAAAAACGGACTATTGACTTGCCTAATATATAACAGCCTCCTTGACAGGTGCCATTGTAAGAAGATAATCAATGTTATTCACTCCAGCTGTCAGTGCTTTTAATGTTATGGCTGATCAGTGTATGTAGCCATATATTTATTAATTTGTTTAATTATTTCAACGGGAAATGGTGTGTAAATCAGCAAAGCTTCAGAGTCATTGCCTTAAACAGTAGGTTGCATGTAAGAATGAGGGAAATGCAGGAAGTGAAGACAATTCCCTTTGTAGTTACTTAACTACACTTAAATGCAAATGCAAATCTGATGGAAACTGAACGTCTCGTTCATTATTATGTCAATTGTAGTGACAAATCTTTTCCCACCATTTTGCAGGCAACAGTGAGTCAGATTCCATTCCGCAGGCAATACAATCAGTCACAGAGAGAGGACAATACGTTCAATCAATTGGAGAGGAGACCAACTAAACTGAACAAAATTATTTCCTGCTACTTGTTGAAAAACTTTCTCGAATCCCTAATAAAACATTCCCGAAGGTCTCCCATATTACTCTGGATCCTTGTGTTTTAAAGGTTTTCTGGAGGGGGGCAGGGTGGGGGGAACCATGCACATGTAGATGAAGTGAGTAATTATGATCAGGGGAGGGAAGCACTTTATCACCGTGGTTTCCATCTGTGACCCGACAGCCCATAATTCCAGGCATCTGCTTTCATTTGTAAAGTGCTCACTTAGCCTCTTGCTTCGCTTCACTCTCTCCTCTCGTCCTGCGTACAAGGTGCTCGCCTGCTCTCACCTGCGCGTCCTTCCATCAGTCTTTTATCACTTTTTTGTGCTCACATTGTCATTTATATTTCCCCGATAGAGTAGTATTCCTTATTCCGTAAATCAGTATTAAATATACCACATTACCATATAGCTCGTTGCATCATGGATGTTGCTGCTAAAAAATAATTAGAAGGAATATATTTCTGGATGTAACTGATGGGAAAGTCTTTATTTCTTATGTATTGGCCTATGTTTTTCAATTTTGGGACAAAATTTGGGTCCAAAGCCCTCATATTTAGACCAAACCTTACCTACAATAAACCTGTATTCCTAGATGGTGTGTGTATAATCCCCACTGACAGACCAGTGACTAACTGCCCATAGAAACACATGAGAGCAAGGGCTCTTCTGCTTTATTTAAGTTGGGAGTTTAGGTTTGACTGTTTTTTTTTATTAATTCAAAGGTGGGAGGCTACGGTACTAACTACAGTGTCACCGTGCCGTTCGTGTGGTTAGGAACAAGAATTAAGAACAAGAATTAGTTAAACTTTTAAACAGAACAAAAAGGAGACTCCACAACAATGGCTTTGTGCTTGATTTTTGCTGCCAGTAGAGCAAAATGTTTATAAATGTAAATTTCATGGTTATGCCCTTCAAAGAAAGTCAGTACTGAAGAATATACTTGCCAAAATGCACGGCAGGAAGAACAATACGGCACACTGAAAGGGGTCGCTTCAGTTCTTGACCTTTGACCTGTGGATCATGGGCCTGCCTAACCTTTAACCCAGTGGACAGCTTCGGCAGTCTGATCTATTAATTGCTTGGGGGCAATGTGGAGAATGCAATACCATTATAAATCACTGCTTTTTAATTAAAGGATTGTTTTAACAGCACAGCATATAAACACTAATGTTATTAATGGACTGCAGGAGCCAACCGAAGGAATCGGAAGAAACTTTGACAAACTCCACACACAGAGCAGAGGCAATGTTACTGTACATCTAAACTGGATGAATTATGTAACTTACTGAAACTGTACAGCCTTTTAAACAAAACAAGAATCTCCTAGATATAAATAGCTGTACATATGCATGATTTTAAAATTAACTTGGGAAATACACCATCACTAAAACCTGAATAAAGATATATTGTTTATGTCTGCAAGGAGGTAGCAGTATATGTACAAATGACAATGAAGTTTTTGATTCCGTTTTTTTAAAGTCTACATTAAGTCAAAGCCATTTCATTTATTTGTAACCGCTTGTCCTATTCAGGATTATTGGGGGGGGGTCTGGAGTCTTTGGGTGCGTGTTAGCTGTAGCCTAATGGCTAGGGAAACACACCCGTGTTTAGGCGGTTGTTGGCTTGAATCCCTGACTAGCAAGGTCCTGTGTTCTGGGTGCTAAATAATAGCTGCCCCCTGTTATGTCACATATGGGTTAAATGTAGAGAACACGTTTTGTTGTTGTGCACTGTGGTGTGTCCACAATGACAACTACTCGCTTTTACTTCACACCATTCTCTTACACATGCACAATTTGGAAACTCCAATTAACTCATGCATGTTTTTAGACTGTGGGGGTAAAACTAGAAAACCCCGCTTACATAGAGTCGTGACAGAGACTTGAACCCAGGTCCCACAACCATGAGGCAACAGGGGTGAGTGTCACATCACTGAGCCACACAGACGTCAGGACACCAGTCTGTGATAGTTGGTTTAGAATTCAGCATTCTTACCTATATGTGAGTAGGTAAAGAACTGTTTAATAGTCCATGCTTGTGTTTATATATACATTTAAATATAAACTTGTCTACTGTAAGGAGTTTTAATTAACTTAGCAAGCAGTCGTGTTTATCTACAATTGTGACTTTCTCACATGATCTTCACGATTTCCCACCTATCGCTGGCATTACAGCCTGTGCTGAAGGGGTGCTAACTTTGTTTTGTCTCTTCCGTACAGACAGTAAACCACCAGACATACACCAGACATACACCAGACTGTCCAATTTATCGACGAGTAACAACAAAAGCATCTTAGCGGTGGTGACCAGAAAATCTCACCATAGGCACTGGCTTCTCAGCGTGCTCCAGGAGTTTGTCTTGGGAGAAATCCTGGCAAGGATTATATAGCTAAACCGTATCTATGCCTTCATCCATCTCCCAGTCGCTTATCTTGGTCAGGGTGACTGGAGGCTTGGAGCCAATCCCAGACAGCACAGGGTGCAAAGCAGGGGCGCACGCCGGACAGGATGCCAGTGCATCGCAGGGCACAAGGCAGGGGTACACGCCGGACAGGATGCCAGTGCATCGCAGGGCACAAGGCAGGGGTACATGCCGGACAGAATGCCAGTGCATCGCAGGGCAAAAGGCAGGGGTACATGCCGGACAGGGTGCCAGTGCATCGCAGGACATAAGGCAGGGGTACACGTCGGACAGGGTGCCAGTGCATCGCAGGACATAAGGCAGGGGTACACGCCGGACAGGGTGCCAGTGCATCGCAGGGCACAAGGCAGGGGTACACGTCGGACAGGGTGCCAGTGCATCACAGGGCACATACACACATTCACTCAATCATACAGTATGGGCAATTTGGAGACGCCAATTAGCCTAACTGCTTGTCACTGGAATGAGACCAGAGGACCCAGAGCAAACAGGGAGAACATGCAAACGCCATCCTCACAGCATCACCAAAATACCCTGAACTGTATCAGAAATCACCTGAATTATCATATCACCAAACACACATATTTTTCTCCAATCTGAAAATAAAACATAGAGCAAATGTACAGTGTTCACTTTTGTTTAGTGCAGGAACAATTAAAAGGTTAATGTGCCAGTGCATGTCTGAAATATCCACACCACACAGGGGCCTCAACAGCACTAACGGCCCCGAGGAACCACACTGGTCAGGGCATTAAACACGAACACATCATTTCAGAGTATTTGGACCTTAATGCTTCTCTCCATGCTAAGCAGATATTTTAGAACACTACTGACTACCTCTATGCACAGAACCTCGCCTGGAGTTTGTTACAACTCGAATGCTGAGATGTGTCCACCACACTCAAACTGAGACATGTAATATGAACGTTGAACATTAATCAGAACGTATATCTTAGAATACATTACTGTGCCTCTACTGACCCGGTGAAACCTTGGTCCCTCAGGATGGCTGCAGTTCGGACGAATCCCCCGACGGCTGGAGAAACAATTATCTCTCCTGCCTTTTTTTGTTTTTTCCAGTTCATGCTCAGAAAGCAGCTGCTTCTTCTCGGGTCGGTGAGAGAGGCGGCCATTCTCTGCTTGCTTTGGCCGCATCATCAGCTGCTTACCTGCATATTTTTCAGAAGAATTCTACCCATTCAGTTGGAAACACAGGGATTCATGGTAAACAATGCTATTTCGAGATATTAAAAAAGACACACAAATCCCCGAGTATAATCTAATTTATTATAGAGGTATCCGATGGGAATCAGAGAAGGATAATTGTGAACAGGGACTTTGGTGAGAGCTGCCATTGAGTGCTGAAATTGGAGTCGGTTGTTAGTTACCAGCTTTTTTCTTCTTTTATAATCATCACATAAATTCATAGCAAGCTCTCACAGCTTGCATAGCTGACGGTTTTTGCAGTTGCAGCTTTCTTGTGGTTACTGTGTCATTCCTGGATATGTACAATGGCACAATAGGGAAGTTGTGGCGTATGAGAAATTAATAACAAAATCTTTATCAACACCAAATGCAAACCACTTACTTTTTTTAAAAAAAACACAGCCAAAGGAATGTTATCTTATTTTTAATACTGTTAAACTGAAGTTAGAAGAACTATTTGTCTGCATTGCTTTAGGTGTATTTCATAAAATAATTATTAGTGGGGTTTTAGAGACATTCATAAATTTATGCATAAAATCCCATGAAAGTGGATCACAAATGAGTCCCTCACGATGGCAAAAACGGGTGCTGGATTAAGCACTTTGTTAGCAATCAATCTGTAGAATGTAAAGTGTTAAACATCCTCAGACCATTAAAAATAACCAGTGGGACTTGCGGTGCCCTCATTTATCTACACGTGAGCTCCATCTCACCCCAGGTAGAAACCAGGTTTCCTGTGACAAAAACTTAGTCATTAATTATCCAGTACATTTCCACAGCTATAGAGAAATCTTAATGGATTTGGACCTAAACAAAAAAAAAACCAAGTGAATGAAAGATAAAGAGAAAAAGTAAGGAACCAAAGAGATGTGGAGCATGGATTTCCACGAGGCCTTTTTCGTGGTTTAGAGGAAGTGGTAGGGCTTTATAATTATTCCAATTATCATGGCACACTATGAGAACTTGATTAATAACATAGAAAATATTGTTGTGGCAATTAGCCATATGGTAGTGGGACTCTTCTCCGTCACGAATTTGCCATTAGCATCTACTTATGTTTGTCAGAGCCACGCATCTGTGACAAGCTGAGGTTCTGCTCACCTTGCTCTTGCCCAAGTGAGACACACTGAAGAAATGTTTATTCCTCTGAGCTCCTCGCCTCAGTTAATTTTTCTTGCTGCATCCAGTCTGACTAGGGACAAATGTCATGATCGTCTGGGACGACTCATCAAACCCTGATGCTCGGAGGCCAGTGTGCCGAGTAAATTACTTCCCGCAACCCGCGGTGCATTTGGCCGGTAGCTTTAACATGGTAGTCACTTTCTTGGACCCTGTGGTAAGGCTTCTGCCAAATTCCCTTGCATCAGCATGTGTCAAAATGTCTTGTCTGGAAGGCAAGATCAATGCTGAGTGACTGTAGAAAATGGAAACATAATGAGTTTAAGAACAGAAATGGACTAAAGGCAGAGGTGTAAAGTACTTGAGTAATTTTTCTTGATTACTGTACTTAAGTATTATTTTTGGGAATTTTTATTTTACTTGAGTACAACTAAAAATGAATAATTTTACTTAATTACATTTTTAAAGAAAAAAAGTACTTTTTACTCCTTACAATTTTATTTACAGTCAAAAAGTAAATCATTTTAAAATACTCATTTTAGGAGATCACTTCATTCTATTTTCCCTTGCTAACAAACCAATTGATTTGTGCTGAATCCCAGTTTAATTAAAATGTTTGAACCCTGGTCATTGGGCTGTGAGGAAGCAGTGCTAACCACTGTGCTATCTGGCCAACCTGCCTCCTACTGTTCCCTGTAGGTAACTGATGTATTTGCTTTCTTTAGGCTCTAGCTCACATTCTTGCTGATCAGTGTTTCAAGCTGTCTGTAGTTATGGTAGTTATGGTACCTCTAGTTTGGGACTGGCCTCTGTGTGAAACTAAGTAGGATTTGGTCAGGCCAGTGCTTGGATGGGAGCCCAGTTGGGTTGTTGGTCTGTGAAGGTCCTGGTGCATTAAGGGTTGTTTGGTATCTTTTGGAAAAGGTAGGGGTGACAAGGGTTGTTTGGTATCTTTTGGAAAAGGTAGGGGTGATGTTCTGACTAAAATTGGCCCATCTGTTTTACCTAACTGTGCAGGGTTCACACACAGGGAGCTATGGGGGTGAGGGGGATTTGAACCCTGGTCCTTGGGCTGTGAGTCAGCAGTGCTAACCACTGCGCTATCTGGCCACCCCCTCCTACTGTCTGCTGTAGGTAACTGATATAGTTGCTTTCTTTAGGCTCCAGCTCTCATTC
>JAODJU010000138.1:18062743-18090293 GCA_026776725.1 Gnathonemus echidnorhynchus | reverse complement strand
TAAGAGTTCCTTTCACTGGAACTAAGGGGCCAAGCCCAACCCCTGAAAAACAACCCCACACCATAATCCCCCCTCCAACAAAGTTTACATTTGGCACAATGCAGTCAGGCAAGTATCGTTCTCCTGGCAGCTGCCAAACCCAAACTTGTCCATCAGACTGCCGGACAGAGAAGCGTGAGTCGTCACTTTAGAGAACACATCTCCACTGCTCAAGTCCAGTGGTGGTGTGCTGTACACAACTGCATCCAACGCTTTGCGCTGCACTTGGTGATGTTTGGCTTGAATGCAGCTGCTCGGCCATGGAAACCCATTCCATGAAGTTCTCTATGCCCTGTTCTTGAGCTAATCTGAAGGCCACATGAAGTTTGCAGGTCTGTAGCTATTGACTCTGCAGACAGTTGACTTCTGCACACTGTGCGCCTCAGCATATGTTGTCCCTGCTCTGTGATTTTACGTGGCCGACCACTTCGTGGATGAGTTGCTGTTGTCCCCAAATGCCTCCACTTTGTTATAATACCACAGAATATTTAGTAGCGAGAAAATTTCACGAATGGACTTATTACACAGGTGGCATCCAATCACGGTACCACAAATTCACTGAGCTCCTGAGAGTGACCCATTCTTTTGCAAATGTTTGTAGAAGCGGTCTGCATGCCTAGGTGCTTGATTTTATACACCTGTGAGTATGGAAGCGATTGGAACCTGAATTCAGTGATTTGGAGGGGTGTCCCAATACTTTTGCCACACACACACACACACACACACACACACACATTGTACTACACTCACACACACCTACATACACCAATTTATAGTGCATTTACCTGTATTTTACATATGTTACCTATCTATATTACCTAGTACAAGGCGCCTTGGGGCAATGAAGTAATGCATATCCAATACTGCAGTGACCATAAGGGGTACAGTATTCCATATCTCAAAGACTCATGGGATTTTTGTACCAGCTTCCAAATGCAGCCACCTGGAATCCCTGAAGGATTTTCCTTAAATTCTGAGCACAAGTTTGCTACGTTGCTCTTACTCTTTGATCCAACTCATCCCAAACCAGCTGGATGGGGTTTAGGATGGGGGTTTGTGAGGGCTGGGTCATCTGTCATCGCACGCCATCTCTTCACAAGTTCACAAAATGCGTAGAGTCATTATTGAAGCATTTAGGTGAGTCCAGTAGGTGAGTCCAGACTTTTGACTGGCCCTGTATATATAATACTCATATATGTCATTTTGTAATACCGTGTTAAATTCACAAATCATACAATAGGCAGCATGTGAAAAAAGCCTCAAAATTTTATTTACCACATTTTCAAAATTCCCAAATTATTAACAATGTAACTTAAATTGCTTGGCTACATGCAGCTTTTTCATCTCTTTTTTTCTCCGGTTTCACATCCAAAAATGGAGAAGAAGGTTTCCACGAGCATCAAAGTATCTCGATTGAGACAGAATTTCACAAACGGATAGCATCCTTTTCCACTGCAGCTCCCCCAGCCCCCACGCATCAGACGCATGTCACAAAAGACGGAAAGTTCACAGCGAGACCGTTGCAGCCCACCCTCCGAAGCTCGCACTGTGATATGAGACGTGGTAGGTCTGTTGTCACCGTGCACTGTGAGAACGCTGTACTGTGATGTTGAAAAAAAAAGAGAAAAAACAGATACGTGACAGGATGGGTTAAAATCACTCTCAATAAGCTCCCCTTTGTGGCTTTCAGCAGGAAAAAAAAAACAAGTGAAAGCCAATATGATGGCTGAAGGGTGTTACAGGGTTTAAAATCAGAGGTGCAGATCAAAGCGATTGTGTAAACATGGTGAACGAGCAGCATTTCATAGATCTGAAGTGAGAGAATAACACTTGTCTTGTGTTTTTCCCACTAAACCTAAACAAGACATAGACCTCGAATGCCAGTATCAGTTGAGGAACCTTTGCAATGTAAGGTTTTGATGAGACAAGTATTACTTAGAAAACTATTGAGTAATTATACTTTTTTACTATAAGTTTTTGCCTGGCTCACACTAAACTGGAAAATAAACCCAGAGGCTGAGAAATATCAGTAAATACACGTCTAATAATTATTTGATTATTAGGTCCTAGTGATCAAACTACAATATAGGAAAACATAAAGAGACACTTTAATGTAACAACAGCAACAAAATACCTTGTCATTTAAAGTGGTAAAGAACATCACCAGCTACTTCACAAGTGATAGTAATGAAACATTTAATGTAAAGTGACAGGAATTGTTTTCCTGATACTTAAAATCCATTTGGATAATTCAGCTGAAGTATTAAGTTTGATGCCTGAGAAGTTTATCATTTTTTGTCGTGTGTATATTATGTCAATAGTATACAAATGTCCCAAATATTCCAAAAAGAAAAATCTCTCATGTCATTCAATTAATATCGGTCATTATTAGCGACACAAATCCATTATTTAAACATAAAATCCTGTCAGTACCTATGTTTATAACAGGATGTTAAAGCTTTCTGTTGTCTCCTACTTAAAGTGGTACGCATGTAAAAGTCTTAGGTAGTCAAAGAAAATAGCGCTTAAATGATCATCATGTCGGAGTAAAACTGTGATATAATGTTTGATCAAGTGTGTCAGCTTAACTGCTTCAAAACCTCAATATTTACCACAACCATCCAATGTTCCTGTTCCTAATTAAAGCCTCTGCTCTTAACATACCTGTTTCACACACACACACACACACACACACACACACACACACATTTCCTTTGACTGCCAAAGACTTTTGCCTAAGACACATATAGCTGCAAACAGCTGGAGAATAAATGCATGAATGGATGGACAAACAGGGGCCAAGCATATTCTCAAGGTTTTCAATACTCCTGCATGAAAAACTGCTCCACCAGGACTTATGTCAGTGTTACTTATACATAAAGTCACTGTTACTTATACATAAAGTCAGCACATAAAATTATTTGGCATGTATGACAGGATTAGGCAAGGCACATTAATGCAGATTAGAACTTTCGGTATCTCATCATCTTTTTTCCTACTGTTTTGTCTGTTTTGTGTGTCTTTAATACTGGTGTCGATGTTCTTGCAGCACTTATGTTCTCACAGCCTAATCACAACTCAGAATTCTTTTGTTCCGGAGGAATTTGTTCCACTGGCTTTGAAAAGCAAAGAAATATTTTTTTAAAACATCAGCCTGTTAAATCAGTCCATCATCGATGCCTCACAAAACAGATAAAAAGAGTTTATAATGGAAAGCTGTTTATAAACATCTTCAGTGCAGCTGTCACCGGATCTAAACTTACAGTTGCACGAAAATCTTATCTTTTAACAGAAAGACTTATTCACATTTATTCCCTGCCATCAGCTAATCAGCATGAAGCTGTAATCCAAAAAAAGTCTTATAACAGAATGATCTGAAATGTACTATTTAGTTACATTTAATCCATAGACACTTTAATGTGTAAATGTGTCAATATGCTATGAAGAATGTAGCTTACCTTCCATTTACCTTCTGTTTAATGCAGTGTCTTGTGGCCTAAAGGTTAATCATTGCAACGCTATGAACAGCCAAATTCTGGTAAATGTCAATACTCCCTTTTCTGTAAGCGCTCTCTGTAAGGTAGGAAAGAGAAGATAACATGCTTAGTTATATATCCCAAGGGAAAAGTCTGTTCAGCAAAGAAGTGGGAAAGAATAGCAAAAAGACAGAGCAGAGGAGAATAAGAATATTGCTAAGAATGGGATGCGTGAGGACAGCACAAGGCAGGAGCTAATGGGACTTAACCAACACGCAGAAATAACACTGTCTGCCAAAAGGTAGCCTGCAACAGATAGGGTACTACCCTACACTATCCATTAAAACACAAAACTCCACAAGTAGAGAATTGTGCTAACAATGCAAAGGTTGTGGGTTTGAATCCCCCCAAGCACACATAAACTGTAACCCTTCCCTTGGCTGTAAGTTGCTTTGGATCAAAGCGCCCAATAAATGAGTAAAATCAGCACAGTCAATGGTTCAGACTCAGTGCTGCTAGACAGATGAGATAAATTAAGTAGTTTCATGCAATCGTCGGTCTTGTTGAAGTATATAAAAGGAGGAGTAACACAAATAAAGACTTTGACACGTCTTGATATGTCACAAACCAATGAAAGGAATTTAATGGGAATTAATAAGGCTTTATCAGTGCATACACAAGAGGTATAAATATGAGCATGTGCCAAGATTAAAAAAGTCTCCTTCTAGATGGCAAATGAGAGCAGATAATGAGAATTTATGCATCAATAGCACATTAATGACATAGCAATGAGACATTATTATTACTATTATCATTGTTAAATAGACACTTTTGCACATAACTTGAATAAACACATGGATGCCTAATAAGCAAACGACAATGTCACGTGGTCCCAGTTGGGATTGGATCCCTTAACCTCTCAGTAACGAGCCCATTCCTAAACCCCTTAACTATTAGTGCCGTTTGCTGCTCTGTATGTTATGCTGATATATTTAGTAACTCAGCTCTCATGAGGAATGGAGGCATTGAATCTGCTGAAGGCTGCATGCTTCTCTACGTGGCTTTTGGTCAAATTCCGAAATACGAAAGAAGTGCAGGTATGGCCCATGTGTAAAGGTGTCTGACGGCTGAAATGATGGAGACCCAGTCAGGGTTTTTTTTTTTTAGAGATGTACACTGTCCTGTGAGCACGCCATACATTAAATCAACAAATCAGGCAGAAGCAAACCTTAAGAGGTTCCCCCAAACATGGTGCCAGCAGTTTACTGGGAAAAAGAACAATTTGCAGAGACGTGACATCTTTGACACGCCAGTGTGACACCGACACAATTCAAGTGGCTGATTCCCCGTGTCAGGCACAAGAACAACAGAGAGCACAGGCATCATTGTTAAATAAACACATCGGCTGAGGAAAAAGTGAAGGCGTTTGTACAGGAAATGTAATTACAGAGATGACAATGCTTTGAAATATCACAGCAGGTCAGGAATGTTTCAAGAACAGGATGTCACAATAGCATCAATGTCACCCCCAATCCCTGTTTCCTCCTGTAAGGCAGTGCGGAGTACACCTAACACATTTTGGTTTTGACTAAGTTATTTTAAAAACATTAAATATTAAAGATTTTTATACAAGCAACATATACTTTTCTGCTACAAACACTTGAAATTTGTTTCTAGGACCTGCCGTTCTTGTACAATTGCACCGAAAGTGGCGGAACTAAACTGTTGCAACTTACCCAATGGGTGGGCTTAATTGTAACACTTGCTAAGAAAGTCTGTTTGAATGCATTTAATTGAATGCAATTCTATCTATACATTATAAGTTGCTATTTTTGGCTGTTTATGGATCTATCTGTCTAAATACATTCAGGAACCACACAACATTGTTTGGGAGTTAAAAAGTCTAACAGGGGGATCTGAGGGGGAAAAAAAACTAAAGCCTCAAAAACTGTACTTAGACGCTTTGGAAATGTTGTTCTTGAAACCTTCATGCCAATAAAGCCATTTGAATTGAAAATAAGGGTTTTTATTTCATTATCGTCGTACACTCACTCTGCGTGACTCTGCTGTATCTCCATGGCTGGCACAGCCCTAACACTTCCTATGAGTTGATTACATCTTTCAAAACAATGCCGTATTTTAGGCAACAAAGCGGTTATTAAGGTCATATAAGATTGGATTCGGTGACTTACACACACAGCTCAGTAATCAAAAAACAGGTACGATAAAGAAATGTATTTTCGTGCCGTGCAAACATTCTTTGCTGTATATCTCCACGAAAACACGTCCAAATTTTCTTAAAATTAGCAGAAGACCGTCTGCTGGCAGTGTATTCAAAAGGCCAGAAGCACTCCTTGCTCGACCCTGTGGTAATATGTCAACTACGTCAGTATCACGTTTAACCCCGTGTTAGCTTGTGCCCCGCGCTTCCTGCTCACATTCCTGCTTTGATAGAACCTGAAACACCCGTTACCTGCCCATGATACGGCTACCTGCACTGCTGTTGAATACTCTGCTCCGGTACTTTCAGTGTCTAACATTTCTATAATCATACAAATACACCTCACTGTTTGCTCTTCGCCAGGAACGTATCCCGAATGTAATGGCTTTATCTCACCTGGATCTCGGCCTGCTGCTCTCCTCGTAAACACAACACTGACTGCATATTTTTAATTGGTTACACCCAGTATATTTAAAAACAGGAAATGGAGGTGTATAATTCTTTTTCTGCCGGATAATCTTACCTTTGGAAAACTAAACGGACTGTGAAAGGAAACCAGGGAGGAGGAGACGGTGATTCCATTCGTGCAGAATATCCCTCTGAAAAAGCCTATTTCGCAGAGAAGGGAGAGATTTACCGCGTTTACTGAGATAATACACAGATTGTTTGGTTTGGACGGCTTCCATATTTGCGACTGATTTTGAGAGAATAATTGGGATATTTGTACATGATTTAACATGATCTCATCGACAAGGCAAGTACTAGGTCTACCTGCCTTAAGTGTTATTATTGGTCAAGTGAAAAAAGTGTCGTTCAACCCAAAAAATAAAAGTCTGACGGTTTACTGAGCCCGATGCTGGGTGCATATGAAACGTTGGTGTGTGTGTGTGTGTGTTTGTCGCTGGTAATTAAAAACAGCATGTTAAAAACTCAATGATTAGAACAACAGAGCGAAGAAGCCTCCTGGGGGAGCCCGTGGGGGGGGGGGGGGGCACATGGGCGGCTCAGATTTCTGGTTTTCTGGTGACCTTGAGCAGCACCTCAGAACCCAAGCGATGCAGCCCCGCAGAGACGTGGATGTACATGGATACAGATCAGTTTAATTACTGCTCGACTCACACGCCATCTGCGAAGGGAGCCACTTCTCCTCATGTCGGAAGAACTTTTCATTTCCCGCACTTCTCAAACTGAATAAATAAACAACAAAAAAACTTGTGATAAAATGCCTCAGAGCTGTTGCATTCATACCTGTGCTTGATACGGCTACACTTTATCACCTTCATCTTGGTTGTGTGTGTATGTGTTTTAAATATGGACCATTACAAAGGCCAGGCTATGCCTAAACTTCAGTTTTGTGTGTGAAGATAAATAGAGATGGATGGATGGATGGATGGATGGACATTGTAAAGGGGGGATTTAAGATGATTCCATGGGCCCTTGAGTGGGGGCCTTAAAAATTTGGCACATAGTTGGATTGGTCTGGGTTGGGGGCCCAATTTGATGTGCTTTCATGGGCCCCACAATCTCTAGTGGTGACCTTGGATGGATGGATGGATGGATGGATGGAAGAATGGATGGATGGATGGATGTGTCTAAGCAGGTCTGGTTGATTCAGGCCGTTGGGCGTCCCCCTGCCACAGGGCGACTCATTGCAAATTCTAAAAGCCAAAGGTAGGACCAGCCTGATACAGTATAGCGCTCCTCAGAGCAGTGCGACTGTCTCAGTCTGGTGCTGAAGGTGCTCCTCAACTGGGCCAAGACAGCCTGCAGAGAATGGGAGTCACTGTCCAGGAGGACAGCCTGCAGAGGATGGGAGTCACTCTCCAGGACAGCCTGCAGAGGATGGGAGTCACTGTCCAGGACAGCCTGCATTGGATGGGAGTCACTGTCCAGGAATGTATGACTTTGCAATGTGTAACATACATAGCAAACTGTGTTAAATATAAGTAGAATTACATATAAATATATAGTAATAATTTAAATATATAACAACCCTGGAGGGAAACATTTTGCTGAAATGCCAAACAGTCTGCAGCAAACCAAAATGTGTCTGTTCTGCCTGGTTTTGGCCTGAGCTGATAAGTTGTTCCTTTACAATAAGGGGGAGACAGCTTCGCTCTGGATCTCCCCGCCTCATACCTTCCAGTGCAAAAGCAGAAACGCGCCGCTCTACAGTCACCCATTAATCCAAGACCGCCGCATCCCAGCCAGGTAATTACATTTAAATATATTTTATCCAGTTCTTCACTGGTGGTAGTGTGAAGGGGAACAGAGTCATGAAACAATATCAGAGGGGCTGCTTTAAATTCCTCACTTTCTCAGAAATGGCTGCTTTGTTACCGGACAGTACAAGGTGCCTGACGAAGGCTGTGCCGTATCCAAACAGCACGCTCACACTCTAACTCCCATGGAAGGAAGTTAGCGACGTCTGCGGAAAGGGAATCCCTTATTCCACACTCGCTGACTTTGCTGAGAAGTACTGAGCGTGATAGCTAACAGCATCGCACATATTACTTTAAATGCAAAGAAAATGTAGACAGGTATGGTCTAATTCTTTATTCAATATGGAACTGCCATCCTTTGTACATTTCTGCATCATTGTCTAAGCCTCAGGCTTATTCCAACCCAGGGACTGACTGACTGATTGATTGATTGATTGATTGATTGATTGATTGATTGATTGATTGATTGATTGATTGACAGAGGGGTAGTGGGCAGTGGTGGCTTAATGGTTAGGGAAGTGCACTTGCAATTGAAAGGTTGCTGGTTTGAATCCCGACCAGCAAGGTGCCTCTGGGGTACCCTGAGTGAGTTACCGCCCCCAAGCGCTGCTCCCCAGGTGCTGAATTAGCTGCCCCCTGCTCTGTCACATTGTCACTTAAGGGTTAAAGGCAGAGGACACATTTTGTTGTTGTGCACTGTGTGTCAACAATAGCCCCTGATTGCCAAATTCTAATATATGGATCAGTGGATGTCCTTCTCTAGTGAACTATACAATGCTCCATTCCAAGGAAGACTGCACATATCATCCAGGCACAGTCCTACTGAAACTTCAGAGATTGGTGTGACTCTTCTCTCACACGTTTTCCACCTTCTCCAAACAAAGCTGAATGATGTACTGTCATATTACAGCCAGCAATTCGGTGTCAGCAGTTATCAAGAGAAAAAAAAAACCTTCACCAATAGGTCCAAAATTTGAATGCATCACTGTGGTTAATCGTGATTTTTAAATTTAATAATTTACCTTAAATACCTAACAAGTATAAGTTTCATAGCCTTTGTGTCACAACACAGTTTTGAAAAGGGTCTCCTATTTTCAATTTAGTAAAAAATTAAATAATACATTTCTATATATCAAAGATAAAACATTTAATAACATACACATATAAATATTACATATTAAGTACAGAGCAGGTTAAAGAGTTTACACTGATGCTAACAGGCTTCTCAGTCAACAGTTGGTTTTGAACAGGGAGGCCATTCAGGGCCATTATAGTCAACAATGACCTTAAGGAGACTCAAGATTTTCCATGATGACAGTCAATCAGTGAACCTTCAAAGCAGGAGAGGTTCATTTCTGCATTGTTAGCTTGCATATGTTTGCGTGCAAAGGGGCCGCCTTCGAGCAGCCGGGCACCTCTCTGATCTTCTGACGTTCTCAGGTATAAATAAGCCATAATGACAATATGAGGTCAGATATCAAATGTTCGAAGAAAGCCGGTTACACACTGAGCCTGACATTCAGCAGTCAAGGTCACCCTCATGTCACTTCTGAGAGGATATTGCAAACTGATAACTGTTAGCTGCTGCTTCCGTGGCTGCTGTCCTGTGTCACACATACGAAAGGGTCTGTCCTTTCTATATGTCACCACTCTTTCAGGAAACTTACTTTATCAACACACCAAAAAGAGATGCACAAATCCTTTCAGCTAATTATTAGTTGTTAGTGATCTAAGGGTCATAGGTCATTTAATCATCACCAGCCATAAATACTAGTTAATTTCTTGTTGGTGAAAGCTGTATTTACACAACCAGAGCCCTTGCACAGGGTAATATTTTGGTGATTTGAACATAGATGTCACCTTCTCTGTTAACGAGTTATAAATGATCAATTTCAGAAGCTCAGCTGTGCTTATAGGTAATATCTTAAACTGTGGGGAAAACAGACCCCTTTACTGAAAGGATGCAAGTTTAAAAACAAAAAAAAACAGAAAATTTAATACATAATATAGGACATATAATTGAAGTACAGCAACGGAAACGGCAGGTACATTTTAAAAAGAAAAATTCGGAGAGTGATAATAGATAGTGCATTGAATGGCTTTTACGTAATGGCACAAAAGATGGCTTTTGCTTCCTGTTTACACACCGTGTTCTGTTTAAACTGCATGACTGCAGCTGTGAACTTTAATTCCCGGCCGACCAGAGGCAGAGCTGCAGGTGCGGCTGCTATTTCAGCAACATGTGACCGCGAATATTGGCCTTACTTTTATCTCAGACGATGACATTCGTGTTAAAGTTTTGTAGTGACACAACCGCATGAGGCACACTAATCTATATCGTGCTACAGATTACGATCACTTCAGATACAGAAGTCTGCCTGTATGCCGGCGTGCTGAATAATGCTCTGATATGCGTCTGTGGTACTCAGCTGGGAAGTGACAGTTATTTGAAATGCAGCCCCCATCATTCACCTCATAAAACAGTGATACATAAAAAGATAATGATAATTAATTTGAGTGAGCATCTTTTGTGCTGAAAACTAAAGAAGAAAAAAAAGTGAAAATGGCAAGTTTCACTGTAAACAGAATTTGAACTGCTGTGGATTTGGGTTGGTCAAGATGTACAAGCACAATAGTTGATTCCATAGTTTGATTAATGTTATGATCCAGGTAAGTCATTTATATAAATAAACAAACAAATAAATAATCTCTGCAACACCTCTGCATTTAATTCTTTTAATTTTTTAGGTCACTCTTTTTAAACACGTACATGGGTCACCCTGTCAGTGTCCCGTAGCCCATGCAGGTCGTCCTGAAATGAGCTGCAAACCAAACCATTAAGGCATCTGTCCGAATCTCAGGGCTTGACTTGTAAACCTCTTCCTCTTGGACGTTGCGTGAGAACTGCTGGGAGAGACTGTTTGATAAAAAGGAGGGCGTTTAAACACACACATCACCTATACAAACCAGGTTGGTTCTGTCTAAAGTTTGACTAAAGGTAGGTATGTATTGCCTTGTAAATGACCACTCCAGCTAGTGTAGAATACTTTTTTATGTTAAAAAAGCACAAAAAAGGAGAACACACACTCAGAGACACTGAGAGAAAATGTTTAAATCCGACACCACTGAATAAACAGTTAAACACTGAGACTGACGGCTTCTTTCTTAGGGGAAAACAAAGATTTGAACTGAAAGCTTTACTGCTGTACTATTTTTTCGAATTTTGTATAAAAATATGTGTACCTACTATTTAAAGATATGCATGATTCAAATATATCTGCTCACAAATACAGGACAGAGTTGCTGTACTGTATGTGATCCAGTCAAGGAGATTTAATGGTTCGAAATGGTATAGAAACATATAGAAATGCAATTAAAATATAAGATATAAGAAAATATTGTGAAACATGGCTTAATGATTAAGCTATGATTGGGTAAAATAATAATTGAAAGGATTCTCAGGGAAAAAAGAATTCCTAAAAAATGAATCAGGTCCAAAAGTTGCAGAATTGGAAATTTTAAAGTAATCTGAAATTTAAAATTCTGCATTCCTTTATAAAATGACTGATGTCACTAATCATTGTGCATTATATACATACATTTTATATAGCTAAACATATATTTTGAAAGAAGGCATGCTATTCAGGAACGTAACCTTTACTAGGCATTGTGAATTATTCCCATGACTTGTTTATTCCAATTTCAAATGTCAGCTTTATACAAGTTAATTAATAAATGCATTTTTTCAATAACCAGTTCTTCTTGGACTGTTATTATCCTCAGATCTTATGTATAAAACCAACTTGTCATTTTATCAGTTCTCTGTACTCCCAAACCTGCATTTCAGTAGCTTCAGTGTAACATTAGGGGGCGCTGTGTGTGTTTATATCATCTGTGTGTCATGCTACAGGAAAACTGTCATAGTCTGCAAAAGTTTAACTGAGCTGTTCTGGGGAACTTTAAAGAGTCGGATCCCCATTGCAAAAAACAAATGGATGAAGAGCAAAGCTTGTTGTTCAGAGGCAGTATTATATATAGGAGTGAGGGGATCAAATGAGTTTATATAAATTTTTGCTTAAACGCAGGATAACTATTTTAAACAGAAGTTGTTGCGCTGATCCCATGTGAATGTCTCCACTTTCAGATATTTTTCTGCTTTTATGAGTTATTGTGGTGTAGAGCATAATTAAAAAAAAAAGATTTACATGGCACAATAACATATAGGCCATAGATTAACGTTTGCATTTAAAATTCCATCCATTCATTCATTTTCACATTGATTGTCCCAGTTAGGATGTTATTTTTTGAAGGGAATCATTTCCACATACTGAGTCTTTACACATTTTTCAGATTTACAGATTTTATAGCTACCCGTTTCCTGTTTAATTAAGCATTTTGGTGTAAAATCTTTAACTGCACCTTAATAATCTCAAGAAAACAAGCTTCTTCCTAATTGTAATCTGCACAAAAACAGTAAGTTGCACCAACTAATTCAAATTATGGCTTATGAATAATTGAAAAGAACATATTTCCCCCTGTTTATTTATACATACATATAAAATATCATTTATTCTAATAGGGTCTATAAATCAAAAGTATTTTCTCAAAAAAAAACAAACAAAAAAAAAAACCTGATAAGTGAGGTTACTGTGCAATGAGGCCAGCTGGTGGCAATAATTTAATGAAGTTTTACGGGGGCTATAAAGACAGAAAACAGATGTGGCATTAAGGATTATAAAGTTGGTAAAACTTTTAACAAGTGAGATGTATCTCAGCACTACAACAGCAGGACCTAGAATAAAAGGAATTTACACATCCTTCAATTCCAAAGCTATCAATCACATGCGTGTTATTCCTCTGGGAGCGTCTTTACATGCATATTTATCAGCTCGACATGCTAATTCCTGCTGCTTTACGCCCGCCAGGCACGTTGCGAGGCGTGTTTATGACTTATAATTGTTGATATCCTTTGATATATTTCCCTCAACTAAGACATCATTTGGTTTTGTGGCCCAAAGTCAATGAGGCATGATGACCCGAGCTTTCAATTCAGATTTACAATTCAATATCTGTTATAAGCTATTCATTACCAGCAATGTTCTGGAGAACGCCTTTATTTTTACTTGGTGAGTATGTTTTTACCAGGTTATTCTACCATTTTTAGAAGAAAAAACTTTTAGAACACGGACTGGATTTTGTGCGTTTTACTGTCCTTCACGAGCTTAACCGATGGCATAAACATTTATGTGGAGCAAGTTAAGGAAAAGTTTCTCCTGTCTGGCTACTTATGGTTTGACAAAATGCAGGCAGTCAGGCCTCCGCTAACGAGCACAGGAGGATCGGCCAGGAGATCCAGTTTAATTATTTGGGTAAATCTGAGGAAAACTTCCGCATCGCGGAGAAGGTTCTTCTCATACTTGACAGGATAAGATGTGCCAACGCCTTTCTCAAGTATCACACTATAAACCGGTGATCCCTGTGATCTCTCAGCTTAGCTCTAGGGGAAGGTCGGGTGGTGATGCTGGTGAAGCAGCTTCAAGGCAGAACTCCTGCCCGCATTGAACACAGCTGGGTCCTTCAACCACTCTGCTGAAAAATCTCTGCCTCAGTGCTGGTGTCAACTGCAATGTGGTGGCAGCCAGTCCGTGTTTGAGAGAACTGCGTGAAAAATACGAAAATTCGCAAACTATATTGGTAAAATCTTTCAGCATATTTTGGAAAATAGTTTTCAGCATCTCCGGACAGCAGAGAAATACAGTGGCTTTTAAGTCTTCCTAAATTTTCAGTATTTTCTTTGAACAATGCTGCAAGTTTCTCAAAACACACTGCAGGCATAGATAGAATCCTTCGATTTCATAATGCAAAATAGGAATAATAATTAGAAAAATTCACTTTTAAAAAAGAGATGGTCTCTGTAGGTCTTTATGAAGTATATATGACATTTGATATTCACAAGAAGCAAAATACGCTTCCATACTGGGAAAAAAATGTAATTAATACTCATCACAAATTTGTGACATTCAGCATAAAGAGGACGTAAACACATTTTTCTCCCAATTTTCTGCTAACGTTAAAGATTTTAAAGCACCATTTAAAAGTAAGAAGTGTGTCTATCAACTTCAGATCAGTCGTAAATGGTGACATCACACGTGATTTTTTATAACCGTGAATTGGAATCACCTGCAGTGACAGTGCTAAAGAAACATGAGAGGCAGTTAAATAAAAATCAACAATAACACAGGTGTGTGAAAAATGGATATCTGGCAAAGAAGATGAATTATTAATGATGGATTAAAGTATTATAACTGAAAATCAATAAACATACCTGGCTTAATTAAAATGCAAAATGCTTTGGTTTTCCATAATCCAGCACTGTATAATTATGGCATTCTATTCTGGAACACATTAACTTCCGCTTTTCAGAAAGACACAGCACCTGTTAACTTGTTTTGTGTGTTCATTTTTTTTTCTTGTTTATTTGTTCCATTTTAAATAGGGAGATGCTGGATGTCTTCCTGCCATTCTCCATTCTCGCATGGAGCAGTGTTTGTTCGCTGACAGTTGGGCCACCAACTAACATTACTTTTCCTTGCACATGGGCTCACAGCTTCTGCTGAGGTCAGCAAGGGCTTCGTGTCGCCACGAGTCACCATGTGTTTACTCATGTGCTTCAATCGCATCCCTGAGTCCACATTTCAGGGTGTTCCGCAGTCCCTGCTTGCTCTGTCCGACCACACAGTTACAGCATCCTAATCAGATGAAGTTCCTAGCAAGTTTTCAGTTTGTCCAACAATTTAAAGCATGACAAGCATTTAAAGTGGTATTTGTCTTTTGAGTTAGGCGCATGGTATCTGTGCACACGTATCTGACACGTAGATACTACATTGGTAAGCGCATCTGGTTTACAGGAAGACTTGCAAATGCATGCATGCATAGTAAACTTGCAGTACCTGCCTGAAAATAAATGCCGAGTGTTTCAGAGAAAACTAATCATAAACACAAGTGTTATTAGCCGCATTGGGGCAAACACGTAAAATATGCAATTATATAATAATTGAATTGGCACTGTACCATAAAATCACAAGACAACATATTTAATAAAAATATGGTCGTGATATGTCATTTTCTGTTACTGTAAGATGTTAAAAATCCAACAAAGGTGAGCGTGAAAAGAATAATGTTTAGGGTCATGTTCTTGCAGACAGAATGCAATAGAAATAAGTCATCATCAACCCAGAAAAACCCTCTTATAGTCTCTTTTAGAGTATGCAAATAAATACATTTTAAAATGCATTAAAATACTTTAAATAAAGGCGATAAATATATATCGTTAACTGGCCTGCAGGCCAAGACTTTCTTCCGCAAACTAAATCCAATCTGCGAAATACAGTGTCCGAATTTTTCCGAATTGTTTCAGGGGTAAAACAGGTGAGCCCTGGAAGTCTGGCAGTCCGGCAGGTTTCGGGAGAATTGATCTTTCCAAATCCAGACCAAAGCTCTGCCTTACTGTACAATACTGCTTGACACATTTGCTCTCTCTGTGATTTTTCAAAACCATTATTTCACAAGTTACAAATTACAGGAGTGACGGCAAGCGAGTATCTCACTGGCCACGCGGCCTGAACCGGCGCCAAATCCTCTGCTGCTAATTTTACTAATTGCCTTAGTGCAGCCAACACTTCCCATTGGTCTGTGGCTCGCAATGTCACAGGAAGTTAATGAGAGCTAAATAATGCATGTGGACCTACCTAATTGCTCCATACCTCATTGTGGTTACCAATGCAGTAATCAGAGTCTGGATGCCAAAGCGTCGCTAGTATACCTTTCTGAGAAAATTATCAGGATTCACCGGGTCTTTCAAAAAAATAAAAAAGACATAAAATGACAGGAAACCAAACTGTACCATATTTTATGCAATGCTGAACTTTTTGTCATTCATAAATTTCTATATTCATTTTATAAATGCATTCATTCGGGACGAGTAAGAAGCAGGACAGGAAAGACAGAAGTCAAACACTCAAAGCTGGGTGTAGCTGTGAACGTGCAAAACCTCCTGTCCGCTCATAATGTCTCATGTAGCAGCAAATTCAATTGTCCAAGCAGGGGAATCCTTAATGGTGGTTTTTGTTATTCATAGTGTAATGAGACTTCACACATAGATTTATTTTAATAAAAAGCTCCCTTATTGCATAGAAGAAGAGTTCCCTGATTTATTTTTAGTGAATCAGGTCTGATACATTTTCTGTTGTCTATTGTGCTATGATTTATTTGACAAACGTAACATGTAACGTGTGATATGTCAGAACTGAACATTGTTCCGCCATGTCTTTAAGCTAACGCCGCTCCACAATTAATAAATGTGGGGGAGTCAGAAAACTTTTGGAGTGTTACAATCTCACAAAGAGATCTCAGCCACACGAAAAATTTCCTGAAGACAATCGTTTACAGGACAAATATAGACTATTTAGAGCAATAAAAAAAATTGCATTAACGAGGCATATAAATAGATTAGCGAACATGTCTGTGAAGGCGGCTCGATGTGTATCATTGATAAATGGATTTCTGATTCTTCATCTCCATAAAATGAAAGGTAAAACGACAATGAACAAGGCAGATTACGACACGTATCTGCTGGTCGATCAACCCAAAATTATAACTCAGTGAGGGGGTGACTGCTGTTCATCTCTTAACACACAGGGCAAGGCGGGTCTGCATCAGGCTCAGCACTCAGCCAGAGGCTAGAACTTTGCTAATCATATCTCCTTCTAAAGTAATAACCATCATAACTCTGTACTCTGGGCTGCTACAGTAACAATCTGGATCAACAGAAACACGGATGCTTTTAAAACACGCTGTCCTTGAAAAATATGGAGTCAGCTGTCCGTATAAGGCACCATTATTCAAAGGAGAACATTCCAATAGGTAGAAACAATTAATGAAAAGTTTATATGTATTAGAAAACTGAACCGTTATGCAATATTGCTGTAATTATGTCCAGGGTAGGTGTTACAGCTAAGTTTATCATTGGTATGAGGAATAGGTGGACACAAATTTTCCACTTAACTTGGTCAAAAATGTAATAAAACTGTGTAATGTACTGTAATAGCTTGCATAATCATGTAATGAGATGTATTGGCTGGTTCTGTAATATTTCCATTGATAATGTAATACATTATTACATTATCGAGAATGTATTACATTTACAAGTTGATTGTTTTTCTTCTAAATGGATCATGTGATAATTTTATAAGATAATGTAAACTTTTATTATATACAGTGACTGACATAACTGGTACACAAGTATGCATTTGCAGTTCAAAGGTTAAAATGTGCTGTAATTTCTTGTTATAATAGCAGGAATGCATGTACAATAAGTATGCATTTGCATTGTCATGACATGAAATTACCGCACGTTTTAACCACACCAGTTACGTCAATCCCTGATTATAGAGGGACACCATTGCTGATGAAGAGGGACCTGAAGTCAAGAAAGCCCAATGAAACCAGCAGATCTGACAGTGTTTGCATGTGGGTATTAAAGTCAATTCGGTTTTGCCATCTTGTTCACGTATTCCAGCATTAAAATACTGAAACAAAAATTCATTTAACTCAAGGTCACACCTGTTCAATTAACAGCACTTTTCAGTATTGCGAAGCATTTTGTATTTTAAGCCCTGCATCCCAATTTTGCATAGTCGCTCTTCCAGTGATGTAAAGTAACAGACAACAAATATTCTGTTAGAAAAGAATAGAATAGATAATCTTTACTGCCGTTGTAGATCCTCTAATAATCATGGACAGAGGCATTGCTAGAAATTCTGGGCCCTCTGACAAAATGTGACCTTGGGCTCCCCCATTATGTAATTTAGAATTTTCAAGGGCCCCTGTAAAGTGTTGGGCCCCCTGAATCTGCCAAGGTATCCGTGCCCCTACTGTGGCCCCTGTAAAGTGCTGGGCCCCCTGAATCTGCCAAGGTATCCGTGCCCCTACTGTGCACTGAACTAGCACATCCATAGCCGCACCTGCCAAAGCTTCTCTAAGTCAAGGCCGAGAAGCACAAAGCACCATCCTGTCATGTTGGCTTTACCTCCTTAATCTCCAGATCCCAGTCCAGCCTGAGCCTGGATCCGGGATCCAGCCTGGGTCATGGACAGGACAAGCCACTCTTTCCAGATTGTCCTTACCAGCTTATTAAGATCATCTCTGTAACATTTCTGTTTAGTTAGTTAAATATTTGTTGTCTTCATTAGCTCCTGGCAAGGTTCCATCAGTTTACTCCTTACTGAACATTTCTCCTTGTGCTTTGCCGTCATTTTAATATAGCATCATACCACACTTCATAAATGTGTCTCATATCCATTATGTATTGTATCCATATCCAGTCTTGCACAGGAGGCTTTAAGGGGGGAAACTCAATCCCCAGATGCACCTTCTGACAAGCAATTTCTCATAGCATCCTAATGCATCCACACCTGCTTCACTGGGCACACACCCCCCCAGACTCTGGTTGTCCTGGTACCCCCAAGACCCTCAAAGCGATTACAGACCTGCCTCTGTCCTAGGTCAGCACCGCCATCCTGCTTGTAGCAGATCGCGTTTTAAGGATCTGTTGCCTTGTCCTGCTTCTGGGTCTCCCCTCAGCTCTCAAGTCTGAAGAATGCCTTTTAAAGTTTTCTGTCTCTTTGAGATGCCTGAAGATGAGTATTGGATGGGAGTGTGCAGTTTACGTCCCGGGTCTGGCAACCTTTCTGTTCACAGCTGGGGGTGTCAACTTTAAGCTAGGTGACTACCTAAAATCCAGTGGACAAACTGAACATCTCAACCAGGTGAATGGCCGGCATCTCCATCAGTACTATGTGACCAACCAATCTGAGTCAAGCCGGTCAGTCGAGTCAGGGAGGATGCACGTGTCCAGTTTTAGTGATTCGTCTGGACACAGAAGAGTTTTGCTGATTTGTCACTGTGGTCAACTACAGTACCTGGTGGACTGGGAGAGCAGTCTTGGGTTCCAGCAGGAGATATTCGACTGCCTGCGTATTGCAGATTTTCATTGAGGTACACTGAGACCTGGCCGTCTATCCCAGAAAAAGACCATGGCATCAGGAATTGCTCTATCCCTGTCGCCATCACAAGGCCATATCCCGGATTCTGGACCAGACACTCTTCCCTGATTGTCCTCAACAGCATTATGATCACCTGTGTAACATTTCCTGTTTGGTTAGTTAATTACCAATTGACTTCATCAATTCCTTGCAAAGAATTGTGAGTTTGCTCCTTACTGAGTGTTTCTTGTACTCGATTCACTTTCACTGATGCTGTACGTGTTTCTCCACATATTTTTTGAGTCTGGTATCGTTCTGCCCTTTTCCATTTTTTTTTTTTTGGGTATTTGCCTGCTGATGACTTTAAGTTTTTACATTCGGATTTTGCTTTGGTTAATAAACGAACATGGAAAAGTCTGCATATGAACCTAAGTCACACTAAATCCTCTTTTCTACATTAAAAAAATATTTTCAGTTTTCAGTAAAACTTTTGTTTTCAGTTTGAATTTTGTTTTACCACATCATTTCAATTTAGCTAGCTAGCTATAAGTATAATACACATTTAGTGTTATTTTTTTAGCTATCAACACTTAATTATCATAACATAAAAAATTCTGGCCAGAAACAACTTATATTAATACACAAGTTACCAAGCATTAAAAACATAATCTTGATATAAAGTCACTTAAATGAAAATATTAATAACATTTGTTTTCATTTCAATATGGTGACAAGAAGAATGGGGCACGTCCTGTTTGTTTACATGAATAACAAAACACTCACTGCACAAAGAATGCTGACAGTGAGGCTCCGAAGTTTGAAATCTGTCAAAGGTCTTTTGTTAAAAAACAAGACAAAATGCTCAAAAATAGAAAACCTACCCCTGTAAACATGGCATCTGTGACTTTACCAGTTTACATCTGTGTATTTCAGCACATACACTGCAGCTACACACGATTCACAGCATTCAATATGTTGCACTTAGTATACTCCATGGCACTGGGGGGAGGGGGGTAACTTAGGATACAAAACCAGCAATAGAATTAAACAGGAAAAAAATAGATTTAAACACAAGTAAAACACTTTTTATAGTTTCGTTTGTCGTTTTCAAGGCTGGGTAAACTGGAGGTGGTATGGGCATTGCCGTCGCTGAACTGATCGAGACAAGATCAACATGAAATCTTTCCAGGGGTCTGGGCTTTCAAAAATGTGTGTTTGACCAGGGACAGAAGACCCCATAATGCTTATAATGCCAAAGAAAACCCATGTTAGTATGTTTGTGAGAACGGGTTTGTTTACAGTTCAAGTTTGCTTATCTGTGTATAAGCAATCGATTAGAAATCGATTTGTGTTTGGTTAGAATCTCGTGCCTGGCTGTTTTAAGGGTTTTATTTCAGGAAGGTCCGATCGCTAGTGCTATTTTCAAATAGACGGCGGAGGCTACTGTTGATTTTATTTTCAGTCAAATTTTGCTAGCTTAGATAATGAGCTATGTTACTGATTGTAGGCTATCACTGCTATTGCGAGGCTGCTGGAATAGTGCTACTGTGTGCATGAGACCCATTATGTAAACTTGTGGAGCTGTAGTCTAATATTAGATTTACGTTGCTATAATAATATCCAAGTTTCACCAGCACAGCTTGCCACCTCAGAAGCTTTTAAATAAAAAAATATTTAAAATTGAACAAAGCCTAACCAGGCTGGATGGATTTTGAGAATCTGCCTATTGTGAAACTAAACATCAAGTTCAAAATGCAAGGCTTATTATTGTTGATCTGTGCAGTAAACTTACAATAATATAAATTTGACAATCTGTGAGATTTTGTTGCATGTTAAGGTAAAACAAATTTTCAATTTATTTCCATGTTGGTGCCCATTTTTATAATGTAGTTATATAACTTTGTTTGCTGTTTAGATAATGGTACCATTGCCATTGAGCCATTGCCTCAAGCAATTAACTTCATGCAATGTTGTGAGAATGTGCTAGATGAATTTTGGGCAACTATTTATTAACCCAACAGGAAGACATTCTGAATATATTTGTAATATTAAGTGCTTGTTTGGGTTTTCAATTGTTATACTTAATTGAAATTCAAAATGCGTAAGAACAAAACTTAGAAAAGGGCCCTTGTGCTATAATAGTATGTAGTTAAAATGAAAAACTAAACAGCAAATTCAAAATGTAGGCTGAATGTTTTCGGTCCATGGAGTAAAGTTCTTGAAAGCCCACATTAATGTAAATGTGAGAACATAAATTGCACTAGTTTTGTAAATATCAAAAATGCTATTTTTAAACAAGGAACTCCTTTACCTTTGGTTTTCGGAAGTAACTGTTTGCTTGAGTGGGATGTTTCAGTACTCATATGATGGGGCATGTCGAACGGAGAGACAATGCACATAGCGCCTCAGAAACATCAGGGGCTAATTAACAAAAACAGAACACAAAAGGGAAAATCACAAAATACAGGGACCATGAGGGTCAAAAGCAAACCGATGAAACTGAAGTTATGTCAGGGAGCAATACCAGGAACACTCTACTAAAGCTGTGATGGAACACAGGAAAACTATACTAAATAAAAGGGAATACTAACTGAAATGCTTAGTAGGGAATACTCCTAACTAGGAAACAGCAGAACAACACAGGATAACAAACATACAGGGAAAAACAGCAACAATGAACCAACAAGGAACAGAACAAGAACAGGCAATTAAATACATGAAGATAACAAGGCTAACAAGGGGCAGGTGTGGAACATAACCAAATCAAGGACAGGCACAGAACAACAAGAAACAGGTAGAACAAGTAACAAGCACAAGAAACTAGGAAACATTGACAAACACTAAGGGCTAAACTAGGAGAGACTAAGAACTTAAGCAGAGCATAATTCAACAAGGCATGAGCAGGGAAGAATATAAACAGGGACACAAAACAAAGACAAAGATAAGCAATACCAAAAGCTAAGGATAAAATAAAATCCAATAAATTAAATAAACAGTGAGGCACCTCAGATCAATGTTGATCCAATGAGTGGAGGGGTGACAGTATTCAAGCCGCTTACTCAACCTATCGAGCTACAGGGCAGCCCTGGGTGCAGGGAAACACGGTAGGAACTTAGGGCTACAAGGAAACAGGATGGCCAGCGACACCAGCTGGCCAGATGGGAACAAAATAAATGAGCACCCTTTCCCTCTTCTGAAATGAGAGGGGTGAATTCATCCAGTCAAGAACCAGTGACGGTGAAAGAAGTTTTAAGTACTGGATTGATATTTTTTTGTTCATTAATTCATTCATGCATCCTTTATTTAACCAGGAAATTCCCATTCAGATACAATATCTCTTGGCTGCAAAGTTACAGCATACAAATCATCCATTTTCTAAAACCACTTACCCTGTTCAGTGTCACGGGGGGGGGGGGGGCTATTCCAGAGGCCACAGAACAACACAGGATGGGGAGCGAACCCATCCCAAGACACGCTCATATACCTACAGGCAATTTAACAATGCCAATCAGCCTCAGCATGTTTCTGGACTGGAGTACCCAGAGAAAACCCCATGACAACATTAGGAGAACATGCAAACTCCACATACGGACCCCTGTCGGAGAATCAGAGCCAGGTCTCAGAGGTGACAGTTCTAACCACGACACCACCATGCCTCCCACGTCATCAGCAGTATTTAAAACAATATCATTGTTTGGTCAAGATACATTCGAGCATCCTTTTAAAATACTCAAGGAATGCAAAATCCCTAAGCAAAGTATATTTAGCAGTTCATTCCAAGCATAAGAAGCATAGAATCAAAATTATGATCTATGCAGCTCAGTGTGGGGCTTTTAAAAGAATTTTTTTCTGAAGATCTGATATTATGACTACTTCTTGGGCGACAAAAGACAAAAGGTCTTGAATGCAAAATGGTCATTTCCCCAGTGATACAGGATACTAACAGTAGTAGTTTTAAAAGGAGCTGGGGAAAATACTGCATTTCTGACACTGATCAGGTGAGTGTGTCCTTGTCTGATGCAGAATGAACACAGCTTTCAGCCTGGAACACACCAAGCTGCTGGAAGCTGTTGGGCTCTTGGTGAGAGTTACTGACTGCCTTTTGGGCCAGTGTGTGGCACGGTAGGGCAGTGGTGGTCCCCGTTGGCACCATTTTGGCTGACTGAGCATATTGAATCAGCATCGAAGCTAGTGGGTAAACAGAGCTCTCTGACTGGGCTCTATGTCAACCATCAGCTCCAGTCATGCCAGTGTTACCAGTGTAAATTTTCACAATCAATGGGAGGAAATGGGAGCCAATCGTTCCTTGGGCTTGGCTGGTCCTAATTCTTTGCTGTCGGCTTGGGGTGTACCCAGCATTACAGTATGTAGGACACCTTAGTGGACTGTGACAGTAGATTATAAAATAGGGCAATCCCATTAGCATAATATATTCTTTCCTAAGAGTTTCATAAGTGATATTTCATATACTGGTGTTGGTGACCACCCAGGGTTTGTTCCTGCCTGCGCTCACTGTTCCCGGGATGGGCTCCAGTCCCCCCCCCACGACCTCAGTTGGGATTAAACGGTTACGGTAATGTATGGATGGATGGATTGTACTTACTGTCAGAAAGGGATCATTTTGGGCCTTTGACATGGCTAGGCACTATTTGATGTTCTCTCTGAGGCCCTCCTAGGCTGTGCCATACAGAGAATTAAAAGACTGAAATCAGTGCATTAGTGTCCTGTTGTGGAGAATAAGGCCATTCATTCTTCCATTGTTTCAGTTCATAGGGACACCTTGTGTGGCTGGAAAAGGGTGTCATTTCCTGTAAAGCATCTTCTCAACATGCTTCAGTATCATCCTTCACTGTCATTAGGTAATACTACATGTTCTTCTAATCTACTACATGCTCTTCTAATCTACTACATGCTCTTCTAATCTACTACATGTTCTTCTAATCTACTACATGCTCTTCTAATCTACTGCACTTTTGTTTCTGGTATTCTTGTTAGTAGCTGTGCTTCCGTAAAAGTTTTTCTCAAATTATAAGTGAATCTTCAGTAAATTGCCAAAATGCAATTGCAGATACAGTGCATTTTCATTAATGCATGTAAATAGTATCTGCCATTGATCATTCCATGAGATTGAGGTCCATGCCTCAACATGGTGTAGGTTTTCCACGAGTTATTAGCTCTAGAATAGCAGTCCTCCTGGTAAAACTCCATTTTTGACTCACCACACAAACCACCACATAAGAACGTAAAAACTTTTTTAGCAAAGTTTGAGGTTGTTTTTTTTTTCGAAGTTTCAGTGTTTCCGTTAACGGATTTTCAGCTTGCATGTTCGAAATGTGCAAAATCTAGGTCAATGGAAACGCCACGAGTGTGTTGCTGAGGCAACCGGTTCATTCAGTGTTGAGTTGCCAAGCGATACCGATAGTTTTTAATTGCGTTTGGACTTTAGGAAGCACACCTCCCATGAAGACAGCTGTTAAGGCTTCACGGACATTAATGTGAGGGTCTTCAATATCAGACGGCAGTTAAACTTTTTGTGTTTTTAAACTAGGTTATAGGCTCCGTATTTTTGGCTGCTGCTAAACTGCTTCTCAGTACCCGTGCAGTACGGCTTTCCGCTTGAGAGCTGGGATCTTTTTGGCATAACAAATAAATGTCCACTGTCTTTGATGAAATAATTCAGATTTATTATACCGAAGTAAAAATTGCCCTTCTGCCAATTGTAATTTAGATTTATCTTCGGTATACACAGTCCAGGTCTTCTTCCAAGCTATGATTTTGTCATGATTCTTTAACATAAAACATGCAGGTTCTCTTTAACAGAATTCAGCAAATTAGTTTATTATACATTATGTCCTAAATACATAGTTCTGTCTATTGTTTGTTGTGGGTGATGTGATTATCCAACAGTTTGGCAACGACTTATCTGGTGAAGTTAGAAATGAGACCTTCCCCTCTACTGACACACTAAGACAAGGCTAGATGTCTTCCTCCATGGTGTTTCGAGCCCTTGCTATCTTGATCTGTGGCACTTGTGCAAGAAGCTTCTTCTCCAATTCCAAGGGCTGGCAACAACTGAGAGAGCTTTCTCAGTAAACAAAGAAGTGCAGACCTGCAATGATCACTCAGTGATAGTTCTGTGATTATGTCAACATGTTGGGGAGGAGGGGATCCTCAACATCTATCTCATATGAGCTCTTGGCATCTGTTGCATCAGTAAGGTCTTCATACACAATTGACCCAGATCAATAGAATGGAAAGGAAATCACTAATACTGAGGCACAAAAGTGAAAAGGTAAAGACCTGAAGGATGCCGATCAGTTTGCTCAAGAAGCTGAAGGAATGTCAGGTCCATGATAGCATAACTCATCAGAAAATGAAACACATGAGGAAGCAGTATGAAGGAAAAAAATGTTTGAATTAAAAAATTTAGAGGCAGAGCTGCAGACAAAGGCCACAGATACATGTCATAAGACTGAGAGCGGAAAGCACAGGAGAGACCCCATTTTGCATAGGAAAGCATAAGAGAGACCCCATTTTGCATAGGAAAGCATAAGAGACCCCATATTGCATAGGAAGGCATAAGAGAAACCCCATTTTGCATAGGAAAGCATAAGAGAGACCCCATATTGCATAGGAAGGCATAAGAGAGACCCCATATTGCATAGGAAGGCATAAGAGAGACCTCATTTTGCATAGGAAAGCGTAGGAGAGACCTCATTTTGCATAGGAAAGCGTAGGAGAGACCCCATCTTGTAATGTTCATTTGTGATCACTTTGTTTAAAATGTTTGTATCACCAATTACAACCTGCCTATGTACTGTCAGGTCCTGTCAGTGTAGTCAGGACTGATATTTTGATATTTTTATTTAGTTTTGTTTACCCCTTGAGACCATTTCTGTTTCAATAAACTTATATAGATACACGCAGCCCTACAGCTACGTAATCGGAGTCCTTTCCAGCTGTTTGCCATTTTTGTGATTGTGAAACTGGCCTTAAATTTAATTTTGAATTGCATTAATAAGTCTAAGGCTGACTAAAACTGCAGATATCATGTGTTTGGTTACAGTATCTGCAGAAAATAATAACATATGCAGGCATCCATAGCTGACACCAGTGTCATTAGGTGAAAACTTAATAATCAAATCAAATCATCAATTTGAACCAGCCAGTAACTAGCACCTGAAATGAATATTGGTTTGTTCAGTACCATTTTACTTAAAGCTGTGATCTGTAATGCATTATAGATACATTCATAATGGATTATAATGGTCGGTATAAGAATAAGTAAAGCATTACGGCAACTTCTATTGACAGTTTTAAGGCATTATAGTGTCAATTATCAAACTTTATAACCCAGTTAAGCTCTCATGCACAATAGATGCACTATAGATACCTTCATAATGAATTATAATGGTCAGTATAAGAAATAATGATGCTTTATACTGCATTATGAAGGTACCTATAGATCAGAGGATTATACAGCATTCATAATGCATGATAAACATGAATGTAATGTCTTATGCATGTTTATTAATACACAGGCGCCTTGGAGGGTAGCTGCAAATGACTGGCTGACTTCAGGAGATACTTTGAAATGGCCAAGCTAACACTCTTTGACAGACATAATGTCATTTTTTTCACAACATGGAAATCATTTAAACATTATTTTCATTGACTGCTTAAGACTTTTGCACAGTCCTGAATACCAGACTTAGGTTCTGCAGAATAAAAATAATGTAATACATTAATGGGAAAATTAATGGGTGAAATACATTAATCATTAATGGGTGCTGTGTGTCAGTCATATGGCATGGGTGAGGAGAGGTTTGGCACCTGAAGCGGTTCTTCTAGCCATCCGACAAGATATCACTGACTTTTTGGAGAACAGATGAAATTGTTTTTATTGTGTTCATCTTAATCTGTATATGTTATAGACTTAAATTTTTTGAAGTTTTTTGTTTTGAGCAGATATACTACTGAGATACATACATAGCTTTAAACATGTCCATTGACTACCTAAGACACCTAAGTACTACAGTATGTGTGCCTGGTTTGTATGTGTATGTATATATACCATTCATCCATTCTTTCGCACATGCAGGCTGCTGGGCAACTCCAGTTAACCTCAGCATGTTTTAGGACTGGGGGGAGACTGGAGTGTCCAGAGTAAAGCCCGTAACGACACAGGGAGAACATGCAAAAACCACACAAGGGGCCATGGTGGAGACTCAAAACCTGGTCCCAGAGGTGTGAGGTAACAGTGCTAACCACTGCACCACTGCACAATAACTCAAGAACAGTTCATTGGATCTTTTTTCAAACACTGCAGATACTGCAGAGATGAACTGGTAAGGACTAAATTTTGAGACAGAATGCTCCAAAATTGAGGCAACATCACTTACTGACAGGAAGGGGAAGTGTGACTACAAAAGAGACTTGACCTTGTGAACAGGATAACTCAATTCCAGCTCACTGTGAACAGGATAACTCAATTCCAGCTCACTGTGAACAGGATAACTCAATTCCAGCTCACTGTGAACAGGATAACTC
>JAODJU010000138.1:18026932-18059620 GCA_026776725.1 Gnathonemus echidnorhynchus | reverse complement strand
GAGTAGAGGGGTGATGGTTGAAAGTGGTGCATACGCAGCTCCAGTGGGTTCTCTCTGATGAATTCCATTGTTTCTGATCTGATAAGCAGCTCATTGAATTTCCCATCATGCATCTGATCGGTCATTCAGAAACACAACACTCTAATAAGTCAAGTCGACCATCTGCTTGTTAGCAGTGACTATAAAAGTGCATCTTTTAATAAACAATAAAATTACTTTCAAGGGCTGGAGAGTACCTGAATGGAAAATCAAATATTTTGTTATTTAAGTTGTTTTCCTGCTGGCTATTAAAGAAACATCCTCTTTAATTTATTACAGCAGCACACACAATACTCATGTCATCCTCATTTTCTAAATCAATAATCAGCACAGCATGCTTCATTAACAGTGACCAATCAGAGACGAGCTGAGGGATCTCATTTTACAACATGAGCATTCCTAAGACATAAACCATCTGCTACTTGTAGAAACAGAAAAATCAAATTAATCCATTCTTATCATGCATTCAGATTTTAAAGCAATTAAAGATGTTCTCTGTCTAATCGCAGACGCAGGAGTAGCTTGGTAATGAGGAAGACAAACTCTTTGGTGAACTTTCCAGGTCTCCCCACCACACGTGTGGAAACTTTACAAGCCTCACACGCTCTAGTGAGCCGTTAGCCGCAAAATACAGATGTTGGCAAGTAGAAGGAATTTTCTATTTAGCATTTTGTCATTGTGCAAACCAAAATATCCCATAACATGAAGCACAAGCACAAAAGATAATGCAGGACTGTCTTGTAAATTTTTGGTTTTTTGAAGTAAAAAAAAAAAAACCAACACAAATCAGTACAGTGTGTGATATTAATGTTGGGATGAGGAAACATAAATCTATTTAAAAATCAAATATTTTTTACAGAATACTTCAGAACACCTAAAAAAAGTGTTAAATAAACATTTGATACATGTTTTTGTATCAAAAAGGAATATTAACCTTTTTTTTAAACCTTTTTTGCCGTCTAAGCTTGTGTGCCTGTAATCACAAGGTCGCCGGTTCAAACCCAGCCTCAGCATGTCTGCGGGTAATTGAGCAAGACTGTTAACCCCCAGCTCCCTGGGCACCACTACAGGTGGCTGCCCTTCGCGGACAGCTTACTCTACAAAGAGCAAGTTGAGGGAGGCGTAAAAACAATTTCCCCATGAGGGACAATAAAGGATTGATTATTATTATTGATTATTAAGACTAAAAGGCAGAAACTAAGTTTCTTTATTTTTTTAAATCAAATGCAAAGTTTCTTTCTTGTGTTGGAAGCTGAGATATCGACACATTAGTGAACAGAACTGCCGACTGAGGTAACATAGTGATCACGGTGCTGATCACGGTGCTGAATGTTTGCAGACTGAACCTTGTTCTTACGTTGTTCAAAAAAGCCTTAAGTAAATGCAGCTGCTAAACATGTAAATGATGTAATATAGAACACAACTTAGATGGATAGGCTTTAAAGTTCAAGTAGTAATAAGAAAGGGTATGATGTAATGCACAGCTTGGAGGACAAACCTTACTGCACCACCTGGCCAGACAGGGAAATGCTGTTTTCCTCGACAGCCTACATGCCATAGGTGTTAAGTGACAGATAAGGGCTCCCAAGTCAAGGATGCAGTTCAAGCATTCAAGGGTTTTATTTGTCAGATGCATGATATACAGTCCAACTGTAACCTGCAGTGAAATTCAACTCTGCCATAATTTGAATAACAGAAGCAGTAAGATGAAGTTACAGGATAATAAATATGCAATAAATAAGAAAGTAGCAAAGTTATAAGGTAATATGAGAAAAGGAAAATCAGATATGTGCCTCGAATGGCTCCAGAAATGCATGGTGCAATAAATATCATGCTAATAATGCATTTAATGTATTGATTAGTTTTTTGTTTTTATTTACAACAATTTCAAAAATGAGTCTTAGTGGACAGAACTGTTACAAATACCTACGGTTTGGCTGTGACTCCTGAATGTTTGGACATTGCCCTCAAGTCTGTGTTGAGGCCTCTCATGTTTACATTATTCAGTCTCATACATAAATCTAACATGCCTCTAGTGTGCGCCTCTATGGACATGAATTCCCGGCTGGGCATATAATATCTTCAGTCCAGTTGTCATACATTTCTGCATGGTAAAGATTTTACATCTGATGACCTAGTCCTCTTCTGATCTATTGAGCCTTGCGTGCTGTTTACAGAAAGTGTGTTTCGACGCATTAAAAAAAATAGATAAATAAATAAAACGAACAAACAAAAACAAAACATACTTTTGAAGTTTCATTAAAAATATCCAGCTAGAATTCTTTCCGTGAATTTAATTTTATGGGGCTTTTTAGGGCAGCTCTCCACAAATGTCAACACACCAACAAAACCACAGATATGTTTGTCCATGTCAAACACAAATGTCGAGATTTTGTCATCTTTCCATCCTGTACACCTCGATTAGGCAGTTGAGGCCACTTTTATTCGTATGATATCCTGGCAGGCTTCACTGTCGACCAAGCGACAAAGGCAGTGAACCCATCGTTCCAGTCTGAAAGCGCTTCTCCATTTCGAAGCTTTCAACAGCTGTCGATCGAGATGTCTTGGATCAAGTCCATCAATCAGAGTCAATCATCAGGAGGCATAGCCGTAACAATGAAGCCTGGAATATTCCAGAAACACTGCAGTAAGAATCATGTCCTTGAAAATCTCCCACAGGGGGAAAAAATCTGATAATTAATTACCAGTGCAAATAAAGAAAACAAATGATATTAAACTGAACCACTCCTGATTTCAATAATTATTTAGACAAAAAAATAACTAAATTCTCAGAATTGTAACAAATGAATGTTGCCGTGATTAAGGGCATTTCCAGATAGTATTTCCTTTTTCACGTCTCATTTTGTGCTCAAAACCTACTATTTTAATACTATCACTCCATACAAAGCATCGGACTAAAGCAAGTGAGTATATCAGTCATGTCCTGCCATGGGAACACTTAATTCTTCCCAATAGCTGATTGGCAGACGCCACACTGTAAAGACAGTGTCACTGCTGTGTCACGCCCTTAGAATTGCTAGTGTCAATCTGGACCTGGATGGTTCTCCCTGAGGGCCAGATTACGCTGGATTTTCTTAAACATCAATAAATTCCCAAAATGTTCGAAATTCCAGTGATACTGGAGGGTAAAAATGCAAAAAAAAGATTATTTATTTTTAGTTATATGTGAATTGCTTTCAAAAACTTGAATGGTAAAAATGGAAATCTGGTAAATGTTAGTGAAGCAGAATCCCAAAACACAGGCATTCCACTCTGAAACTTAAGTGCCTTAGTTAGAAGTTCCCTGAGTTAGTCTATTAACTTTTAGGCACCTATTATTTTTAGTTGGTGAGACAGGGTCAGGCAAGGCAGGCACCTTCCTGGGGCCCCCGAGCTAGGCGGGGCCCCCGAGCTGGGATGGGGCCCCCGAGGTGGGCGGGGTCCCTGAGGGTGGCTGATTATATAGTACATTGCAGCAACAAATCTGCTTTATTTGTGTATTCTGTTTTCCACGTAAGTGAAAATAAAAAACTCTCGTTGTTGATATTATATCAAAAATGATATAAGAAAATCTCTTTGTTGAAATTATTAAATGCTTCTAGATGTAAGGTGGTAATTCCTAAATGCAAGCAAGAAGAAAATGACAGAATATGTCCTGTAAAGTAAAGAAAAGGACAATATGAATATAACCTCAGCTAAATGCTAATATGAGTATAAACTTCAACATGAACTCTACAGAGGAGACTGATATTTGGGAATAAGCTATTCTCTTGGTCTTGGTTATTTTCGTTCGGTTTCCAATCACTCAGTTCTGTTTTATTGGATCTGATTCTGACTTTTGCTTCATTTTTTGGTTCCTGTTTTAGCACTGTGTCATCCAGACCATCCACCCTTGTTTAGTCTTTCAGACTCGTCTTTGGGGATCCCCATTGTAACTCCTACTGTGCCTCAACTATGTCCCTTACAGACAGTCAGTAGCTAAGTCCTTTCAGTAGTGAGTATTTGGAAGCTCCCCGGTTGAAGAGTAAAGGAGTAAAAGGCAGGAAAAGCCAGTCGCATGGGCACATGCCTTCCGGGGTGTGTCCTTCTCGCTTGAGACAGTGGCTGCATGCCGTCCAGGGTGAACCTCGCGTTCCGTACCCACTTGTCCTATGCAGGGTTCCAGGGTCTTAAAAGCACCAGGTACAAGGATGTTGTCCCAATCTGTCACAGAGGACACCATTTGCCAACTCACCTTCAACATGTTTTTGGATTGTGTGTGTGAGGGACCTTCACAGGGAGGACATGTGAACTCCACACATATAGAGTCATGGTAGAGACTCAAACCCTGGTCTTCAGAGGAGCAACGTAACATTGCTAACCACTATGCCACCATACCACCACTCTGCAACTCCCATCGTCCTAAACTGGGCAAAGAATAAATCAATGTAAACCTCCAAATTAGTCAGCTTTAGCAGCATTTGTCTATTCAAACATTTTGTGTATTCTGAGTTTAACTGCTGATCTGTTATATTAACCTAGTAGCGTTTGGGTCAAATGTCACGTTGTCAGATTGTCGAGACTCTGCTCGCCTGATGCTTAAGGCCCAAAGATCCCAAGTCTTTTTCACAACCTCACATGTATTACATCACCCAATCCGTACACCTCTCTTCCTCTGGAAGTATGTGCGGTTCGCATTTCACGAAGAGAGCAATGTTTCCCCACGGACCAATCAGTTCCTACGTGATTGAACTGCAGATTCCAAACTGCCATCAAAATCCAAACAAGATCTAGCAGTAATTACGAGAATACTGGGGGACATTAGGAAGACGAGCCGAGCATCATCCTACAACGCATTCCCTCCCCAGCAGGCAGTGAGGAGAGCTTTGTGTGACAGGGGCTCACGAGGAACTCACACATACTGAGGGCCATCTATATTCTGCACATGCCGCAAGTATATTGATATTGGCAGGCAGTCGACTAATATCGGGAATGTAATGATGCAATTAAAACTAGCAGCTCTTTACTATCATTGGCTCGTACGTCTACCTCTCATTTTTTTAGGACGGAGGTATGATTTAGGACTCATAAATGGAAGTCTGGGATGTTTATACAGTTAATAGACCAACATATATTTCATACCGCCATGTTTGCTCCTGTTTATTCTCCATTGTATTCGGGAGGACAAAATGCGGAAAGACGACATGAAATAAGCTCAACGTGAAACTTGAAATTCAATACGCAACACTGCTAGTAACACCAGCAAATGACTCTTATTGGGTACCGAGACAGTAAATGTTATGTGATGTCAAGAACATATGGTGGATACAATAAAACGGTACAAAGACTATGGTTTTATTTATTTGTTTGCCTGTTTGTTTTTCTGTTTAGAAGCAGTCATGCTCCATTCTCCAGGTCCGGTAAAGAAAAAAAAAACAAAACATTTTTCAGCATCTAGCTAAACCGACCACATAATGTTGGTTTTTGCACAGGTTATACACCTCGGAAATAACAGAGCTGAATGCGTTTGAGGCCATATGTTTTTCTTTTGTTTAGAGGGGGAAGATGGCTTCATGTCACTTATGCTTCTGATTAGCAAAATGATTTATGCCACATTCACTAAAAAATCCATCCAGTGAATGAGAAAATTCATTGTGACTCGACCAGATGTGCACAATAAAATAAGATTCCCTTTGTAATCTTGGGTACTTAGTTTATATGAAGCTAATATAAGACACACTTGGATATGGCAAAGTCACTCCTTTTAAAATTTGACTATAAATGATATGAAATAAATTGTGTATTTTATGCCGGATGGCATGAACGAGTTGATGAATTAGGAACAGTTTTGTACCCTGACTTATCTACAAGACAAACCTGGCGGAGATCACAGGGATTAATTGCTTCAGAGGTATGAAGTACCGCTTTCCCATTCTTTCCCACACATCCTCAACTGAAACAATGATTAATCACCTTTTAACTATTCTCTAGAGGATCCAAGAGTTTGCCAAGATGGGCCTTATCCTCATAAATCCATGCGCGCAGGCTGGACAGCCCTTGCCAGGTACACGGAACACAACCTGTCCTCATCCGTTATCAGATTACGCAGGTGTCATGAAGCAGACGGTGCAGAAGTGTTGCTGCTCCTTCATCCAGCTCCACGGCAGCCGCCTGCGCGTCCTCAGCACCCCTACCCCCAAATTAACGTGTTCATCGCAGCACTGGGGTGGTGCCCGTCAGCGGGAATGCGTTGTACTCTCGCACTGTGATCTTCTTTTTTTAAAAACTTATCATCTGCATCACCTCCCTGGTGGGGCTCTTATCGCACCGGCCTTCTGTAAACATCAGAGCCCTGGGACTGCAGCAAGCCTCCTGCCAGCCGTCTGCTCTATTTAAAAAGATCGAAATATGCACCGTCCATCTAATGTCATTTAATAATGCCTGGAGAGTGTGTGACAAGGAGGAGAACAGAAGCTTTGCTGAAACAGTTTGTGTGTTTTGCTGGCAGGCATTTCTGATGAGTGACCAATAAGCAGAATCCTGTCCCTTGACTTGATTAGTTTCACAAAATATGATATAATTAACCGATGTTGCTTTTGACATGTGATGCGTAATAGAACGCACTCAAAACTTTTAGGTGCCTTAAGTCAGTTGAGTGTGCGTTTGCGTGTCCGTACTGAGAATTCCAAAATACAGCTGCAGGGTTTGAGGTGCAGCCCCCCGCGATCTGGAAAAACCACGTAAAAGTTTTTTGGCCCCTTTGGCGAATGAAGCAAAAAGATACGAGAAACACGGGATACAAAGATTGCCGTGATATCACTGCAAGATCACTGCGAGATATCACGATATCACGATAGGCTGCTGTAAACCTGCTTGTCGTCCTCCAAAGCAGTGCTATACATATATTTTTCGCACTTATGAGTCACTAAACTTTTCGTGTTTGCATCGCTACTGGCCTTGCTGTGTTGTCTGCGGCTTTCGCGAAACTCCCAAAAAGTTCCCATTTGATTTCTTATGCCGATATAAAGAAACTGTAATGGGGAAAGTGGTGATACAAAAGGGTCGACTGTATATTCCCTTGAATAGCTTTCATTTTACTAAAAGTAGACCTTCAGCATCTGAATTGCTTTCATTTATCAGACAGTAAACATGTGACGGCAGTTGAACTCAGTAGCCAAGTCTTACCAGAGTCCTGCTGCTCAAGAATTTTAAATGGTTTTTGAAAAAAAAGAAAAAAAAAAAACACATGTTCACTGCAAATGTGAACAAGCAAATTAGGGCAGTCGATAAACATAAATTAAAATCCAGTCATTTCGAAATTTCTGTCTGAAGAAGAACCCAGCTCATTAGCCAAAGAGAAAGTGTAAAACCCAGAGAATCAACCAAGACATTCTGCTACGAAGTGGCGGTATGGAGCCTGTGAGGCTGTCAGCGCAACTTACCACGAAAAAAAATGAACAATAGATACATACGGATAGATACAATTTGCAGCTATTAAATAACAAATGATAACTGTGGCCATCATTTCATAAAGTATTGCATTCATATTAATAAGAAGTGAAACAGTTCACATTTAATTACTATAATATTCTGGAAGTTTAACCATTTCTCCAGTTTTCATTTTAACCTTTACTTTTTAAATAAATGTTTTGGATAATATAAATATAGTTTTTAAAAATATGTTTTACATTGTTTCAAATACAGAAACAAACAAACATAATAATGGATAATAGTCATGCATTTTCTCCATCCATCCATCCATCTTCGTAATCATTTATCCAGTTCAGGGTTGACATGAACGGGACTCCATCCCATGAAGCAGAGGGTACGAGGCAGGGGACCCTGATGCTGGTCACCGTGGTAAAGGTGCTGAGGCTTCATTTTGACATTTGTTCACATTCATAGCGAAAGAAATACCATCAAATGAATGTGTATGAAAATATCTAAATGACATTTGCTTTAAGAAAGGTAAGGCTCTCCATTACCACTGTTGCCTTTATGTTCATTAGAAAAACTTTGTTTCTACAACCATAGAATCACACAGTTCTACACCTAATACTTTCTCTAATCAATAATACACAACTGGACTTAATTCCCGAGAAGTGAGGTTATGTCATTAAACAGGAGTACGAGACATTGTCGTCCCACGAAAGCACCCAGGGTAACAATGCGTTAACACGTTACTGAAACGCTGAAGAACTGTTAGACGACCAGCTTAACAAAACCCATGTTGTTTCTACATGTGCATGTGAACATGTGACAAACATTCACGTCCCTGACACGTCTCTGAATGTTAACAATGCCAACGTGTTGTTGAAGTGCTTAAAAAATGTTCATTTTTGCACCTAGAGACATATTTTCACAATGCCACAATACGCAATCTGTTGGATTGAAATAACGTGAAAATGCATGAACATGCTCAACAGTGTTAATCAGTGTAATTTATACGTTCATAGAAATGCGAGGAGAGGAGGGCTGATGCTCAAGCTGTTTTAAAAAAGCTATGATTATATGCTTTGACTTAATGATTTCAGATAGAACACAATTCACAACATATTACTTTCTTTCATCATGTGACAGGTTAAAAGAAAATAATTCAAAGCAATCGAAAATAAAAGAAATTAAGACAGCTATACAATCCAAAGCCATATGGTTAAAATCTTAGGCTTTCAAGTTCCCCATTTTTTTTCTTTTAAAATCACCTACTTAATTCCAGTACCTCCTTTTGTCCTCCTTCTGAAGAACAACAATCTAAACTTGATTACCTCCTACTCTGTCATTACTTAATAAGATTCCATGCACTGCAGTCACATAGATTCCTGCAAATCAGAGCCTCGCTCTTGGAGTGATGATTGCACCTTGTACCAAGGACTGTTTGCTCAACACTTCCCAGCTTCAAGGGCCGTTTTGCCTCATTCAGGCACAGGTGGCAAATGTGCATGGGGTTGGGGGGGGGGGGTGCTGGGGAGAGGGAGGGTTGGTTCCTTTAAGTAACTGTTAATTAACATTTGAATCATTTTCTTTGCAAATGGAAGATGGAGGAGAGCGGATGGTTGCGGCTGCATGGTGCTGCGGTGTCCCAGGAGACGGGCTCTCCCAGGTCGCCCCTATCTCTCTCATCCACTTCACGTGTCGTAATTCACATTAACTGCTGGAAATTGTCGAGGGCCAATCAGAGGCGATATGTAGGTGCTGAAACAACACAACCAGTTTTTGGTTATATGTAATATGCCTGTCCATCCATCCATCCATTCATTTCAACCACTTAGCTAATAGAAAGTCACAATGAGCCTGGAATCATACCCAGTAAATACAGGCCAGAAGGTATTAGACACCCTGGATGAAATATCAGAGTATTATGCTCATATTATATTATAAAACCTCTCTGACATTCTTACCAGTCAAAACTGAATTGAAATACCTAAAAAGTAATCAACCAATCGTATTTAACCACTCCAGCTGTATTTAATATGAATATATTAATCATGATTTATAATAAATAAAAAATGAGTAATACAATACTCATGTTGCATATAGTGAATATAAATAGCAGTTGTAGGGGGGAAATGAAAAAAATACCCAAAAGCTTTTGGAAAGTTTCCCCAAAAGTTCACGTACAAAAGGCCTTAACTGGTTTTTGGTCACTTCTGCTGTGTTTTCGATGAATCGTTGTGTGATTATTGGTTCATTGTAAAGAACAGTTTTTCATGATATTAGTCCATTTCCAGGTGCAGCTTCTGCTGCGAATGCCACGATCCGCCGTTACCTGCCGATGATCAGCACATTTCCAGGTACAGCATCTACAGGAATTTACCTGCGCTTCCAAGGTCGGCACCAGTGCTTGCAATCCTAGTCATTCCAGTCAGGATCTGGTTTAATTCAGTAACATTTAATAGTTGAGTTACCGTTAAATATAAACTGGGCAACATTTTTTTCAAAAAAAAAAAAAAAAAGAAAGAGATACAGTAAGCAGTAAGCTGAAAGCAGATTCTTTCAAAGATTAATGACTAACACCATAAATTTATAAAGCTGAAGTTGAAGCTGGGGGGTGTACGCATTCAAAGCAGTGAAAATGACACCTTTCCCCTGCCAGGTAGAGCAGCATCAGAACCCTGCATTTAGCTCTTCTTACATCATGATCACATTTAGTGGGCTGCCTCTTTCCCCGAGACGCCCCACTCCCGAGTCCCTGCGGACCGGTGCGGAGGAGCAGCCCAGCCGCGGCCTGTAACAGTGGAAGCCCCGGGGCCCTCCTGAACACACCCCCTCACAGCCGCCCCCCTCTGCAGCCCTTGTGGCTGATTCTGGCCACGGGACCGCAGAGCAGCCTTGGGCATTCTCCCCCACACGGCACAGGGAAGTGCCAGAGCACATGGGGAGAAGAGGGGAAAAAACAAAAAGGCCCGCTTCCCTGGGACTTGGAGACGTAACTCCGGTAACGCATATTCAGAGGGAGGGAAAACTGATGCATTATTTGCTTTCATAAATCAGTTTATTCTGTGATAGGCGATACAAAGGGGATGCATTACAGCAAAAGTGTGTGGTTTTTACTGTCAGACACCCACACTCTCAACTGACAGCTTAACTTTTTCAAGCGTGTGAGGAAAACATCTCCCATTGTTCTTGAAATTTCATTTATTGTTTACCTGCACATCTAAGTTGACGTTAAATATTATTCGTACTCAAATAATATCAAACAATGGTTATGATTGTTATTGATTATTATTATTATTACTATTATTATTATTGCTGTTTTTTGTAGTTGTGTTCACTCAGAACATAATATTTCATGTTAAGAATTAGTTGGAATGGTTGGAATACGATCATGCTGAGTAATCATTGCCTGACTCATTTGATGCGTGTCACTTGGGCTCTTTTGCCTTCAGTAAAAATAGAACCAAACTCGCAAAGTGTGTTTCCAAGGTAAAGCAGTGATGAGCATATCTGGCTGCTACAGTGTGGCCAGGCTCACGGTCACCACAAACCTCAAACCTGTACAGTCCTCTAAACCAGTGTTTCTCAACCCAGTCCTTGCGGACCCCAGACGGTCCAAATTTTTGCTCTCTCCCAACTCCCTGGCAATTGTGAGAAAGTAAAAACGTGAACCGTCTGTGAGACTGCTAGGATCAGGTTGAGAAACCCTGCTCTAAACACTTCTAAAAAAGTAACTTACAGTAGCATCACTGATCTAACAGTGTTACAAAAACAAACTGCCCTTCAGCTTTCTTACAGTGTTTCCCCATAATTTTAGTCCAAAGGAGAGCACAGGAAATTCTCGCAAAGATCGCAATATCAGTTTTATTTAAACCGATGTTGACTTTGCTCAATGCAAGTAAGATGGTAAGAAATATCTATTACATTATGACAGATAAGTTTCGGAAGAGTAACATACACATAGAATGTTGTATACTATATACACAGGTGAAACCTTATCAAAGTAATTTTAAGGAAGCAATAAGAGGGCATATCCTGACAAAGTTCACGTCCTTCCTCAACACTGTGATTGGTGATAGAAAAGTGGGAGAGAAGTGACATTATGGAACCTGCTATGCCAGTTGAGAGAGGCACAGAAACACCACAAAACCATACCACACACACAAGCAACTGCAACACGCAAGACGACAGAAGTTTTGGTTCTGGTGGAATTGTGGAGGGCATGACAGGTGCGGCAGTTTATCACAAAACCAGAAATAATTGGAAGTGACATCCAGCAGCATCACAAATGATTTATTAGCCTTTGACTCTGCCCTTCTGCATCCTCAGGGCCAGAATAAATTATTTACTGACTGTATTTTCGAATCATTAATCCTTCTGTGAGCAGGCCATTTTATCCTATGGGCTGTAATCAAAAACTACATGTGGATTATTTTCTATATTTTGTGAATTTGGAGACTGTATTATCTCAATATGCAGTACTTTGTTTTGATCAATTACGCAGCTGGCAAACACTTCATTCTCCGTGCAACCGATCGAGGAGCCCAGCAGACACAGACCTTGTTAGCAGAGACAGCGGGGGGCTGGTAATCACAACACTGGAGTTTGTATTACAATAAATGTTGAAGGAACCTTTGCCCCTGTATGTACTAACAGACTTTGCATGTTTCGTAACAGAAACAGACTCTCGTGCTGTGAAGTCTCACCTCGTCTAGGCACTGAGTAGCTCGTCACTGTCCGTCGCTGCTCTACGCCTCCCTACTCACTTCCTGTTTATCACTGAATGGGTAAATCTCAAAAAAAGAAATACAGTCCGATCACATCCAATTGTACATTCTCTCTCTCTCTCTCTCTCTCTCTCTCTCTCTCTCACACACACACACACACACTTCTGTATTCATATCTTTGTGGGGACTGTCCATTTCATTCTATGGGACAAATCCTAATGCCAGCAAAGACAACCCTAACCCTACCCAGCCTGAACTTCTTGGGATTTTTAGTTTTTCAATTGCAGTCGTAATTTAAAAAAAAAAAAAATCAGTTTCCCCTTAGGGGACTGAAAGGGTGGTCTCCACAAAGTTGAAATAACAGGTGTTTATCACAACATGGGGACATTTGGTCCCCATAATGTAATATAATATATATAATGTCATATATATAACCCCCCCCCCACACACACACACATTTGTATTCATATCTTTGTGAGACTGTCTATTCTTTTCTATGGGCAGAACCCTAATCCCAGCTATGACACCATTAACCCCAACCCAGTACTAACCTTAACCATAAATAACCAAGTAAAATACCAAATTCCATTTAATCTATTCATTAATGTAATTTAAATTCTGCCTTTGTACAATAAGCATTTACCAGAGGGGTTCAGACCCAACACCAGCCCGAGCCCCAGTCTGCCTCGCTTTCCTGAAGGACACTGACTGCTGATCACTAACCATACCAGCAAGAACCAAAAAGACATCGTCCCCCCACAATTAGCTTTCAAATTGGGCATTCTCCTCCCTCTCGTAACAGAATTAGAGTCATGGCTGCCTGGGGCCTTCTGTTCCAGTCTATAACCATAGATCAGTTTCTTTCTAAAACACGTCTCCCCCGGGATCATCTCTCCAAGGAACAACCCATCGTTCGGTAATAGATGTCTTCCACTAATCATGAGTTCACTCTTTAGTTTTCTTGTTTCTTGGTTAAATCAATGCACACACTAATATGCAGAATCTGCTGTGCATTAGGAACTAAAGGGTTAAAACATGCAATTGATAAAATACATGCGCAAAGTAATACTATTAAAACAGTTAAATTATTAATGCAATACTTCACAATTCATATTGCAGAAAGTTTTAATTGTAATTTACTACCAAAACTTTAAGCTTTTAGATTTAATAACTACATTGTGTTTCTTATAGCAAGGATATTTCCATATGTATATATGCAACATGTTCACTTCTTAATATTAATTATGAAAATAACACAACAAAAGCATATCCCTAAATCCATTACTGTAGTAGGCTAGCCTTGTCTCAATAAATCAGCCTCTACAATCAAAATAGAAATCATTATTATGCATAATGTATATCCTTGTTGCCACAACATCTGTTCATTATGCAGAGTAATGCAGTCTTGTAGTTTTTAAAAACTTCAGTCTTATAAAATAATTATAATGAATGCTTCATTATAGAGCACAAGATTGGACAGAAATACAGTTACTATATACTTTCTGATTTACAGTTTTCTGTGCTTTTTATAGTCAAGACAATTTTCACAAGTTTTAAATTATAACTGTCGAGGAAGTGCTTCTCTCTACTTTTGTGTTTTTTTTTTAAGTAACGCACAAATCATAAATTACATTTTGAACGTGGAAGGTGCAGGAATCATCCTAAACAGTGAATTTCAAATATGTAATCACTCCACATGCATGCAAAAGAGCTCACATGTTCTGAAGGAAGATTCTGGGCAGAGTTTGCGTGAGGCGTGGCACAAAACAGGGAGCACAGTCAGGCACTTTCTAAAGGCTGCAAAGACAAATTTAGGCCAGTTTGTTTTTACAGGAAGATCTGAGTCGTGAAACCATGAAAGGGCAGATATGATAGTAAAGAGCCAGGCATTTATTCTCCTAAATCATTCAGCTCCCAGGTGACGCCTCTCTACTGCCAAGACACAGGTTCACCAGGAATGCTGGGTAGTGTGACTCATCTGGTAGGTGCCCTGTGAGACTCCGCAGCCTCAATCTGCCAAACTCAGGGTACTCGGACATGCTTACAGATGTACTCCACCGTCATCCGTTCATACATCTTCCATAACCACTTAACTAGTCCTGGGATGCAGTGTGGAGAGGCAGCAATGCCAAGCTTATCCCAGGAAGGGCAGGGCACGAGGCGGGTAACGCCCAGGGCGGGATGCCAGTCCACACTCACAAACTTGCAGACTGCAGACTTCTTGGCCAAAATAGCTGATAGCATGGTGAGAAGCAGCAGGACGTCACGTGCTGCTGTACTTTGCATCTAAATGCTTCACCTAAATTGCTACAGTAAATTAGTATCTGTGCAAAAGTCAACTTAATAACACTTTAGAGACTGGACTGGTGACTCCATAAATGTAATCAATTAAAAAGGGTGGATCGATTCAAAACCCATATTTTATACTCCTTATAGAGCGAGATATCGTTTAATAATGAGAATAATATAATGCTCCTGATGGTATTGGCTGGACCACAATGCTGAGAAATATGTTCTGAGATGCATTTTCACAGCCCTTTGAGGGAAACTTCCCAGAAAGGCAGTGGCCTTGCCAACATTCAATTGGTCAGATAAAAATGGCTTCATCTCAAATGATTAATTAATGCTAAGTATTATATATTTACTTCACAACATGCCATGGTTAAGAATTACAGATTTGTTATTCTTGCAATGAAATTGCAAAGAAATAATTTACGATTAAGTTACATTAGTGAAATAAATATTTGTGTGCATGCATGATATTATTTTATGTATTACTATAAAATAGTTGTACATTATCCATCATTTTACAGAAATTGATAAGCTCTTGCATAGTTCTTCTTGCTCTCAGACACATAAAGACACGCAAGAGCATAGCTTGGGGCCAGATATCAGGGTCAGCAAATAATAAGAAATAAGTCCTCCATTATTAGTCTGAGTTTCATGACAACAGTAGAAATACATTTTGTATTTTCATATTCTAAAGAAAACAATAAAGACTCTTACTCGTCGTGCACAACGATATTGTTGTCCTTCCCACAACAATAAACACGACACACAGTAAGATGCATAAAGTCGATGACTGAAGCTGTCTGTGGGCCCCCAAGGACCGCGTTGAGAGACTCTACACTAGAGCATTCATGCTGCCCACACAATCATGTTAAGCAGCGGTGAGCGTATGAGAGATGGTTCTCCACCCCAATCAGGTCAACAAAGTGTTGTTCAACCAGCTTGGGCGCCGATATTTTGGGCCCCATAAAAGCATATCATATTGGACCCCCACCCCAGACCAATCCAATTATGTTACAATTTTTAGGACCCCGGTCACTTGGAATAATCCTAACTTTCCCTTCCTTTACAGCACCCCTGTAAGCCAGGAATGCCCCCATAGCAAATGAACCACAACCAGCTATAGCGTAGCTTCGCCATGTGTGTACAGAGGAAGAAAGATGAAGGCTTCATTGCTGCGTATAGAATGCAGCGTTGACTCTGGAGCAGATCCCAGAAGCAGTAGGCAAGAGCAAACGGAACGACCTGCATAGGATGCCAATCCATCACAGGTCACAGACACGCAAACACTGTGGATACCAGTCCAGCACATCTTTTCTGGATCGAAGAAATAATAATATACCATTCAGATGACTCCAAACTCCACAAACAAAGAAGGTAAGAAGCAAAGCAACAGCCCTGAAGGTATGAGGCTATGGTGCTAAGCACTGAGACCCACCCCGAAAATATGAATGCTAGCATACACTAGATGGCCAGAAGTATGTGGACAGCCCTACTGATCAGAGGAAGTGTCATATTATGCCACACCCACTGCTAACACGGGCGTATGATGAAGTGTACAGTCACACAGTCCTGCAACAAGCACTAGCAGTGGAACAGGCGTTAGTACAGAAGACATTAGTGATTTTCACTTGGCACCATCACAGGACGCCGCCTTTCCAACAAGTCAGTTCTGCACATGTCGGTCCTGGTAGAGCTGTCCTGGTAGAGCTGTCCTGGTGGAGCTGTCCTGGTAGAGCTGTCCTGGTAGAGTTGTCCTGGTAGAGCTGTCCTGGTAGAGCTGTCTTGGTAGAGCTGTCCTGGTAGAGCTGTCCTGGTAGAGCTGTCTTGGTACAGCTGTCCTGGTAGAGCTGTCCTGGTAGAGCTGTCTTGGTAGAGCTGTCCTGGTAGAGTTGTCCTGGTAGAGCTGTCTTGGTAGAGCTGTCCTGGTAGAGCTGTCTTGGTAGAGTTGTCCTGGTAGAGCTGTCCTGGTAGAGCTGTCTTGGTGGAGCTGTCCTGGTGGAGCTGTCCTGGTAGAGTTGTCCTGGTAGAGCTGTCCTGGTAGAGCTGTCTTGGTAGAGCTGTCCTGGTAGAGTTGTCTTGGTAGGGCTGTCCTGGTAGAGCTGTCCTGGTAGTGCTGTCTTGGTAGAGCTGTCCTGGTAGAGCTGTCCTGGTAGAGCTGTCCTTGTAGAGTTGTCCTGGTAGAGCTGTCCTGGTACAGTTGTCCTGGTAGAGCTGTCCTGGTAGAGCTGTCCTGGTAGAGTTGACCTGGTAGAGCTGTCCTGGCAGAGCTGTCCTGGTAGAGTTGTCCTGGTAGAGCTGTCCTGGTAGAGCTGTCTTGGTAGAGTTGTCCTGGTAGAGCTGTCCTGGTAGAGCTGTCCTGGTAGTGCTGTCTTGGTAGAGCTGTCCTGGTAGAGCTGTCCTGGTAGAGTTGTCCTGGTAGAGCTGTCCTGGTACAGTTGTCCTGGTAGAGCTGTCCTGGTAGAGCTGTCCTAGTGAACCACAAGTGAAGTCACTGGAAATAGAAAAGCCCGGAAGTGAGTCCGTTGTGCAGCGGTAGCCACACAAGCTCACAGAAAGGGACCTGATCACCCAACATCAAAACCCAACCTGGAAGGTAATAAATCCCACCAGTAATGTTCCAACATCTAACGGAAAGCCCTCCCAGAAGAGTTGTAGCTATTACAACAATAAGGGTGGACTGACTTCATATTAATACCCTTGGTTTCAGAATAAGATGTTGGAAAAGCTGATGTCCACATACTTTTGGCCATATAATGTAGTAAAATATTTCAATTAGCAAAATCAATGACCATGCTTATTATGGGGAAAATATTTCTTTTCATGGGACAATTACAGTAAACTGCAGAGAGCACTTCCTTGCAAAGCAATGGTATAAATGTGTCTGTCTTGCAAAACTGTAAATGGTAGGGAAGCAAAAAGTAGCCAACATAAGTTTGTGCTGATTTGAATTCAAATTTTCCACTGAAGCCATTCTATGTAAAATTCCAGCATTTGTTTCTCAAAAGGTACGAAAATGCAGCTATTTCCAATGTTTGAAACAATGTGGATTCTACAAGCGCTCAATACAAAGATTAATTAAAAACACACACACGCACGCGTACAAATACACAATAGCCAATCGTTTCATTAGCAGCCAGTGTGGAGAGGCAGCAATGCCAAGAAAATCTTTATGAGGGTCCAGGCTGGACAGTGCTTAAGATAAAACCGTCTAAAATGTGAAGCCGCGAAACAGCAGATCTGGAATGGCGAGGACTCTGATGAAGCCAGCTGGTCAGAGTCCAGGCGAGTGAAGGTGGGGGGGAGGATGAGACGAGGCAGGCTTGCAGGGTGGATGGGGGGGGGGGGGCAGAGCGGGAGACACGCAGGATGTATGGGCTCAGAGCTGCTGTATTGTATCAGGAGGTAGCAGTGTGGATGTTTCTTTCTGTATATGGGAATCGATGCCAAATGTTTCATGTCTGCTAATTGTGTAGCAAGGCATTTACTAATAGATTTCTTTTTGTACATCTCCTTGTAAACCCACCATGTGGAAGGAAAAAAAAATCAGTATATTATATTGTATTTTGACATATGCAATATTTAAATGTATATTTATTTGAGTTATAAAACCAATCTGAACACCTAACAGGCAATGGTAAAGAATATCAATAAAATACTAAGTCAATATGATGATGATTAATGTGTCATATTCATATTTCTTTTCACAATACTTGATAAGAATATTTAAAAATAACTTATTAGATGATTTTTTTGTTATATAAAATCTTTAGTTCAACAAGAGTCTCCCATGAGGAGGGTAACAGAATCATATATTTCACCTCATATTGTTTTTCTTTCGTAGGCACCGATATTTCAACAAGTGCCCTGCGTGGCATAAGGACTGGTGAAGTAGCTAGAATAAATGTTTCACTGAGGGGTTTAAGGTCACGCTGCTCTATATGATGCGATAACGTACAAGACTAAGCATTTCAATAAAAGCAGACATGGGTGATTATAACAGATCTAAGTGAAACACTCAAGGGATCTTCTATATATCCATCCATCCATCCATTTTCGACAACAGCTAATCCAATTAGTGCCACAGCGATCCAGAGCTTATCCCGCAAAGCACAATGTTCAAGGCGATATACTTTTTTGGATGACTTGCCGGTCCGTCACAAAACAGACATGCAAACACATACATACACATTTTTCTTCATCTGTTATTGTGGGCAACTTGCAGTAACTGTATTTAATGCGATATATGATTCCAAGCCCCTTGTAAACCCGAAAACATATGATGATTAAGAACAAAGTTACAAAAAAAAAAACTGCTGAAACTACTAATTTCACAAGGCTTCCTTTGCCCAAAAATGTTTCCAAAAGATTATAACTAGTGCACACACATACTTTCTCTCAGGCCAAACAGGAAGGCGCTAATTCACTGGAGCTGCGAGTCTTTAGACTGTGGTGGAAAACTGGAGTCCCCAGAGGTAATCCACCCAGACACTGGGAGAACATGCAAACACTGCATGCACACACACACAGACAGACACACACACACACGCAGACAGACAGACACACACACACACGCAGACAGACACACACGCAGACACACACACACGCAGACAGACAGACAGACACACACGCAGACAGACAGACACACACACACGCAGACACACACACACAGACAGACACACACACGCAGACAGACAGACACACACACACGCAGACAGACAGACACACATACACACACACACATGCAGACACACTTAGCTGGGACTAGACTCCACCAGAGTGAATGTGCTTCCCATAGGTCTAGTGCACACAGAGAAAGCACGCTTAAAAATCAATAATAAAAATCAATAATTATCACAAAGAGATACAGTGAATGTGGTGTTAGCTGATCATTCATCAGTTTGTGACTGTATGGTTATAAAGAATTCCCATCCATTCTTCTTCCAGCCTCTTATCCTGCTTAGGGTCTGTGTCATGGATGCTGGGGCATGTCCCAAGCAGCACAGGGATGTCATAAATAATTTTTGCCCTCAAAATGAAACACAAATTAAAAAAAAACTTCTGCATAAAAGATCTAACTTAAAAACATTTCAATTAAGCTACACTTTTGTCTTTCATTCATAATTTAGGCTGTGGATTCCTGGTTACAGGTCAGGCTGCACTGCTTACCATACAGCAAACAGTTCTCCCAGTAAACTCCAAATGATTTGATCTTCCCATTATAATGATATCGGTCAAGTAGAGATACAGCAGGGAAACCATTAATTAAAATAACATAAAATTGACCCGAAGCAGGGGGACCGGGGTGGGGGGGTGTTTGAAACATAATCAGGTGCCCCTCATCCTTAAGAGAAACCTATCAATATTCCATAACCACTTACGGGCTGAAGCTTCAAAGGGCACCTAGAACCTGGTCCGGGACTAGGGAGCACTAGGCAGGAGAAGATCCTGGATGGGAGGTCAGGTCAATGTGCAAATTCCACAAATAAACAGGAATCTCAGCTTGGAAAGTGGGATGCACAATTCTACACCCTGAGCCTCTACACCACCCAAGAACAGGTCTTCAATAAATAAATAAAGTTGATCATGTTCAAGCCATTTTTTTGCCATAAATTGCAAAAAATAATAACGGTAATATTCTCGGGTGTAAGGCTGGCGTGATTGTGCGGTGTCACACCTGTGAACCAGGGTTCAAGTCTCTCCCCCCGGCTGTGTCTGGAGTTTGCATGTTCCCCCCCCAAGTCAAAAACATCCTATGATGAACTGAAGTTGGCAAATTGCCTGTTGGTGTGAATGGTATGTGAGCTCTGTAACAGGTTGGCGCCCCATCCTGGGTTATTCCCTGCCCTGCGCCCGTAGCTTCCAGGATGGGCTCTGGGACCCCACATAAAACAAGTGGGTATGGAAAATGGTTGAGTCTTGGGTAAGAAGAAGCAATGCATAAAAGGAGTTTTTCCTAGAGCTTCTAAGCACACAGTTTATACAATACAATTAGCAGGTTTGTCTGTTTCTACTTTTATAGCATAGAGATAGAAATAAATAATACAAGAGCAATCTATGATGCCAGCTATTCGACAATTCACAGTTTTCAATGTGTGTAATTCCAGGAATTCCAAGCAAACTGTAACTGTGGATTTTAAAGGGCCGTTCAAGTTACGTTACAATGAAGTGAGTAGTACACAGTTCTGCGTATATACATGTTGCTGGCTGCATTTTTGAAACAGAAATGTTCCTAGTGCCGTTTACACAAGCCAGCTTGCTCCAGTGTGGCTTCCAGTGAATGCACTGCAGCAGCCATGCCCTTGATTTTCACATTATAAAGTATCTCCTCTTCAAACACGTCTCGTCGCTTTAAACTTCCTACATTAAGAAACATTAACATATGGGCCCATATTTTAAAATTCAGTTTGTAAATCATGAGCTGTCTGTAAGAGAAACATTTTCTAAATGTATGAATTTATTTAGTGAAGTCTGCCCCCCCCCCATCTCACCCCCAGGGTTTTCATATTAAACATTTGGAACTCATTATAATCTGAATTAAAAAAAAACAGAAGTTTTGTTACCCAGTGAGGTTTCCATAGGTAGCAGTGGAAATAGTGTTTCGGTTGTGACTCCGTATCCTCTGCGACCTTCCCTGTCTTCCTAAAATCAACATTATACCAGCACTGTATTATTATACCAATGACTGTGACTTCAACAACACTTAACCATGAATTATAAATTATTATATAACTGTATAATTCAGAAGCAATTATGTCAGATACACCACACAGGCCTACACAGAGTAGTACAGTATTGCTGTTTATATATTTTACATGCTTTAGAGAAAGAAAATTTTTACCCTGATTTATACTTGCAACTGCAATTAATAGTATAACTTGTCTGGATATATTCATGCATGCATTGACTCAGACTACCCAGTGAAGAAATATATAATTAATAATAATAATTAATATTTATATTGTTACGTACATTCGGTAAACTTTATGAAACTTAAAACGGTAAACTACATTAACTATTCAATGGTTTTCAGACATGTACATTTTTTTTAAAGAAGAAAGGATTTTTAGTCAATATCACGATTATTTCTAAGACTTTGCGGTTTGTCAACCAAAATCATTTTCTTGTGAATGAACATGATTCAAACAATTAGTAGCTCTCCAATGTAATATCACATAAATAATCAAAATGAGATCCTATCATATTTATAAGTTTATAGAACTTTTGTCCACTTAATGTGAAAGCCATGAACAGCCACATACATTAACAATTACATAGTTTTATCACACTTTCTCATTAATGTATGCATTAATTTCTTTCTTGCTGTTGCACATTTTGTAACTGTGTTGAAATGACAAAACCCGTTTTTGCAAATACAAAAAAACTGCTGATAGTTTAAAATAGTAAGATGTATGCAAACTTCTAAATATTTAAATTATTTCTTAAAGCATTAATTCCATTGTATAGTGTGCAATAATACAAAAATAATACATATTGTTTGACATCAGTATATTATGAAGTAAAACTTGAGAAGGTCAGAGATTCACTAGCCGTAGCTGCATTTATAAACCGCATATTGAGATTCATAAGCAGCATTTCCTTCTTCTCCAGCCAATTAAAATAATCAACTGAAAAAAGGAGAAAGAGTTTCCGTAATTATTTGTCTGCTTGTGCACATGCAGCAGCTGTTCTCTTCAGGGATTTTCGTCATTTCTTTCTTGGTTTCTTTTATTCTCCACAAGATACAGTGTAATATACTTTAAAACAGTATTATCATGCTGTAATATTGAATTGTATTTGTCCTCACACAACAAATCTAATTACGACTATTATTATTATTACTCTTTCTAATATAAATTGCTAGAAATGCAACACACGGGACTGTTTTGGGGGGGCATGGTGTTTAACACTGCAGCCTCACACCTCTGGGACCCGGGTCTCAGGCTCCCCCAGGGTCCCGTGTCTGTGGAGTTTGTATTTTCTCCCTGTGTTGTCCTGGGGTTTCCTCCAGGTACTCCAGTCCCCACACACACAGTCCAAAACCATGCTGAGGTTAACTGGAGTTACCAAATTGCCCATAGGTGTGAACGGTGTGTGACTGTGCCCTGTGATGGGTTGGTGCCCCATCCTGGGTTGTTCCCTGCCTTGTGCTCATAGGATCCAGACCCCCTGTGACCCTGAATGGAATAAGCAATTACAGAAGATGAAAGGATGATAATTTAATCACCGCATCTATATATTAGGCTTATGATGCAATTAACAGTACAAGAAAATGAAGTTTTAAGTGAAAAATAATCTGCAAGCTTCTGCTTTCTTTATATCCCATATCATATGCATTTATTGTAATGTATCTTCTACCAAGAGTTTTGCAAAATTTAACTTTTGTGAAACAGGTACAACACTTATGAAACAGGTGTTGTAGCTGAAGAAGGAGCCTGTCAGAATAGTGCACATAAAAACCTTGTCATACAAGCATGAAATGTGCCATATGCCTGTAGACTTTTCATGAATATGGATTACAATTTACGAACACAAAAATCTTTTGTCATTCTTATAATTCTGTATGTGTCAATCACAAACCAAGTGGGCAGACGAAGTGTTGCAATTGGTCAGCTGCAGTTGACAGGCGTACCAGAGAAATGCAATCGATTCAAATATTCATATAGCGGAAAACGCCACATATGTGGCAATTAATGCTGGTTTTAAATTTTGTTGATAGCACAGTTAACACAAACAGAGTCAGTAAAATGGCATTAACTTTGCTAAGAATATTTTAAGCAAATCAAGCTACATTGCAAATAACACTTTTTTGGGCAAAATTCTAAAACCAGTTACTGATGAAAATACTGTATCTTTAGAATGAAACAGCCAATCAAAAAAGAAATATATATTTATTAATATGGACAACTGCATGGTTCATTACAGCAATTATACTGGCGCTTATATTTTTTTATACTTTTTAAGTCTTGCATATGCTAAAAATTTGTATTTCTGTTTTTTTTTTTTTGTCTTCTCATTATTAATCAGATTTATCACATCAATCATTTGTTACTTCTGGGTGTGGTGTTTTAAGTTCTAAATATCAAACTCCAGATTGACTTAGCAACTGTAAAGTTTACATAAACATATTCCCTAAGACGGAATGAGCAGCACGATGCGTGCATGCTTATAAAGAAAGCACCTTACACTCTGACTGGATAACAAATGAATCCCCTATACGCATCAATCACTTTGGTTGGGAGACACGGAACTCTTTTCCAGTGTACCTGATTATGCAGAACACTGCAATATTCAAGTAGTATAATATTGCTATTTTTCTTAGTTTCATTGTAAAGGGAGAGATTTCCTAACACTGAAAACCGAACCGAGAATATTTGTTTTCTGGAGTCTGACAGCCAGATTGTACAATAAAAGGTCAGAAAGTGTGAAACTTTCAAAGTTCGACTACCTAACATGAATTCTGGACACTGTGTAGAAGCGTCAGTGTAAACACACTCTTCGTTGCCTGTTATCACACACGGGAGGACCACAGTTACCGCCTATACACGTGAAACGTCCAGGTCGTACCGATCATACCGGCATTCAGCTCTGCTCGGCGTATAATACGGAGTTTGCAATTTCATTTGCAGTACTGACTGAACAACAAAAACAGTGAAAATCGATAAAATATTCATATGAAGCGACTCTGTACTCCTGGTCAGGCAAGCATGCTGTAATTAAAGCTTCGCTATAGCAACAATCAACAACTGTATACAATAACATTAATAAAACACGATTTATCACAGAAATGCTGAATCTATGTTATGCGCATGCTCGGGAGTTATAAACAAAGCGTTTCTGTACATTTAATTTCACAGAGAGACTAAAACTGATGATCTTTTAGTTTTGTTGAGTAGTAGCACAATCACTGCTTTGGTATAAAATATAATAACAGTCAATGCTTATGTCGGCATTGAAGAGAAACAGCTGACAGAACATGTGACGAGGGCTGCATCAGTGGTTCAGTTAGATGGCATCAATGCACGCAGACAAACTGTGGGCAAACGATGGTCGTGTTCAAGCCAGTCCAACTTAGTATCGCGATTTGTTACTCTAAATAAATCGGGTTTTAAAAGTTTTGTAAGCTACATTTCGCGGCCATACATGTATCTATAACAGGTGCGGAAATAATCCGAGATGTTGGTATACTCTGATGTCTAACTTGCAACACACGTTGTATTTTCACACTGGCCACCATTGTGTTTTTATGGCAATGAATTTCTCATTGAGAATTTCCAAGATTTTGGCAAAAGAAGGTGATCTGTTACCGGTAAGGATTAGCCTGTTCCAAAATCATGGTACATCATGAAGAATTTTGATTGGCCATGGGGTCTCTAGTAATACACAACACAATACTGTCTATTATAATGCGTGTATTAAAAATATATAAAAAATGTACCATGTCATTGTCACCCGTACTGTTATATGTTAATTGTAGTCACTATATTGACATTTTTTGTTGCTGTAGTGTATTGTACATTTTAACAGCTACAATACAAACAACTGTAGAAGAATTAGTTCAGAGCATGCCATCAAAAACACACTTTGAATTCTGATTAAATTTTATAAAACACTGGCAATGTATAATACTACGCATTTTGTCTCTTTGGGAATTTATTTTAAGTGTAAAATTGATATTAGGCCTATTAAGCAAAACTGGCAAAATGCCACCATCAACATGCAGAACTGTGTCTGATTTAATGTTGACTTTTGTGATGTATAAATTTATAAAAAACATATGCTTTGCTGTTCTACACCGATATAAGGTGATTACATTTTGTATTAATTGAGTTAGTTTTGTTGCAAAACTTTCCAAGGTACACATTTTTTTTTTTAGCACATTTGTTTATTTTTAAATAGCTTAGCTACGGGGGTGCAGTGATTAGCACTGTAGCCTTACGCCTCTGGGACTAGGGTTCAAGTCTCCACAATGGCTCTGTGTGTGGAGTTTGGCATGTTCTCCCCATGTCGTCATGGGGTTTCCTCTGGGAATTCTGGTTCCCTGCCCCCGCACAGTCCAGAAACATGTTGTAGTTAGTGGGATTGACCAAATTGCCCATAGATGTGTGTGTGTGACTGAATGGTGTGTGAGAGTGCCCAGTGATGGGTTGGCACTCCATCCCAGGTTGTTGCCTGCCTTGCAGCCACAGGCTCCTGACCCCCCACCCCACACACCCTGAATGGGACAAGCGGGTATAGAAAATGGATGGATGGAGATTAGCTATGTCCAGCCTGTTTTGTCCTTGTTTTGAAATGTAAACTTTAACAAGAACTTTCTGAAGGCTGGTATAAAACCAAAGGAAAAATCAATTTTCAAGCAGATTTTATTTTTGTTTCAGTTTATATCTGTGTATTTTAAATTGTTTTAAATTACTGTAGCTGCCTTGAATCTGGCCAGAGGTTATGCCTTTCGTGTTTGGGGGATATCCTTTATTTTTCTTCATTGTGTAAATGACAGCTTTACAGTGGTACAACACAGTTTAGGAACTGGGTGACAGCAATAAGATGTGTGGTTATTCCAAGTCTTCCTCGTCTTTACATGCACAATATACTTCATTTGCTACTTGAATCTCAGTCATGGTAATACCGTGTTGAATAGAGTATTACCATGACTGACATTTGAGTAGCCAACTAAGTACCTACTGCATCTCTCTCCTTTTTGGTTTATTGTTCACCTTCCCTTGTCAGAATGGCTACCGCTATATCTGCAGCAGATTCATAAAATCCATATGTTCTCCCCTGATATGCATTTTGTTTTTAATCAAATGTGGATATTCAATAAAATGAGCTACATTTGGAAAGAAAAGCATGATCTGGGAGGAATATATTCAATAGCAAACACCCACAATGTGAAAAATCCATATTTGCATGTTTTGTGCAAGGGGGAAAAAACCTGAATGTGTAGCATCTGGCTTGATTTAGTGTTCTTATTAGTTTTTGCAAATGTTTGAATAAGTCCTCAAACATTCCATCCTCTCCCTAGGTTTCCTCCATCTCATCACGTTGAGGAAATAAAGTGATCGTTTCCACTAAATGAGAGCCACTTTCTTCAGTGCTGACATGTTCGCTAATGGCTCTGCCTCTCAGCAGGGTTAACACACGGGGTATTATGTGATCTGACGGGCTCCGGGTGTGCTGAGCATGCCTCGATAGCACCAACTCATTGATGAGGTCTTCTGGAGACATCACTTCATTTTAATCATAGCGTTAAACAAGAAGAAGCGTGTGTTTGATACCCTCCCACATCTCCGGAGCCTGTTAAGAACGCATTTAGCAGTTACCCTTGCACTTAATTATTCAAATTTAATATTATGCAGCAGTAAATGACTGTGAAGCCAGACAGGTGTAAATATTAGGGCCAGTGGAAGCAATGGATTTTAAATGCGCTGTTCATGATCTTTGCGATTGGATCGTTGATGGGTTCCCTTCACAGTTACAGATTCGTACCAGGAGAGGTTCTAACCCATATCAAAAAGGTCATACTGTATTTTAAATTAAACCCGATAAGTGTATAATATTAAAATAATAAATTTTGGAAGTACAAGTTAAGAATAACAATAAGAACGCCTTTTTAAAAGTGATAATGACGTTCTGTGAGTTCTTTACACCTAGTTGTTCTGGCACAAAATTTTTTTTTCTTGAAGCTTTGGTGCTGTGTTCTCTGGGTAAAACCTGTCGGCTGAAACCCCAAGAGGCTGTGAGATCCCAAAGGATTAATCACTGGTGTAAAATTTTATTAGGCATCAGTTTTCCTTAATGAGCTGTGCCAGCCATCCTCCTTTCGTGTGTAGAAGGGGACTCGGGAGATCTGGGTCCCCTGCTAATTCCCTTACTTTTACAGTATTCCACCCCCCCCCCCCAACCCCCCCTTTTGTGTGGCCTATCTGCCCTATTTTCTCAGAAAGGGTCAACACTCTTTGTTACTCTCTTCGCTCGAGCCCTCTCTCTCTCTCTGCCCCCCCCCCCCATGAAGGCAATCCCTCAGGTGAGGGCAGAGCACAACCTACCCCCCCCTGCTCTTAGCAGTGCCAGCACCTGTTTGCCATTAAGGTACACAGTGCGGTTCGCATGTGTGTTTGTTAGTGATGCAGACTCTGTCATTCTGTGCCTGCAGACTCTCTCATTCTGTGCCTGCAGACTCTCTCATTCTGTGCCTGCAGACTCTGTCATTCTGTGCCTGCAGACTCTCTCATTCTGTGCCTGCAGACTCTCTCATCCTGTGCCTGCAGACTCTCTCATTCTGTGCCTGCAGACTGTCATTCTGTGCCTGCAGACTGTCATTCTGTGCCTGCAGACTGTCATTCTGTGCCTGCAGACTCTGTCATTCTGTGCCTGCAGACTCTGTCATTCTGTGCCTGCAGACTCTGTCATTCTTTGCTTTTGTCTTTAGCCCTCTGCGTATTTTAAAGCGTGTTTTTTTGTCTCTGTATGTTCGCTCCCTTTAAAATGAAAGGAAATTCATCCGGCACGTAAATGGAAGCCTTTACATTAATGAGCTCCCTGGCATTACCCTGTCTGCTTGTCCTCCTTTTTTTCTGTTACAAATCCAAAAGTTGCTAAGAACAACAAATTTAATTCAAATGGCCACATGTGAGGGATAAGGATGAATGTGATTTTACAGCTTATGTTCCTCGCCATCCCTTAAGGGTTCAGCTTTTCTGTGTGGGCAGCTGAACCATCAAAGGGCCAATCAGCAGGTACCAGGTAGCAGCGCGGCGGCCAAAGACATAGACTTGACAGACCAACTATTGTAACCTGAATTGCTGGATTGAAATGCCTGGTTCTGTGGTTGGCATTTGGGTCACCATGGTATCAATGTCAAGATTAAGGACCATAATCGTAATAAAAATAATATTTGCATAAATTAATACTGTAACCTTGTTCTGGATAATTAAGTCGTTATGGAGCATGGACTTTGGATAGTTGCTTTAATTATTGAGATGCTTAATAATTAAAGATATACACATTTTGGCCAAAACAATAACTGCAAAAAGAAAGCATTTCTTCTAGTACTATTAAGTAAATGAGACTGACAGATTTTTAATTTTTAACATTTTTATTTTTTATTTAAAATCTAAATGTCCTGCCTTCCTTGAGCTTAAATAGGTGGGGATTGTTGATTTGATGGAGAGGTAAGATGTGGGCAGTTTCCAAAGTGTCAGTCAAAGACAAAATAGGTATTCCGATAAATCCAGATGTAGGGTGGGTTTCCGTTTGGGTGTGTGGCCAACTGTGACCCCGGAGGCAGGATCGACTGCGGAGCCCAGAAAGGCCATGATTGGAGTTGTCTGTGTCTTAATAAAGTACATTTTCCCTCTTACGTCAGATATATAATATTGACAATCTGAAAGATACAAAAGTGTGGATAAAAAGAAAATTACGATGGATATTATTTGGTTATATTTCCTTTAAGCAATGCAGTGACAAAGCAAATAAGGCTTTAATAATTGTGCTGCTTTAAAACAATATTTAAAAAGCATTCATTAAAATACCTTTTAATAATACATAGAACAACGATGTGTTTGAACAAAGTGACAAAAAATTGCTCAGATATGCCATAGTTTTAATAACTAGAAAACCTTTATTAAGTGGCTGTTTTATTAGATTAGCTACCTGCATAGTGTTATTTTAATTAGCTAAAAGTAAACATTTACCAAATGGCTGTGAACGCTCCTGTTTCGATGCTGTGAAAGTGACTGTATTCTTTGTGGCGTGCAAGCTTTGCGTCGTACAGTGATTATGCGAAGAGATGTCAGGCCGGCCGCGACGACAATGAATAGCTAGGAAGCGAGAGCTTCCCAGGCATGATCACCAGTACCATCTGGTGGATGGCAAATATGAAATGAATGCCGGCTTTGAGATACATACTACACTGAGCATGGAAGAAATGCTCTTTGTAGTTCTGCTACATAGAGCAGCTAAACACTCAGGCGATGTGACAGCTTCACTGTTTATCCATGACAGTGATGACTGACCAACCCGATCCGTATTTAACCTCCTTGGAAAAGTGTCACTGATAGGCAAACTTTTTGTCCTGTTTGTTGTTCTTTGAAAAGTATGTATAATATGAACTACTGTTACGTGCTTTCTTAAATAAAGCTGGTCTAATAGGTTACTTTTGTTAACCGACAAGTGGGGAGAAGTTTCCTCTTAAATATTATTTATTATTTTAAAGCATTCCTCAGCAACCTGTTGGTGGCAACAGGGTGAACTTTATCCTTGCATCTGTGACACACACACACACACACACACATATCTATATATAAATATATACACACATACATATATATATACATATGTGTGTTTCAAGCAAAATAATAACTACTGTTGTGCACAATACGGCAGCAGGTGCAAAGACACCCACTCCTCCCTCCCCCGTATCGCGGGGGCACCCATCACGCGCAGATGCACCACCTTCAAAGCCCTTTTCAAACGTCTCAGCGAGATAATGGAAACCAAGATAACGACCCATTGAGTTTGAAGACTTTCCCTGGGTGCAGCACCTTGCAGTGCACCCGAGCACCCCTCCCCCCGCCCCCGTGCCCCCGTCCTTCTCCACAATGTCACAATGTGCGCGCGCGGGGAAAGCGTTTATGGGTCACGTACGGCCCGAGCGCGCGAGCATCGCCGCCGCGCGAACCGACGAGAAAAGCTTAACAATTCCGTACGTGTTTTTTTTTTTCTGGGGGGGGGTATAAAAAACGAAAGTGAAGCGAATGATTGAATAACAGTAATTAAAGCGGTTATTCGTTCGGCAGGCACCTGCGTGAGGGATGATATTGCTCCTTAATTCAGCTCGGTTTAACTTCCCGCAGCCGGAGAAAACGGCGCCTCATTAATTGCTGATTGGCATTGAGCCTTTTTTGCGAGAACAAAATGTTTACTCTGGTTTACCGTGTTTCTCAAGGCTGTTGTGGGGGGCGCTTTTAAGCACTTTTGCATCTAAATTAAGGCACGGTCTTTTAACGCACTAAATGCATTTTTTGTTACGGCAGCTTTTTTTCTGCGCACCAGATATTTTTCCGGGACACCTTAGCCACCTGTGAAACGTGTTATTAAAGGATTTCTCTCTTTTGTTTCGGGGCATTTTAGTGTTTCATAAACGCTGTACTTTAAGGGTTATTTTAAAACGATTCTAATGCCACAGAATACTATGTAATCTGACAATCATTGTTTCAATCAAATGTTAGCGAATACGGATGAGATGCTTCATTTTACCTGCTTTATTTTACTAAATAAACATTTCACACCACATTGGGAGGATGGTAAATAATCGACTCTTATTTTTTTAATTGTATAATATAGAAATGTCATCAAAATACTGGCTTCTATGATATAAAAAATCCCCTAGTCCTCCTTTTAAATTAATTTTACGTTAATTTTGATTGCTTGGGGGTGCTTGGTAAAATTTGCCGACCCGGGGAGGGTAATGTTCTTGGTAAATTGTTGTGGATTTTGCATAATCGTCTGTTACGAAAAGGGGCACTCTATAAAATGGGGGGGGAGTAAATCTTGCAGTGCCCCCCTGCCGCGATGGGCCTGAAGGCAGATGCCCCCCCAGCTGCTGGTGACCTTACAGTAGCATCATGTAAATCTCCTTTTGAAACACCAGTAGAGTCCTTTTGGTCACTTAAGTCCCTGTACGAATGCAGCACTTATTTTTAAAAACCGTAATTAAAAGGAAGAAATGCAAAGCGTGGTATCCTATCCATAATTCTTTATTCGGTACAGAATCATAGTTAACCTGGAGCCTATCCCAGGAAGCACAGCATTTGAGGCATGGGACACCCCCCATGGGACACCAGCCCATCACAGGGCACAGACACACACACATGCATTCAGTTTCAAGGCACCAACTCACCTGGCATCCTAAAGATGGACTGATGAATGACACTAAGCACTTAAGAATCTGGTGATGTAAAATATGCAAAACGTGTATAATTTAAAATCCTAAGGTTATAAAGCCATGAACACTCCTTACAGAGCCACGTGATCCTATACCTTATTACATGCAAATTATGTTTATTACATGAAAGATACAAAACAAACAAAAAAATACACGTGACAGGTTCCGTGCGTGTCAAGATAAAGCAAGTACCACAAAAGAATTGCATATAATGTGTGTGTAATGACAGTCAGTTTCTGTCAGTTTTACTGTCCTAATATAAAATAACTATATTCAGGCCCTGTGTATTAAGAATGGTTTTCAAAAATGTGTTATAGCCCCACGCTTTAGGTAAACGGTATTCTAATTGACAGGGCAGTGACATACCTTCACAGAATTGTCAGGAGATGCACACACCAAGTCCTAACCCCATCTCAGACGCCCGGTGGGCAGCGGCTGAACATCGGTAGTTGGCTTCTAAAGAGGGAAGGACAGCTCTCCTCTACCTCCTGCCTGATGCACAGCCTTTCAAGCAATGTTCAAATGTGGTTGAACTAGGTGCAAAAGACCTCCTTTTAAACAACATTTCTTTTTCTTTTTTTTGGCGAGAATTCCAACTATTGGATTTCCAGCTATTCCATTTAGCCTCATCCATTTTTTTTTTTTTTTTTTAAAGGTGGAAATGAAAACGGTATTGAACACGTTTGTGCATCACATTGTGCTTGATGCAATGTAGGTCAGTGTTCTGCAGAGAGCGAGATAAGAGACGAGGAACAAGTGTTGTTCGTACTTACAAGCAAATATCTGTCAAAATAGCAATTGACAGATCTACAAGAGCATTTTTGGCTCCAGAAATGCTCCTTGTCATTAGCATTTAAAAAAAAACAAAAAGCCCAGAGATTTGGGCCTATCAGCCTCGACTGACAGCAAAGCCAGCCTGGTCCAGGATGTTATCTGTTCATTACAGAGGTGCAGCTGTTTAGCAAATGGATTTGCTGATTTTTAAAGGGAGATGGGGGGGAAAAGAGGAGAGAATCAGGTACTCAAAACCCAAAATGACAGTCTAACTGCGTGCTTCTCTGTTTTTCTTCTAAATCTTGCTGTCTGATTCTCTGGCTGCATTATTTTTAAAAAATAGGAATAAACAAAAAAATTGGATGGGGAAAAAAAGTCTTTATTCACTTTCCAGGTCCTGAGGGCTTCTCCTGCCCAGACGTCACCATCGCCAGAGTGGACGATTACAGTGAGGAGAGGCTGAAGAACAAATGATATTTAGGTGGCAGTGGTGGGGGGGGG
>JAODJU010000138.1:18014180-18026908 GCA_026776725.1 Gnathonemus echidnorhynchus | reverse complement strand
GCAAAGGTGGCTCCTTTGTCTGACACCATCCTGGCATGGTTCTCACACGTGGAGGAATGCTGGAAGCGGATAGGGTCACCCCAACCCCTGGATAGCACCATCTCGTTCTTCTCGAACATGATGTCCACAGAGCCGTGCCGAGTTGGACAGATCAGAGGGGAAAACATATCTTCCTGTAACTGAGGGCCTTACCTCAGAAACTCTTAACGCCAGTTCAGATCCGAAGTATCTACTGGTTTGACCTTCACTGTGACTTGTGTGTATAATTTCTGGAAACAGTTTTCATGTATATTAGAAATATGGTTCAAAGGAAAAAAGTCTCCACATTTACTGTTGATTGTTAAGGCCAAGCAGTTGTGAAGGTTTTTTTTTATGTTATATACAAATAAGCATACTGCGGTCAGAGACTGAAATTTCTTGCTAATGTCTAATTACATATTTTTATTTCTTAATTCTTTCATTTGAATTTTTATTTTTTTTTTAAAAATTTTAAACGTGTTATTATCCAGAATTGAGTGTGTGAAAGAGTATATTGTTTTGCTAAGTTATGAAGAGATACTCAGCAGAATACTACAACTGAAATATCACTCGAGTAAAACACTTAACCTTCAGTTGCGTTCAAGAACAACAAACAACCTAAAGTGAACAAAAGCAAAGCACTTTCGCAAACAAAAAGGCACAAAATCCAAACAGGAACACCCAATCTCTCAAAGTGATGGATGTCAGGATTTAACATCTGCAAAGATAGTAACTTAAGTGACCTAAGTTTTGTACCAATGAAAGAGTTTTTTAGACTCTCAAAACGAATTTGGTGAAAGGTATGAACCTGTATTTTAACAGATGCTGGCTGTCCACATCTTCTCTGCCAAAATACTAGGTAGGCGTTTAGAGGAAGCCATCTATTATTTAAAATAACAAGTGATGGTTTGCAAGCCACTGTGGTTGGAGCCATCATAAGTGCATCTCCGCGTTTGGGATCCAGGCAAGCCTGAAGGCACCACCACTGAGCAATGACGCGATATGAACACGATATGAAGGGCCCTATATCTCCAAAACCATTAGTCAATGCATTCGTGTTAGTAACCTGTTTAAGTGCGACTGAACATTATTAAGAGGTTCCTAGATGGGAGGTCTGCAACTCACGAGGATCATTTAGGGTGCAAGGACACCTCACGCCTCCCCTTCACTCTGCGCCAAACTCGCGTCTGTGATTATTCGATTCCGCTTTATCAGAACTCCCCCCAAAGAGCCTGTCTCGGTGCCGCTGCTCTTTCCTGGAGTTTTGATTCGAACGTCAGCGCTAAATTATCATGCCGCTGTCTCCGACTGATTGGGTGAAGATGCAAAATTAGGGTAAAGAATTGGGAAATGTTTCCAGTCGGAAGAATGCTGATTACCCTGGTGCAGTCCGTGAGGATTACCCGCTATTTATCCTCATACTTTGGGACGCCTCACCCTTCCTATTCCGGCGGTACTCCTGGGATCTGAAGAGCAGCTTGCCTCTGCTCTTGCCAAAAGAATTTATTAGAGCAAATGGTATTGTAAGCCCTATGGAAGGCATACCTTATGTGAAGATTTAAAGGATATTAGGAGAATAGTGCAGCCTGGAACCCAGGTGTGCTGGGTAATAGCCATTGTCTTTGCAGGAACTCATTGCCAAAAAAAAGGGGGGGGGGGGCAGGGTGTAGCCGGGGAACTGCGGCAATTAATGCCAGGGAGCAGATCTTCCCAGGTAGCTGTCGTTGTTTAAAGCACTAATGCAGTTTCTGTTCGAGTCAAAGCATTGTAATGGCTGGAAAACAGTGCAATAGTGCAGAATCTTCTACGGAGCCTGGGACTGACCCCCCCACCCAATTATCCTTATAGATTCTGGTGATTCTCATGGCCCTCAGATCCAAACGGGTTTTAAAGCTTATTTCCTACCATGTTATCCCCATACCTAGTGTGTATATTTGAATAGATTATGATTTAAATTCCCCGTGATTGACTCAAACACGCGTCGCTGAACGGGGCTTGGCCAGATGGCCCTCACCGGCGTCTAATCATGTGCAATGTTGTCATACCACGGTCCGGGAAACCCTTCTACATGGCGTTCGCTATGTTTTTTTTCTTTTGTTTTGTTTAACTCTTTTTGATTCTTTGTTTCTTAAGTGCCTGTTAGACACACAACATTTAGAACGGAAGCCTTCGGAATAATTGAATTTTCTCCCAGAGGCAAACGACAACAATAATATCATTTTCATAAACAGATTTTTATTTACTGCAACACAAAAACAATCTCCGGAGAGCCGCAAAAACTTTTGAGAAAGTTAACCTATGTTTTGCTTTTTTTGTATTATACACTTACATATAAAATAAATCATGTACGTTTTTTTTTTTTTTCGTGTGTGTGTTGATTAAAATGCTATTTTGTATGCCTAAAATGCAAAACGGTTAAATATACTATCAAAATATTATCCTCATTAAACTGTGGAAATATTCTATGTGCAACACCTGCAGAACAAATTTGGCATTCTGATCTGCAAACGATGCACAAACAATACAGAAACACTATCATTATTTCTACCTCAAATACACTAGTGAAAAGTTTTCTCTAGATTTACCAAATTATCCGTTCAGCCGAAAATGAAAATTGTTTTACATCTCCAATTCATTTCATATATTCAAATAAGAATATGGTAAATGCATTTAAGTTGTAGTATAGAAAAAATATACATACCAACACTATAATTTAAATTTAATCCCAGGGATTGGATTTGCTAAAGATGTCCCTGTGCACATGAGAAATACCTACTGAAGTTTTCCATACATTTTTCATGTTTACTCATTTCATACTGGATTTATAAAGTCCAACTCTTGGATTCCCGGTCCTATCATTGGATACTTTCTAAGTGATATATGATTCCTAGATTTAACATGCATTTGATAGTCAAGCTCAATGAGTGCAGTGATTTTTCACTGCCACGGGTTATGACACGGCAAGAAATACCAACCTTATGCTTACTAAAAAACACAGATGGATCAATTCCATAAACATCCAATAACTAACATAATTCCGAATCTGTAGTATTTTTTACATTCTTATATTTTATTGTTGTTAAGTGACATTCCTTCATTATGTGATCTTTTTTTTCCTGTATGAAATAAATAAATAAATATCTCAATCAAAACAGCAGATTCAGTATTTCACTTTATTTTAAAATAAAATGGTTAACGACACCAAGGAAGAGCATGCAGACGTCCTTTCATGTCATCAGCCCATAATCAGCTGCCCCAAAATATACGGAAGCGAGGTCATCAGGCTCCAGAAGCGGACAGGCTACGGGGCGCAGGAGGGCACCATGCAGGAGGAAATCCCGATTCCTTTAAACAGTCGCCGACGGTGGCTGGCTAACAGTCTTTCACACGCTGCCTCGCTAAGGCTATTCAGGATTTCCCCCCTCTCTTTGCACTGAATTGGCTAAACGGCGATGTCTAACGCATAGTGAAAGGTCTGCTACTGTAAGCCACACAGTATCCCATTGAAGCACCATTATTTCCCTTTTTTCATCTCTTTATAAAATAAACTCTTCATGCTGGCATTTTCTACAGAGATCTGTATTTACCAGGAGGCACCGCACACTGCAAATGCCCACAGCCTCCCTTCATCGCTGTAGAGGGAAAAACAGGTAACATTTATCTAGCCTTGCACCAATAAGGCAGCCTTGTATTCAAATGCTAGATAAAAAGAAATGAAGTCTAATGAATTGCACCTCCCCGGATATAATTCCGTAATAGCAGTAATCAGGCCGCTCAGAGCCCATGAAAACACATGCATAACCACAGCTGCAATCCTGTTGGTGGTCAATGTTGCTGAAGCCCTGCCAGTGCGGAAATATTCCTGCCTGCTCTCTCTTAATGTTATCAGGTAACACACACTGGCATTAAATCCACACACATAATGAGGGGCCTTTTTGGAAGCCTTCGCTCGCCACAATGCGGCTCTCGCCCGAAAGCCCTTTAAGTGTTCACGTTTAATGTCATTATGGCGCCGCTTCACGCAGAACCCGGGGAAGCAGAGCGGCCCCAGCACAGGAGCCCGAGGTACATTTGTTTGAGGAGCGCCGAGACAAAGGGGAAGGAAACGTGTAACAAACAAACAAACGGGTTTATTACGTCCACGCAACGAATGCTACAACAAGGAGCCCAGCCATCTACGCTGACAGGTTGTATAGTGGGAGATTTGTGCACATTAGTCACACATTTTAGGGAGAAGCAGGTCTGTGAAGTGAGCATTGGTGAGGATTACAGGCCTATGACTTCCTCTCTTTCATTCATCGCAAAACCTGCCGCTGATTTCAAGTTCGCCAGGAGGTTTCTCACAATAAAAAAGGAGCGGGGGGGTGTTATAAAACAAAAGTATGTTTCTAAAAGAACATTCATTTTCATGGTAAATACTTTAATCTATGCTTATTATAATGATTATTAAAACCTACCACTACTCTTACCTTACACTGTAGATCATCTTCCCTGTATCTACCTGACAGCACGTTAAACGCCTCATGGGTGCAGAAGCATTATTTCACACTGAGGTGCTTCTGACTAATATGGCCAATCTACAGGTCAGTTTGGACTTAACTCTTAACCTGATAATGTATTTTTTATATATTCTGTGAATAATAAAACAGAAGTGCCATGATATGTAATATTTAAGTTTAACTTTTTGTCTGCTGCCTTGGGTTTCTGTGCTTCTTATCACTTAATTAAAAAGTCTTAATTCCCATTTTGTTAGAAAAGATAAATAATAAAAAATAACTATTAAGCTGAAAACAATGATTTATGGTGTTTGTTGGTAGTAACTTTACAAACTGAATGTTTAAAATTAGCTATGCAGCTATCAGTTAGCTGTCATATAGCATATCCTACACAGTGCCAAAACATTAAATATGACGATATTGTGTAATGTATTACAAAGCCATTTCTACCTCTGAAACACACTCTGTTGTACATCTGTGTTAATATTCAATTTTATTTATTTTATTTTATTTTATGATTTAGTTATTGTGTGACCTTCATCTGCTTCATATACTTCACAGCACTCTTCCTGGTGAGGGTCACAGTCAAAATAATGGAAATAAGCAGTCATTATGCATCGCTTTTAATGCTTTAAATAATACCCTCTGTTCAAATTAATTTATCTTTTGACATGCTTTCCATGCTTAACGAATGATATAAACACCATAATTTTGAAATGGCATTGAAATGGAAACGTTTTAATTTCTCAGCATTAGAAAACATAAATTAGGAAATAATATGGTAATATATTTCAGAAAATAAATGTAGCTATTAATGAATATTGTTATATGGTTAAATTACCCTGTAAATTATCCTGAATACAAATATAATCCTTTGTATTTATATCCATACATGTAATACAAATATTTGTTTTGAACAATATTAAATTATTAAAGATGCCAGTATAAAATTCATATTTTTTTGTGCTGAAGGACTGGCATTGAAAACTATTTCAAATGAACTGAAAATGTAGCCCTATAAAACTTAATAACGGCTTTGAGTTTTGCTGTCTATTGTGCTTATATAAAATGTTCCACCTTCTGCTGATGCTTTGACATAACAGAAAGACTAATATCAGCATTAACACCGAAACTGCTGTCATTGTTGTACATTCATTCCCAAGGTGGCCTGGGGTCTATTGGATATCAGTGTATTCAAGTGGGCATAATATTACACATAAGCAAGATTCCCCAAGGAGTCGATCCTCTTCTCTTGTATCCTTTCATAGGGGATAGAATGGAAATTTCTGCACCTTGGTGGTGAAAGGGAGGCCGAGGAGGAGGAGTAGAAGGGGGAGGAATTAATTTTCCCTTCAGGGAGAGAAGCACGCCGGATCTCAGGAGGAAAAAAAAAAAGTGAATCTTAACATCTCCTGCAGATAGAAAGAGAGTGATTAAAAAAAATGCATTATGGGAGGGAAGCCTCTGTCTCAGCAGAGCGGTCAGGACGGCCAAGACTCAAGCCTAAGAGTACAAGATAAGCTTTTCATTTAAATGCAATTGATATATATTATTACGTCAGATATTACACCATTTTGCAAAGCAAGACGGATGTGGTGTGTAATGTTACCAGTCCAACAGGTCATTACTATAATAACCAAAAACTGATATTTGTCTGCTTAAGCTACAACTCTAAATGAGGGTTTTCCAGATATTTCTTACAAGCCTGTGTAGGCCCTGGACCTGAAGACCCACTTTGCAAGCAAATTTTTGTTTGTTAGACTTGGTAAGATGTTTGAGTCATTTTCAAAGCATCGATCTGCTGTCTTGTTAAGGATTATTAATGGTTAAGGATTATAAGCTGCAAGACTTTTTATTAATGCAAACAAACTCCAAAAATCTACCTTAATGAATTAGAAACAGAACAGGCCATAATAACAAGCTGGAATTTCCAACTATATCCTAAGTACTGATCCTGTATCTGGCTGCAGGAGATCAGTCAGTGTTAATCTCATTGTCACACACTATGAGCAAGTGTGAGACACTAGTTAACTTAACCCACATGACTTGGGGAGAACAAGCAAAATCTGCACCCACAGAAGGGCAGGGAGGCAGACCTACGCCCTCGGGGCGTGAGGTCACAGTGTCGCACCCCAGGACACCACGCGGCCCTATTCAAAGGCTACCAAGTATTGTAGTTTTCATAATGTTTACAACATCTTAGGGTGAAGCCCTGTTCCCTCAATGCGTGAAGCTGAGTCATTACCATAATGAATATAACTTAATATACTGAATTTTGGAGGTCGCACAATAATATAATGTTTTTAATGTTTTGTAATGTTGTTAACTTTGACATAATTACTTACAAAAGCAGAAGGAATAGGCTGAATGATGAGCGTATCTTGATTGAAACAGGCATTTATAATTTATAAATATTGTCATGTTGTGCCGTATAGGGTGTGACATTATAAGCCAGGGATTCTTTTCCGTCTGTACTGCGGTATGAAATGTACTCTTAATGCATGATTCATTTGTTTTCTTTAAAGCAGAGGAACAATCCATTTGTTATATTTAATGGCTAAGAAAAAAGACATTAAAAGACATTAAAAAGTTTACGCTTCAATTAGACTATGTAACAATGTAAATGATCAGTCTGACAGGGAAGAATAACTGGTTTTAGTTGGAGGTGATAATAACTGAAACTTTTGACATGTTTCCCAGCACAATTAAGCCCACTTACCATGTACTCGATTTTAATAATTTATTACACATACTTTCATTTATTCATCCAAGTCTCTGATTTATAAACACAAATTTTCATTGAAGAGCTCTACACTGCCTAACATTTCTTTTGGAAATTTCAATGTCCTAATAATGAAGACTTAAGGGAAAAATTCAGGATATATAAAATTCAAGTCTGTAGCCATTTAGACTTAATTCATATAATATAGCAATATTACATATTGTACAATCCACTACAGATGTACATTATTTATCAAAGGTTTATTATAGAGCCATTTAATTATCTTAGAATTTAATTTTAAATTGCCTGTAAAAATAAATATTTTTAATGATAAAAATAATAATTTTTTTTTTTTTTAATATTTCACTAGTTTGGGCTCTTATCACTTACCAAAAGCCATATACACATACCATCTGTTTTTAAGGAAAAAATAACATGAGATTGTATTTATTTTTGGTAAATACCCTAATAGTTACTTTATATGTAATTTCATAAAGCAGAAATACTTATTCATGTAATTCATGCAATTATTGTATTTAAATATTATTATATAAATGATTGTATCACTAGTTGTTTTATTTTATGTTTCTCTTTTGTTTAATTTTTTCATGTGTATCTAGTGAATATTGTTCTTTATTGGTAGTCTTTCTTGGAATAGGAAACAAATTTTATTACATTGTATCTACAGAATGAAGCTGTTTCTGATCGCTTCAAATAACAAATACAGATTCAAATTAAAGAAGCCCTTTCATTTCAGACTATAATTTTTGAAAATCACGAATGAAGATATACAGCAAAATTAGATTTTCATAGAATACAAAGATTGTAGAGTAAAAAATAAAAGATGATATGTAATTAATCCACTTCAGAAGCGCTGGATGGAGAGGAGACAGAAGGTTGACTAAATGCAGATCACTGATATTGACTGCATTTATTGACAGATGAATTTGGAAAAGAGTCTTTCTGTCTGGGGTCTTAATTAAAGTGTCAACACAGTTCATTCCAGTAAGTCCCAGTGTTAACATCCCTCATCTTCCTCCTAATCTTGCTACAGTTCCCTGTCAAGCTGTGATTTCAGAAGGCCGTGCTAAAGTTTATTATGCTTATGAGCAAATGACGGACGCTCCAGGCTGAGGCCCCGCTGTGGCTTCTGCAAGCTGACACCCAGCCACAGCGGCTCTCAGCTTCTCGCCGATTACACGGCCATTTTCCCGGCTGCCCAAAGGTCACTGACTTTCCCCCCTTCGGTATCTGCAAAGGTTAGTGACTTTCCCCTTGTTTCAGCTCAGGGGTGCGTAAGGGGGAGACTGTATTTGACAGGCGTGCACTGACCACCAGGGCTGCACGCTGCACTCACACTTCATTGTTAGACTAGCTAAGCAGGCTGGGAAATCTGCCTGTTTACCTTCTCTGTAGCTAAAAACCATAATTAATTCTCTTAACATGGAAAGTAACAGTTGGGAGCACGATTTGAGCCTGAGTGAAGGAAGGGTTACCAGTTTCATAAAAAAAAGGCGATGATTCAAGCAATAATGTACATATTACAAATTTTCACACCAAACTTCCTGCAAAATCAAAATAACTCAAATTTAAATTAATGAAATATAGATTATATTTTACTCCTAAATGGTATTCTACTAAGCATATTAAAAAGCAATTATACACCACTATTACATTCCTGATAAAAGAAATGGACGGATGTGTACTTTAATGCATGTTTTCTCCTGTATTTCACATTGTAAAAATTGAACTCATTAACAATTCATTCGATTTTTTTTTTTTATAACAAAATTAGCCAGGGAAATTAGATTTTTTTTCCCTCAAAGTATCTTTATTAGGAGTAATATTGTAATAAATTTTTATCTGATTTCTTGAACACACATCTGTCAACTTAAATTAGCAGCAGACCTTGCAGACTTGTATATGTTTGTATAATTTACTGTCTATGTGCTTATCTGTGTGCACTTGGCTTTTTCTAGGATTCCAGGCAGGTGGCGATGGGCTGGGCAGGATTGTCTATAAATATTGATCCTCTCCCAACCCCCTCCCTCCCTCGGCTCGACATACACACACCCACTCCAAGTACCAGCCAGATTTGCTCCTTCCCTGGAGCGACGTGGTAAATGGTTAAGTGAGGTATCAGCTTCAGTCCCATTCCTGCATGGCCCCTCCCACCAGAGCATTGTGGGTAGGGTACAACTGTTGCGAGTGGGTGGCACATCTGTTTCCAAAGACAAGAAATGCCCCCAGGGGTCGTCCTGTGCCACAGCTAACATTTCACGCACGGCGTTAATAACTGTTCTGATATTTCTCTATGGTAATATTGCTGTGGGGGTGGGGGGTGTCACGTAAGTGTTGGATCCAAGAATCGGAGAACATTGTTTTAATAACTGGAGTATTAGCAGTCATGTTTGCTGTACCCTCAATTTTTTTTTTCCATCTGTTGGCAAAGTTAACATCACATTTTCTTTGGTCGAAGATGTTCACTTCCTTTAGTCATTAAATAAAAACGCCACTTAGAACTAATTGATTGTAGCGCCGTATTGTATATACACTCCCTTAGAAAACGGCTGCTTTCATCGTTCGTTGCGGTCAAGCCTGTAGGTGATTACCAGCCGAACTCAGATAGTCCTGAGAAATCAGACTGAATTCCCTCTTCCACCGCAGACTGCTGTGTGTCTTAAGCTCGACTCCATGTGACAACTTCAGCTACTCACTTTTGGAAGCCATTGAGTGTCCTGAGAATATTGGTTTTGAACTAGATACAGAAGAGTAAGGATAATATTTTAAAACATATTTTACGCATGTAACATTTCAGCATTGTGGGATCAGGCAGAAAAGGCTTTGGTTGGCTTACTGGTTTTGGGATCTTCACATAAAGTTCTGTTAAAAATGAATACTTAATGCTTAATATGACTGAACTTTACTACAGACTCCATTCCTGTGGGCATCTGAAAGGAATGATCTCAAATTTACCCTGGTTGCCTCTCTAAACTCAAACGGCACGGCCTACAACGAAGCGACACCAAGACAACACTGAGTCTCGAAGGCCAATTCGCGGCCTACGATAATTTGCGCACCTCGAGGCTAAACCGGACACCTCAGCAAAATGAAACCAAAGCCATCACATCACCCAGGGTGCTTCAGTGTCTTTTTGGGGGATGGGGGTAGCAAGTGTGGATAGGTGCAGAGGTGGGCAGAGATATCAGCCCGATGAGGCTGGGATGGCGAGGGCGACGGGCTGGCCTAGTGGACAGCGAGTTCCCCGCTCGTGCATGGAGAGCAGTGACATCTCTGACAGAGCGAGAGAGCGGAGGGTATGGTGATTGCAGGGATGAAAGATGGAGTCTAATCCTCCACATGTAGATTTTTTTTTTTTTAAGGAAAGCCAACTGGAGCCATGCTTGGGACTGTAGGCCAAGGGCTCCGGGAAAGGGACGCCCCGAGCCAAAGCACATAGTGTGAAATGAGAAGCCAAAGCTTGAATGTGCTTTTGTTTATCAGAAAAATGCACTCAAAGTGGGATTGGCAGTGGAAGGCCCAAACTCCGTAAGTCACATAGAGCTGGCGGGGGCCACGGGGGGAATAGCACTGGGGGGCTTCAGGCATGAGCAGCGTAGGAGAGGAGTGTCTGTAGTCAGGCGCCTGGCAGCCTCCTGCACTGCTTCGCTTGCACTGTAATCTTTGTTTGAGCACAAAGAAGGATCCAGGGGTCACCTTAAAGGAACGAAATGTGGTCAGGAAAATCTGCGGATCTAGTTGGAGGGACTAAACGGCAGCGATGGCGCCTGGATGCAAAGGCCAAGCCAGGCTCGGGGAATTGGGGACACAGATTTCTGGGCAAGCGGCAGAGGCCGGGGTGCCAGCGAATAGACGCTCGTCTGCGACGACCGCGTTCTCCCGCTCATTAGGAACGGTGGATTCGGATGCAGGATCTTTCGCCACATGTCCCCGAGTGCACAGGCGTGGCCGCCGTGGGGGGACCGACCCGCCGGGCCCGGCGTTCTCCGCTCGCCCTCGCGGCTACGTGCTGATGACCCAGAGGTCAGGGCCGTTGCCACGGACACCAGTGCGTTGGCCCGCGATGAGTTTTCCGTCAACGCCACTATGTCCGCGGGCCCCCATCGGCCCATTTATTATCATTCTGGGTGAGAGTGGATATTAACGGTCAAGCTTCTCTGAAGATCGGGGCATTTCGAGCAGCGTCGGGGAAGGAGGGCGACACACGGTGTCAAACTTTAATAATACTTTAAAAAATATTAAACTGTCCCTGAGCTGACAGTTAATATTCAAAAAGCACATCCCTGTGTTGTTGCTGTGGGGGAAAGAAGAGTCTCATTTTCTATTCGCTATTATAATTCACCTCCATCTGAATCTGGCTGCAGTGGAACATCATTGCCAGGAACGAAAACCTTACAGGAACAGGGAAGGTCAGGAAAACACAAATACCAAATTCATCGGCGTGTCGGAAACGCTAAAGACGAACGCAACACTTTCTTCTTGAATCGAAACACAAAATATTATCATTGCAGTTCTTCCCCTCCTCCCAAAAAGGCACAAAGAACTGGCGCTTTTTTTTTCTGGCGAGAAATTGCACAGCCTAGTGAAATTATTCAATTTGTGAATTTAGCACCTGATTTCATTAGTGGGCCTGGGGGTGTCACAGCTGCAGGGTCGAGGGAGAGGAACCCGTCACATTCTTTTGTTTTTTTTGTTTTCTTTTTTTGCCGCAGTGGTTCTGTTTGTGCTGTGCTCTTCTCAATACAATGCCTCACTCTCTTCACAGATAGGAGTTAATTCGTAACCATTGGCATTGCGTGCAGTGCAAAATAAACTCAATGAGCCCTTAAAAGCAACCTGCCTGCTATGGTAGATGAAATGACAAAATCACAATGTCACCGGAGATCATGTGTTGGGGTAAACTTATACGCCTGTATCTCATTTAGCAAGCAGGCCTTAATGAACCTAAAACTTTTGAATAAAAACAAACACGCCATTTTTCTTTCAACCCTGACATTTTGCCAGCTATAAAGGCTGTCCGTGTTTTTTTTCTTTACCTCTCATGCATTTGTACCTGCAGAAACAGGGGTGGCTAATTCATGTTGTATAAACAATTGTTGATTCATGTACCTCAAGCAAGAAGCTATAATGTCACATCTAATTGTCCTCTGCTTTTAATTGCAGTGATTCACATCAAGTTGTCAAATATTGTGTATATGGCTTTTGAGCAATCGAGTCTGCGATTGGTCTACTGCAATACGATGATTTTGAACTTAAGTATCTATTTACTTAGCTTTTGAATCAGTTGAATCAGTGTTTGACAGGTTGTTCTTTTCTATAGAGCTTCATGACTTCTGAAAATCTGTATGTATTTCACTGGTTTTACTCTGCCTTACTGCTTTGCAGCACATTTACCTGTATATCCTCCTGAGACCCAAGGAACAAAGTGTCCTTCAATTGTAGGTTATTTGTCTTTGGAGGAAATAAGACAT
>JAODJU010000138.1:17991684-18005026 GCA_026776725.1 Gnathonemus echidnorhynchus | reverse complement strand
GACTGGGACCCCCCCCCCATCTTCCTGGGAACACGCAAGCAGCCTGTGCGCTGACCTGAGCAGCCTGACGGGACAGGGGAGGGCCATCCCTCCGCGGACATTTCATTGGCGACTGTGGAAATGTTTGGTATTGGGACAGCACTGTGGCCATTGTGTCGATACCAATTTACTTTGCACCCTATTGAGAGTCCCATTGTGGGCACCCTATCGGGAGACAATTCAGCCACAATCAACGGTCACATGCTATTCTTAGGATATGAAGTGCAAGCAAGCCTTTTTTTTTTATCAGCGTTTGCGCAATGAAAAAATCACAGAGAACTAATGTTGTCATAATGGTTGCATTGTTTACAAAAATGCAGAGCATTCAGCCAGGATCCTACAGCCATGAAGGACAGCACTCATAACGCCCAAAGTCCACGTGCGTCTGAGGTGCCTGCACTGGCTCTCAGCACATTGTTCAGTGTTTTGTTCCCTAAATATTTGTGCTCCGCTAATTAGATATGGTTCGGAACTCAAGGTTGGATCCCACCTGTCGATCCCGCGCCCCCCCCAGGGAAGGGTCGCCGTGCTGTTGCCCAAGCAGTCAGCGCTGTTTGCCCAAAGATTTGCCGAAGGTCTCCTTAAATCTCAGAGACAGCTGCTGGATTTCGTTAAAGGCACACAGGTAATATCACTTTTAGGCTCTTTGTGAGAAATAACAAAAACCATCCATGGGGGGGGGGGGGGGGTGAATTAAGCAGTTTGTGACTCTTATCCGTCTGCATCATCCCTCTTGCAGCTCAGCTGGGATACAGCCATGTGACTTTCGTTGCATTTTTGGTGGTTTTTACAAAAGCGTATAGGAAAGAATTTGAGTGACTGCTAGTACAAATCACTAGTCCGTGCTACTAACATAAACAGTAAATACTGTGGAAATACTGAGAAAGTGACGGTCCTAAATCTAGATTATTAAAAAAGAGAGAATCTATTAAGTTCACATTAATATTGCAGACTAATTTCTGCAATTATAAGTGGAGGGCTTGGCTACCCAGGTGAAAAATGACGCTCTTTGACACAGTGCGTAACACAGCTGTGTGACAAAGCAAACACTCTAAATTCTTCACATGCAGGCTGCTTGCAACAGCGCACACTTGCTTAACGGCTGGAGAAATAATAAAAAAAAAAAAACCTAAAAACCTAAAAACGGGAAAAAATGTATTGTGACTGGCATTCCAGCACCGTCAAGGTACCTTATTATCCGCTAATCTCACCAGTCTTTTCCTGATGGCACCTGGCAGCTTTTTCCAAGTGTTCTGCTTCCCTGCCAGGAAGTAAAGGTCAATTTCTGAGGAAAAAATAGAGCCCATTTTGTCTGTTATTAAGCCTCACTTTGGGATAAAAAAGATCTCCTTTTATTTATAATTTCACGGCATCTATGCATACCTGTAGTAATAATTATGATTATTTTTATTATTATTGATATGTTCCCCAGTGAGTCACAACAGTTACTTATGGAAGGTGACACAGTAAAAAGACAAATTGATGACACTTAAATGTTTATTCATTCATCCCGCAGCGATTCACCACAACGACCGCGATGCATCTTCGCCCAATACCAGTAATACCAGTACCACTCCTCCTCATTCTTAGTCCCCCAGTCCAATAACAGACAGTTCCTTTCCTTACGCAGTTAGAGTCATTCTTTGGAATTAGCACGGTCTTCTTTGCCGTAATTCCTCAAATATACCACAATTATTATTTTTGGACATGTTTTAAATGAGGCAGCACAGTGGTCCTTTTTGTAGCCCTGCACCTAAAGGGTGCAGGTTTGAATCCCACCTTGGTTCTGTGTGTGTGTGTGTGTGTGTAGGGGGGAGGGATCGCGTGTTCTCCCTGCCTCGGGTTGGGTGGTGTCCTGCAGGTACTTTGGCTTGTTTGTGCAGTCAGGTTAACTGGTACCTATAAATTTCCCATAGCGTGTGTGTGTGTGTGTGTGTGTGTGTGTGTCTGTGTGTGTGCGGCTCAGCCTTGTACGCCTTGCTTTCTGGGATAAGCTCCAGGCCCCAAGCATGACCAGGAAAAGCAGTTGAAAGATATATGTTTGAAATATTAACTATAACAAAGGATGAATTTAAAGACTTTTCGGCCAATGACACGAGAGGCACCTCAGTGACACTGCTGGTGACGGCTGTGGACTTGGGCAGCCAAACCCCTGAGCATTTCTGACTGCAGAAGCCGTCCACTATTTGCAAAGATAACAGCAAGTTGCGAGTTGGCAACAAAACGGAGGCCCACTAACTATGAAAGATGATGTCAATTTATCATGATATTACGGCCCTGACAGCAAAACACACCTGTACTTTTTGATGTAATTTATTGATCGGTTGTGGGAAGCTGAGTGAGAGAGGAAAAAAATTAGCGTCGCTTTAATTACTGCTGCTGCTGGTTAAAATATTAATGGGGCACAGAGTGTTGCATGCTCATTTCTGTTGATTTTTAATTAGCAGTAATTCATTTCACACAAAGCATGTTGATGCCTGCACCGCAGACATTAGTGAAGTAGCTGAATAAAGATGTTTTTCAGAGGGGGCTTCGTGCATACAGAGCGGCACGGAGACGCCGGAGTGCTCCTGGACTGGGGAGGGGCAGGCGGGAGCGAGGGGGGGGGGAACAAGGACACGGGGGGATGGGTGCGGTGGGGGAGGGAAGCGCCATTTGGACCCTGCCAGCCAAATTCTGGGGTAGAATAAAGCCCACCTTGCTTACGGCCCAAATGCCCCACCGGTAAACATGAAACTTAAAGGAACAAGAGGAGTAAAAATCGCACAGAGTCTTTGCTATTTTATGTTCACAGTTAAACAAAACAGCCATTTTGTTTTGTTTATAAAACGAGCAGTAACGGGTATTGGCTTTCCTGCCGTCTACTTTCACCTTGTTGGTTATCCAGCATTGAATCACATATTTACGAGCGCAGGCCTCCGTAATCCTGCTCCTTAACCGTGTTTTGTTTGCCCTGGCCTCGTTCTCTGCTTCCCGGCCATGTTCCTCCTGTCCGCCATCCCCATCTTCACACTGGAGTCCGCAGAGCATCTGGGGGACCGCGACTGAGAAGTGTAAATAAATAATAATCCCTGGAAAGGGGACCGGCACAACAGCATCTGTCTATTCCCCTGCTAATAGTTTTATTGTGGCTTCATCTATTTAATGCTCCATGTTTCAGTGGCTTCTATGTTTAAATGGATCCGGCAAGATATTTTTCCCCCCTTTTCTTAATTGAACGAAACGGATTCGTTTGAAGGACGATGCAGAACTTCTGGATGCCGCCTTTCAGCTTGCCGGTGTTCTGACTTGAAAACAAGTCATTTGCTCTTATGAAAGAAAGGAAGAAAAAAAAAAAAACAGGCAATGCATAGGCAGGGCACGATTATGCTATGCAGCTTCTGACTCTCCTAATACGCTTTGTATATTTTCAAGATATTGTGTATTATGGGATGGTATGAGAATGTATATCTGTAGTTGCCTGTGCTACATGTGGCTGTTTCGAATATTTCGTGAGTTAGCATTTAGCGAGATTTTGGATACCTATCGAAATTAGTAAAATATAAAATTTGCAGTCACCATCCAACTATTACTATTATTACTAATAATATCAATAATAAGGGTTTGGATGGATGTTATCATTATTATTATTAATATTAATATTAATATTATTATTGATAATCTTTATTGTTATAATAAGGGTTTGGATGGATGTTATAATTATTATCATTGTTATTATTATTAATATTGATAATAATAATCATCATCAGATTGTTGTCTATTATTCCATCCATATAGTGGTTTTAATAATTGGTTGTGTAGCTTCCTTCGATATAAAATTCGACATTTGACCTCTGAACTGTGACGCCCCTGCCAGCCGCCCCGCTAGCTTCTCCAAAAAGCCCCCGCTTCCATCGGAATGCCGTCGCCCGCTTTCCCAAAGAGCAGAAGTATCTGGTGGGAAAGGGGGTGGGGGGGGGGAGATGCCTGTGTTTTGCGGACACTGGAAAATAGCTGATGGGTGTATAAATAAGGCATGGATGAACATCTGGTCTTTGTTGTGCGTTCAGCTTTTTAATGTCTTCAAAGAGCAACTCTGACGCATCGCTGACTGCCACTGCACTCTCCCTCTACGTTTCAGCGCAGAATAATAAACCCTCTTGGGGGAATTGGGCTGTGCTTCCCTCCAGTCGCCGGGATGTGCCTGGACCACTCCTCCCGCTTCCCAAAGAGCGTTTGTTCTTTAACCTGATTCGTCTTCACTCTTTGCACCTCGCAGCGTGGGGGCCGTGCTTACGGGATCGCGGCAGCGCAATTAAAATCCACGCAGCTCGATTCTTGCCCCCCAGCCTGCTCCTAACCGTGGATGAGGCTAAATTTGACTTGAATGCTCACGGGAACAAAAGCGAGGCCCAGCTCAGCACATGCGTTCACCAAGGTGGTACGTTGCGTGCAACGTGCGAAACGTCGCTGCGTTAGGAAGGGAAACGCAACATCGACGCCTTACACAACGGTCCAGTGTGGGGTTTTTCTCACGTTGCAGTAAAATTGGGCCCATTGTAGCACTCTGAAAGGGGATGACATGCAGAGTGTGTAATATTAATATTTTTGGAATGTATTCATTGCCGCAGACGGTAATTAAAAGAGTATAGTTGTTTCTATTCCTCTGGAGAATGATAATTCTGTTGTGGTTCAATGGTAGGAAATACCACAGCACAAAAGGCATTTTATGGTTTTGTAGAAATCTTCTCGGGCAGTCAATACTGTGAATTTGTGTAAACAGTCTGAACGGCCTTTTATTATTAGACTCTTTCCTGTCTGAGGCAATTACGATGTTGTTCTCTGAGTTCTCCTTCTTTTCTCACTGGGAGGAGTGTGTTCTGTTTGGGTCCGAACATGGGAAAGTGTGAATTGAAAAGATATCAGGTGTCTGGACTGGTTTGCCAATTGTTTGCTGAGACGCACGGCTAGCCAGAGAACAGCGCGCTGTTTGCGATAGCTACGATGTCACCGTGCATTTATCAGCTAGCCTACCTATATCTGACTTTTCAAACCCTGGAAAAGGAAACAAATCATTCATATTCAACACGCTTTCATTTATGTGCTAAATCGAGAAAAGAGCAAAGGCTTTAGAAAGGCATTTCACTCTTAAATAGCTTGTTTTCCCTACCATTTTCATCCTTATATACCAACAGAGATGTGATATTTACCATGCAGAGCTGATTCAAAATCAGGCAAATATTATATAGCAGAAAATATACAGTTGATTAAAATGTACATAGATACACAAAAGGTTAAACGGCTGCGTTTTAAGGCAATGTTTGAGTAGTCTGTGTGTTTGTTTACTTGATTTATAATCTATAGGAAACACAAGGCTGCATTGCTTTTAGAATCTTAGCCGAATCAATTTGTATGATCTGGGATATTTCATTTTATGGATTTTAGATGTACACTTACCAGACTTAACAGATGTACCCAACTACCTTCACATGCCCTGCAGGAGCACAGATATCAAATGAGGTGACATAACCTACTCTACAAAATTTAATGCGGAAAGAGTTCCCATGCACGTAAGAGTAGTAGCACAATAACGGAGCTTTTGAGGAATCGAGTCACACATTAGATGCAAAGTGTGAGAGTTAATATGTCTGTTCACAGAGCCTACAGACACACTTTGAAAAAAATCAGAACAGGCTATGTTTAATTCCAGAAGAAGTATATAGACCGTTTCCAAAGAAGCCATTTCATATTTCCTGATAAAATGTGGCCAACTTAGACCAACTTAAGTCTTTTTTTTAAACACCAACTGCGGTCTCCTTATTTGTTGAAGATGCTGTCATCTGGCTGAGAGAGTCTGCTTTTGCTGCTCATTTTCTCAGATCCACTAAGCTTTATGCATCCCAGCGTCAACACTGTTCAGCACAGAATATTACAATAGCAAATTAATAATCTGAGTGACTCAACAATGAGGGCTGTTTGCTTGACTGGAGTCTGCTCTGACTTGTTACAAGTCTAGACTCATCTAGATTTACTTCTAAATTTCCTATTAGCGTCAAGCTATCTGCTGTATCGATCAATTTGTCTTTTATAATCCATAATGAAAGTTAAAAAAAAAATGTCCTGTAATCGGATTTATGAAACTCATGACCGGCAACAGTCTTGAGATGGATTGGCATCCCATCCAGGGTGTACCCCACACCTCTTCTCTCTCCTGCCTGGGATCTTCTCCAGAACCCTCTCCAGGATAAACGGCTGGAAGATGAATGGATAGATAGATGGTCACTATCAAGAATTTTAGGACAGAACAGGGCACCAGATATTTTAATATAATTAGCTGCATTTACAAATGATGGAATGTCACAAGAATTACTTGTGGAAGAGGGAACAAGACTTTTCAAAAGACTACATGAAATATCGCCTAAAATAGAGGATGTAGACCACAAATCAGCAGAAAGCACAAAGCAGGCCCATTTTAACTACGGAGATATATAACAGAGCAAGATCTTTCATGGGTATTTTAGACAAAGCAAATTCTAGAAAAAGCAGGTCACTGATTTTATTTAGTTAAACCACAGCTATTTCAGATATTTCATTCTTGTCTGAGCACGTCTTGGGCAGAAAATGTGTCTGTTCTTACAAAGGAAAGACATGTATCAATGTTTATGACATCGGAAAATCTGATTTGACACATTAACAAGCACCTCTCAGACCAAATATTTAGGATAGCAAACATCACATCATTGTGCCATTTTTGAAGATCTGTACGTTTTTTATGACTTGCTAGACGCTTTTAGTTTGTTGATTACCGTCTGAGAAACTCGGAATGCTCCTCTTAGATGATCTCACTGCAGCCTAATTATCTGTCATTCTGAGAACATGGGGTCACTGACCTAAATAAAATTACTAGATGTGAATCATCCCCAGATTGCACAATCATACCCGTTCTACTCTTAATAACAACAAAAAAAAAAACGTTGTCAACAAGACTTTGCTACTAATGAGACCAATGAGGGTTAGTGAAACACTGCAAACACAGTTAAAGCCCGGTATCATGTTTTCAATTTACACCAATTTTTCGCTACAGTTTTAGCTTGCTTTTTTCCACACACTGTCTCCAACTCTTTCATGCCAGGAAAAGTGGAGGACAGCTAAAAGCTGACAGGAAACGTTACGTAACATCACCCACCACTGGCAACAAATAAATCGTAGGTACCTGACAGACTGGCTGACAGTGGTTACGCAGATGTTGACTGAGATAACGTGCCCGAATTGAGGCTCCCTCTTCTTGCCGCTAATATGGCCCTTTCCTTCACTCCTGTGGGCCCATCATCTGAACTATAGGCTGCAGCCTAGATATTTATAGACACCGGGTTAAGTGAGTCTGTCTGTGGATAATATTTATCTGCTTTCAATGAAAGCTTCGTCCAGCACTGATCATAGTCTATCCATCCATCTTCCAGGCTCTTGTCTGGTGTTGGATGTCGCAGGCAGTATAGAGCACCGGGGGGGGCTGAGCCACTTATCGCTGTACATTTTATTATCCGTACTTGAGCGAGCAAGCAGCTGTAAAGTTAATGAATGAGGGCTGCGAAAATAAACACTGTAAGACAATGTCCAAAGCCAGTCAAACAGTAAGTCTTTCACAGCCAGTGGCAACACGAAGCGGGCTGCGAGAAACTCCCCCGAATCTCGCATTCGCAAAGGCGCGTAGCTTATTTTTAGAACGACAATGAACTGGTTACGTTTAAGGGCAGCGCTGGCGTAAGAGTGGCAGCTGCTTTTTCCAGCCGGATGTGGTAAACTGAAGCGGCGGGCAGCACGGTCTCACTGGGGGGCGACACGCCGATCTGGCTGAGTCATGAGGCTGTCGTGAGCTGCTTTTAAACCACTAATTGCCCCTGGTTATTATAGGCTGAATATCTAACTTGAATTCACTCTGTCGTTTAATCATGTTATTTAGACTATTTAAACAAAATACAGGTAATAATGAAGCGGGGGACAACCTCACAATCAAGCTTTGCTTTTCCCTTGAAATCAGTCATTAATTAGTCCTAAACATTTCTCTTTTATTTGTAATTGGCTTGCATTTGTCAAGATACCGTTAAAGAAGAACGCTTAATTAATTAAACATGAAAGTAACACCTTTCAGAGTGTTTGAGAATACAGATGTAACAGATTATTTTCTTTCTTCCCAAATCCTGTGCCTCCATCAGATTTGTTGAACCCTTTATCACATTAATTAGCACCTCAGTCCTTCCCTCTTGGAAAATGAGGGGTAGGTGAGGAGGTGTGGGATTTGATGACTTTAAAATGCACAGACCTAACAAGTCATTCATCCCTCTGCAGCTGGTACATCAATTTAGCGGCTTTTTGTGAGAAGCGGTTAGGTGACGGAGCCTTTGTCACTTCCCGGCCTTGAACCGATTAACGCTTGAAAGGGACGAGTGCCAAAACGTGCACGCGTTATCCAGGCGGCAGTTTTAAAAAAAAAAAAAAAAATTAAATTAATAAAAATTTAAGACTTAATTTGAGCAGAAATAAAACTAAACATTAGGAATCTGCAGCTTATTTCAGGATCACCACTCTCCTTTAAATAAAAAATGTGAAGCGCAAATAGATATCTTAATATGACAAATTATAATAAAGAGTAATAAAATGTAGCTCTCTCTCTGCAGGTTGCTAGTGCAGCTGTTGCACTTACTGTGATCTTTCATTTTTTGCCCCCTCATTTTGATAATTATAGGCAAAGCACTGCACTACTCCTCACCCTAATTATTTGATACTTATTAACTTAGATACATTATTTAATTCATATTTAAAATGCAATGCAGTTTACAAGACAAAACTGTATGTCTTGCCTGCCATTTTGCTCTCGTTTTTGTAACTTTTTTTTTTAAAGATACGGTATAAAAACAATTAAAACCAACAAAACAAAGGTGACTCTGCTCTCCCCATTAATTCAGAGCATCTCAGAAAGCAGAGAATTTCGGTCATGATGTGAGCAGTAAGTGGGAGTGTTGAAATGAGCGTTTGCACAGAAGTGGCCTGGTTGAACGACAGATTATTACTTTAAAATGAAAATACAGATGCAGAGAAATGAAGGGGGGAGTAGTTCAATTAGTGGTTAAAAAAGAAGAGGCCACTTAATTTGAATTATCAAAAAAAACAAAACAAAACAAAGCCCACAGATTTCGTCGCTGGTTATATTTAACTTTCTTCCGTAATAATAATAATAATACCATATGGAGGTAATGCTGCAGCATGTCCCGGCTCTCCGCTCCCACACCAGGCCACGTATTAAGTGTTCCAGGCCACAGATTTGAGGATAAGTAGCTTGCTGCTCCAACTTGGCCTCTGCGGCAGATCGGGGCACGTCAGCGTGGGAGAGTCAAGCGCCCCCTGGCTTCACTTCATCCTCCCTGCGGCCGCCGCCCCCCGCAGCCCCCGCAGCCCGCGTTGCGACGCTGGCCGCTAATCCCGCCTGGACGTCGGATAAGGGATTGGGGGCGGGGGGGGTGGGGGCACAGGTGCCAGGGTTTGCACTGAAATACAAGAAGGGAACAAAAACATTACATAAAACAAATGTTATCTACTATAAAAGAAAATAAACCAAAAAAATAAAGAATGACAGACTGGAGAAGGGTAACTTGAATGCACTCAACCTACATAATTAAGTGATATGCCTATTCTACTCGATAGATGGATAGATAAGATGGCTCTGAATGCTAACGTTTGGCATATTTGCTTGTATTTAGATACAGCTGCCTGTTATTTGACTTGTCTGGGGCACTTGCCTGGGCGCCGCTTACAGTAGGTCTGTTATTTAATGAGAATGACCGAGCGTGTTTTCGCTTGCCTTCGCTCACTGAGGTCATCCAGGTGGGTAAGAACAGGGTCAGTGGGGTTGGGATATTGTACTGAGGCACTGGGCTGAGCTCGTAGGCTGTCCGTGCTTGTGCTGTCTGCAAGACGATCACCGAGATACAGTACGCACCAGAGGGGACGCTCCAGAGGGGACGCTCCAGAGGCGACGCTCCAGAGGGGACGCTCCAGAGGGGACGCACCAGAGGGGACGCTCCAGAGGTGACGCTCTAGAGGTGACGCTCCAGAGGTGACGCACCAGAGGTGACGCTCTAGAGGTGACGCTCCAGAGGTGACGCTCCAGAGGTGACGCACCAGAGGGGACGCACCAGAGGGGACACTCCAGAGGTGACGCTCCAGAGGGGACACTTCCCAGGCTTTGGAGAGGTCGAACCCGGAGTTCATTCCAGTTCCAGGACACTCAGGCTGGCCCTCACCGCTCAATGAGCTCATACTCGGATTGCCATCCCATTGCGTGCTGTTGTCGCCATGGTTCCTCATCTGATGCCGGTGCCTTTAATTTGGGGCCTGGCCGTGTCTGAGCCGCTCGCCGCCACAGTCATGCCATGTTTGCTTAGTCTCACATCCACCAAATGGCGGATGTAAACGCTTTGGCAACTTACTGCCCCGGCTTTGGTTCAGGCCCTGAGATTCACTCGCCCTGGTTTTTTCGGGGTCTGTTCATGTTTATTTGAATTAATCATGCTCATTATCAGAATCCGCCCTAGAAACAACATAACTTTTCTTCTTTTTGTCAATTTAGTGACTCTTTTTTTTGGGCAGACCAAAATATTTTCCTTGTATAAAAAAAAACAGCATATCCTAAGTTAATATTATATAAAAATAAACGAACAAGGTCCTTTTTTTCTGTGGTGCGAAAAGCAAAAATATGCTGGCTTGAGGATTATGTGTTCAAGAGGCAATTTTAAGAATGAAACGTATGAAAAAAAGGACAATCGTGTCGAACGTTGTGCTGCGTAGTGTTGCCGAGCAACGCCATTCCCTCCCAACTTTGTGAAAAAATGATGACTTGAAAGGCACTGGTGTTGAATTCCGCCCAGCCCACCGGAACAGCAGCTGAGGCTAACAGCCAGACGGATACAGCAGATCAGAGGGAAGATAGTATTGACTCAGTAGCCCATTTGGAGTAAGTCCTTTCTAGGGTTTATCAGGCAAAGCAAGGTCAAGGGCAAGGAGGCCGTTGTAGGATTATCCTGTCAATACCGGGGCATATCAAAAGACAATTCCTTATGGTATTATGAGTGAGACATCTTGAATAAGAAAAGGGCCTAGTTCTGATTTGTCTCGGATATTGCACTTACTGGACCTTTCCTCTGTAACTCGCAATAGTAATTAAATATTATAATTTGAATATATTCTCTGGGATCTGATATTATTCCATTCAGCTTAATTTAATAAAGCTGGAGCAATTATTAAATTTGCCACTGAGTGGCTATTACATTTTGTGCCTGGTGTTACAGGGGGGGCAGTTACTATTTGCAGCTGTATTCTGTCTTGTCTTCCTCAGGTAATTGGAAAAGTGGTGCCTGAATGAGAGAAATGATGGATCTTGTTTTTAGCTTTTTGAGACTAAAGGGAGCTGGAGTGCAGCGGCGTTCTGGGGGTTTGTGGGCTTTTGTTTGCACGTTCAGGACTCACTAGGGTGTGTGGCCCCGTGCGTAAGTGTGTAAGTGTGTAAGTGCGCGTGCGACTTTTACAGCTTATGAGAAGATGTCTAAATAGGGATTCGAAAAATCTAGAAAATAAAAGCATCACACATCGTGGAAGCATCATCTTTTTAAACTCTATTTTCCAAATTTGCTTGATAATATTGTTTTTTTTGGGGGGGGGGGGGTCATTTGAATAATGAAGTCAAAGGCAATGCAAGTATGTGTGTCTATACATGTGTGTGTGCGATGCAGGTTGTCACACACACATCGTAAGGGACGAGCCCGCAGCTCACAGCTCCATGATCGCTTGTGAACCTGGGATATTATCTCTCTCCTGAGGACCACTGACACTATTTCAATGATACTTCTCACTAAGTAGCATGGCTAAATTGCAGCTAGTCATTCTCCCTGGACAATCGTTTCTCCACAAAGTGCTGCATAAAATATATCAAACGGAGGGCACTGGAACCGTTATCGTGGCTTGTAATTGGTCTGAAAGTGAGAGGCAGCCTATCAGGGGCAGGGAGATGGCTGTGTTGCGGTGACGGCTCTCTGGGGCTGCTCAGGGCTGCCTTTGTGCATGACCTCCGGCCTCACAGCGCGCTCCTTCAGTTCCAGCTTGTCTCTTTATGGCGCCAAAGCCTCATTTTTCCACATTTAAATGTGGAAGTTTAAAGATGGTGTGTGAACTCCTGAAGCCACCCACAGGCCTCCTTACAGACGTCATGCAGTGTCATGCAGTGGCATCGATACGGCCTCATGGCTTTGCACTGGTTTAGTGATGTGTCACTAGGTTAGGGTAGAATTTTGGAAGCTAATAGAGGTTATGCTAATGGTGCAAATTATGAAATAAATATTTTTCAAAATTCATTAGGTATTTAGTAGTATGTTTATGAGACAAATGCCCTTTAATCTACCTAACTTCTGTACCGGCCTGCCCTGTGCAGGGATGTATGGGGTGTAGAGCGTATAGCATGAGAGACCCAACCCCATTCACACCTGTGGGCAATTAGGTAACTCCAGCTAAACCTTGGATCACCTGGAGGAAATTCTACAATGACATGAGGCATGCAAACTGCACACTGGGAGCCATGCTGGGGACTTGAACCCCAGTCCCAGACACGAGAGGTAATAGTTCTAACCACTGCAGCCCTCCCCAATCTAACCAGCTGCTTTGCAAAATAATTTGAAAAATAATTGAAAAATAATAAAATTGATTTTTTTTCAGGTATTAGGCATAAGGTAGAATGCAGGCTGTTTTACAACTATTGATCACTTTTGAGAAAAAAAGGAAACAGTTACTGAAGCTTTGGAATAAAATAAATGTGATAAAGTCACATGTGGTAAGATTTCCATTACAAAAAATAATAATGATCAATGATCTGCTTTTGATGTGGTGCCGATTTCACCTCGTGGACCTGTGAGGTAACACACTCACAGCCATTTGTTAATAAACGTCAGCCCACCTCCAGTGCCCCCCTTTTACTTACTGTCCACCCAAGACCCCTGGCAGCTGTGATTGTGGTGTTGTGGTCTTTTTGTGCTTCTGATCTCAGATGTTTAACATGCTGCTAGTGTTTCATAAAAGTCAGATGGAAGATCTATGGCCTGGCATTACCCAGAGAGATTCTTACTGAATGTCATTGTACCTGGTGTGCTACGACAATAAAAGCATTCTATTACGTTTTGACCCCAAGCATGCTAAAAAAAAATTTATACAGTACTATGCAAAAGTCTTAGGCAGTCCAAAGAAATGTTTAAAGCTGTTTATCTGGGTAGCAAGTGTACTTTGG
>JAODJU010000138.1:17964396-17974556 GCA_026776725.1 Gnathonemus echidnorhynchus | reverse complement strand
AGGCTACAATGTTTGCTGCAATATACTACTGACCAGATTCCGGTACAAAACCCTTTGGTGGTGAAAACCAAAATCAGGAACTGAAAATGGATAAATGACTTAGGATCTGAAAATGGATAAATGTTACATAGACTAAACACAACTTCATAATACAGACTCCCCTATACAATGCCAGTCACTGAACTTTACTTCAAATAAAATCTGATTTCTTTAATAGACTTACAGATAAAAGGCTTCAATTTGAATTTCTTTCTCTCAAATGTTTTATAACATTCCTTCAAAAAAAAAAAAAAAAAAATTAAATAAGCCATTGAACAGAGGCTTGAATTAAATGAGTTGAAGAATATCCAGACCCATTTTGATGGCAATTTTGTGTAATTTTACAACATTTTCAGCAAAGGCACTAGGATTCAGTAAGACAGCCAGCTTCCTTTCTGGGACACAGAAATTGTCCAATTCACTTCAGTCCACTCTGTGGCCGTGTGCCTAAATGATGCATGGTAACCATGGTGCTAGGGGCGGGGCCTACTCACGGGTGAAATGCCCACAGGAATCCTGGGATTCCAGTCCTCAGGCCTGGCATTGTTGCATTCCTCTCTCCTGGGCTGAAAAGGCAAGAGGACCAGGTTAGCCAGGCCTGCACATCTGTCATCTATAGAGATGATCTTTTGCACAAAACAAGCCTTGAGCAGTTTGGATAATCAAGTTCAACGTTTCTTCTTTTTTTTTTGTAATCGGATTTGAGAGTTCGCCTGCACCGTCATAAATTGTACATAAAAAGTAAAGTCCTTACAGGGCGATAGTAATCAAACTGAGAACAAATTCATAAATAGACTATCTGTCAAACACAAATGAAAACACATGACAATTTCTCAAGGTAAAGTAAGCTTGCATTAAACAGCTGGAGGTCAATTTCTGAATCCCGTCCATGAGACTAACTAATTCTCCATCAAAAGCAAAATCAGTTAAACTCCAGATCTGTGATCCACATGACTAATAAAAATGTCTGATGTTGTCTGCAAGTGCAAAAAAAACACATAAATAAATTCCATCCATTTCAGTATTTACTGTACAGTACCTCCTTAATACACGGCCTACGTAAATCAGTCAACGTGCGATTATGCAACGCGATCACGTAACAGAGTGTAATGTGACTAACAGATAACTGGGCTGAAATTAAACATCAGTCATTCATGCTGTGTTTCGTTTTCAACGAACCGTGACGAACAACTTTATGGTACGATGCTGAGTTTTCAGCATCGCTGCCGTAAATCACGCCGGATTGTGCACGCAGCATTGTCTGCTTACAGTTATCCCCACAGTCTTACGCGCCTCGGTTAGTGAAAGTCATAAAAAGCAATCTGTGAGTACCTCTGAGCTCCAGAACCACAGCCCAGACCACACAAAGACTAAAAGTACAGATTACAACCATGTACAAAATAATTCAGCGAAAAAAGAAAGCTAGCTAACTCCACGGCCCCTTCACGTTTTTACTTTTGACAGCTCCGTGTCGTTAAAGACTGAAACGGGCTTCTATTTTCCCTCCAAAATCTTAAATCTGATTTCCTCAAGAAGCCTTAGCTTATAGTATCTGACAATAAGTCCTTTTTGCATTTCAACGCGATCGATTATTACAGCCCGATCAGCCGTACTAAAGTGTTACGCTTGCCTGGCACCAGCTCCCCGCAGATCCGAGCCATTCTATTTATAGGGGATTATGGACAGATTTCGCCATTCACACATTCATACAATCTCATTGCTGTTTATAACAAGTGCATGTGTATATGTATATTATATATATCGGTACATCTATACGCTTCACAAATCAGATTCATACCGCTCCTATTTCACACTTCATATGGGAATCTTTTTTTGGTTACTGCATTCACCCAAAATTGAAAAAAAAAAAAAAAAATTATAATGGTATATGTGAAGATTTGCATAAGACATATTTAAAATGATGAAAATCATCTGGTCTATCAAATGACCATGCCACTTGCAACAGCGATGGAGTATGAAGAGGAGCTTTTGGGACGCTTGTCGTTTCATCTCGAATCTCAAACTTTTGCAGAAACATAGATTGTTCTTTGGATTGTTGGAAATAGACCAACTTTGGAGGTAAACCATCAGCCGTGAGACAGCCGATTCGGCTGCCGGATGGTAGCTACCTTTTCAAAAGCACCAAACTACATTCCTCCAGCTGGTATACAGTCACAGGGGTTCAGTCTGGTTTATGGACAGACGGTAACGCTGTCGCCAAGATGGCCGCCCACATTCACGGCACTTCAAGGGCCTCCCGTTCCACCACAGGACTCATTATCCCCAATAAAAAGGCCTTTCTCTCCGCTGAAACGAATAGAGACAAGCTTTGTCTTTCAACTCTACTGACATACTAAACCTCTTTTAAGATTCACTCAACTGGAAAAGTTGCTAAAGTTGCTTAAAAAAAAAAATTATGCAATTACGTTCAATCAGATATCGAGGTAAAAAGGTCAAAGTGTGGGAGAAGAGATTCAACGGAAATTTGTTGTTGAGACATCACATGATTATTTCAGGTTACTCTTACCGCCGTGTGTGTTACTTCAGGTTACCAGAACCACTGCATGTTATTTCAGATTACCAGTACTACTGTGTACATTAGCAGGGACTACTGGCACAGGTAGAGTTGCAGTTAGAAACTGTGAGCCTCCTGACAAAATGTCGCCTTGATATATTTTGCCAACCGGGGGAGTCCTCTGCAGTGGATTTTGCCGACTGGTCCCCCAAACTTATTTTGGGGCCCCTATAAAGTGCCGGGCCCCCTGAATCTGACAGGGTATCCTTGCTTTTAAAACTAGACTGTTCTCAGTGAAGATATGAGACTGCTGAAGCCCGAGTGGCTGCAGTGGATGCTGGTTTCGATCACTCGGTGGCTAGTTTGACCCTCCCCCTTTCAGAGTGACCGGCAGGCGGGGGCGGGAGACGCCACGCGCTCTTACCTGTACCGGCCGAGTCGGGGTGGTGCTGATCAGGGGCGCGGGGCCCATGGCTGAGGCGGCACTCAGGCTCCTCTCGCGCTCCTCCTGGTAGATGCGGTCCCGCTCCGCCTCTGGCAGCTGCAGGAAGTTCTGCATGGCGCGCAGGTTGACCAGCAGCGACTGCGAGGCCGTCTTCGGGTCCTCCTCTTTCCGCAGGATCTCAGACAGCAGGCCCTTCCACAGGACGAGAACGCGGTCATGACGCCGGCGGTTCTGGCCCTCACTGTACTGGTCAGCACATATCATCCATTAAAAAGCCTTAGAGCTCCCATGTAACCTTTGAACCTGGAAGTACTTAGACCGGCTGCAGATTTTAATTAGCATCCCAGTCAGTGTTGGCATTAAATAAAAATGTATAAGTAGTCATTAAAATGCCAAAAAAAATAAATGAAGTATATGATATTTTGAATATTTAAGGTTATGAAATTTAGCACTGGAGTGGTCAATGACTCATTCATTCACAGAAGTAAGGTCTGGTGGAGACCTTTCTCAGATTCCTTTCTGCTGTTCACTTCAGTCACAAATAATAACCACTGCATTTGTCAGCTAGGAAAATTATACATCAGAGGGATATATCATGGAATAAGTATTCACAGGCTGTTATTTAAAGCTCAATAAATGTCCGTCTTTATACTGAAGAGCTGGGCTAGCCCCACGGAGAGGGGTCACTGCCTTGAATATTCTCGTTCCACTTGAGTAGGTGAACACTTCAAGCGGCTAATTAGCGTCACTTTATTTCTTAAAGCCCAAGCATTTAAAGAGATGCACGGCAGTTCGGCTGAGAGCAGAGAGATCTGACAACTCTGGGGTTGTGGCTTTGACTCCTGTCTGGGTTTTATTTTGAGAGCTCTCTCCCATTTCTCGCACGGGTTTCCGTCGGCTACTCTGATTTCTTCCCATGATCCGAAGATCCAAAAAAAAAAAAGCAGCATTAGTGTGTGAACCTGGCCTCATGCCCTCTGCTTCCTGGGATGCGCTCCAGACTCACTGCGTGTCTGCACTGGAAAAAGCAGGTGATACCTGCTGGAGTGGAGGACCCACTGACTTACACACGCTTCTCCACTGGCTGGACTTTCTAAACTGTAGATGCTTTATTCTTTTCAGATGATCTGCAAGTATCTTGGCAAAAAAGAAAAGCTGTGATGTAACATGGCCTGCTTAAGGAGGCACAGAAAATCCCTAATTACAAGCGAAAATAATTACAAGGAATACAATAAATAAGAATATTTAGAATATCAGAATGAATTATGCAGTACGCTAGAGGTTTTGGTTTGTGAAAAATTTCCCCCCCCCCCCCCCAAAAAAAAAAAAAAAAAAACACACAAAAGATATTATCGTTCTGCTGGAATTTAAAATCCTCAGATGAGCTGTGGGTTACTGCAGCCTCACCAAAACAAGGGAAGCTGCATTTTGCACATTAGTGCTTCCATTGCTGTAAACTTAAATCGCCCATTTCAGTGGTGGTCTGTGAGCAGCCCCCCCTCCCCCGGGGGGCTGGCGGAGTGCCAGGTACATTACTGCGCAGGCATTCCTTCGCCTCACCTGACAGCGAGCTGTTGTCATGGCACTCGAGCTCAACAGGAATTCATGGGCAAATTGTTCTAATAATTGGCTTTAACAACAATGGGCGCCACATTCTTGGCCTGGCTTCCTGCCTGCATTACAGATTCACGCCAGCTCCATCTTGACGGGAAAATAATGTTAATAATAATGCAAATAATAATAAAAAAAAATTGCACTCGGTGCTTAATGGCATATAGAGGATTAAAGAATATTGAGCAGTGCAGTCTCTGAAGGACCTGACCGCATATAGCTTTGTGCTCAAGAAAGATTTGGGGAGTAGAAAATTAATGGGCACTCTGATTTCTTATCAGTTACAGGTGCTAAGTGATTATTCATGCCCAAGACAGAACAAACACAATCCCACACAATGAGTAGTAGGCAGTTAAGTATAGAACCAGATATATACTTGGCAGCATTCACCTTTTCATTGTTATTTCCTTTTGTGTTCGCAAATAATTTTCAGTCTTGCCACCGAAAGATATTGCACTTTTGCATTATTACACTATCATTACAACTTGACTGCAGTAATATTGCGAGGAGCTGCGCAGCTATGCTGACATCTTGCCCAGGTTCATTAAAACCTCGCTCACGTGGTGATGCGCGCAGGGAAGCTGATTTCCCAGCACAGCTCAGGCAGCAGCTGTTTGACTACTGGGATGAAAACAGCCAACCTTGATTGTCTGCCTGAACTTGGCACGGCGTTCTATGGGACCGAACACATGGCGATGGCAGGGCTACAGGGCCGAACCTGCCGGCCATACTGTCCTAACAAGTGTTACGTAACAATGGGCCTCTTTATGAACGTTCCAGAACGTGAGGTCGATGTTCCAGTAGGTGTCTATGTTGGGTGCCCTGTGCCTTGTGACAATGACGGCGGTATCGTAGAAGGTCAGCTCTTTGTCATTGAAACACGCTAATCCGTCGAGCAATAAGCGATGCAGATGCGCCGGGAGTGCCAGGTGATGATGTTTACCTGTGTCCTGTTGAAGGCCACACGTGCAAAGACTGCCTGGGAGATGCCAGCCCTCTTCAGCTCGTCGCGGACCCACTGGTAGATTTCTGAGGAGACCTCCGTGTTGGAGGTCACCTGGGGTTCCAGGGGCTTGTTGAGGGCTCGGTTGACTGGCGGGTGGTTCAGGTACTGCTGGCTGAGCGACTGCTGGGCCAGGAGCCGGTTGACTGCGTACTGCTGGTTGAGAAACTGCGCCATGACAATCTGCTGGTTGACGAGCTGAGGGCTGATTGGGGTGGACACCAGGCTGGGGTGCAGACCAGGCAGCTGGGCCCGGGCCGAGGCCTGACCGCCGTGGGACAGCGGGACGGGCGACGGGGGCTGCTCCGCTGTGCTGCCTGGGATCGGCTGCTGGCTGAAGCTCATGTGGTTTGTTCCAGGTGGGGAAAGGTCCGATAAACTGTCCATCTCTGTCGAAGATTAAAGCAAGGGGGGTTTTTGAGAGAAGGGGAGAGGGAGAGGAAGGAAAAGAGCAATGCTTAATGCGTCTAAAACAATCTAAAGTAACAGGGCATAGGGGAAATAACAAAAAGAAAAAAAATCTACAAACAAAAAAAAAAAAACGAACAGCCTTAAGTGAAACAAAGGACCTGGTGAATACTTAAACATTATACTCTAAATAGTATTACTCTTAAACAATACTCAAACATTCAGAAATACCCTTGCTATTAAACATTACTCTAGTTATACTCTAAATTTCAAGTTATTAACTGAAGTTAATGTCCATTATTTCATAATGTATAACTTCACATTGGGCCACATCTGTGAGGGCAATTTATACACAGAAAATATGCACACATCAAACAAGATGAGATATTGTATTTTTCGTAGAACATTCAAGATCGACTGTGATGCAACTCGTCACCAGCAGCCAGAACGTCTTACCAAAAGTCAATTTGAACACACGCCAATAACAATACAACGCATTGTTTAAGATAGCTACAAGGTAACACGAGAAAAATACCTAAGGCTAAATGAGTACTGCAAAAAAAAAAAAAAAAACCACCATAAAATTTTTTTCTTAAACAGCGCGTTGGAATGGTACCCATTTTTTTGCCTCCCCAAGAAGTGCCATAAGGAATAGAAGGCTGAAATTTACTACTGTTATAAAAAGAGGATAACAGATTATAAGCTCTCTCAGTGAGCCTACCCACGGTGTAACTCCAACAATGGAAAACGACGTGCAACAAAAAGCCCAAAACCACAGCGACGCCCACCGAGACCAGACAGTACGTGGGGTAGTGTAGACTGCCCGACAGACCACACCATAGACGCAAGCGGAGGGAGCCTCAGCCACAGGGAAAAAAAAACATCAGGTGGCAGGGGGAAGCCTTAGCGTCATTAACACAGGCGAGCGGCGGGAAATTTACATCAAAGGCAAAGGCAGCCGCAGACCAAGGCTGCAGTAAATGTATATACAGGGTGATCTTTTAATTCCACATGGTGAACTTTGCTGCACAAACCCATATAATCGTTATACGTTTGTGCCATGTGAGTCACATGAGCAATCAACAAAAAAAACCTTCCCAGATATTATCACAGAAGAAATACTGGAACTTCACGGGAAATGATCCGACAGCCCCACCCACGTGACTCTTTACGCTGTTAATTGTAAAAGAAGATGCAAGTATTAGCCAGGGGAAGAAATTCTAGGTTTAAAATATTCCACGTGGTGGGGAATAGGCCGAGAGCCACAAGGAATAACAGATCTCCTGCGCTATGATGGCCGTGTAAGAGCTGTATGCAGAATCACAATGTAACGCAACTTCACCCTTTGATTACGCAGGTTGGTGAAACATCAAGACGTCCAGAATCAGACGGCAGTCCCAGGATCCCAAGAGGAGCCTCCACTATTTTTCTTTTTCCATTGACATTTATCTCATGCTATTATCCAAAGTGACTTACAGTAGGAGAGAAGGGTTAAGATGTGTGTGCGCTCTCCGGGATTTGAACCCACGACCTTGTGTTGTTAGCGCAATATGAGCGCATTTCGGGAGCGATTACACCGAGTGATATTACAAAATTCTTCGCTAAGCACTGGAGCAGCGGATCGCGGAAATTTCACAAAGTGCTTGAAAGAAACAGGCTCTTAAAAAGAGCTCATAGGAATTTAAGTTCCAGTATAAAAGATAATATGGTATGAAAAGAACAAAACCACAAAAGCTCCCGTAAATAAACAACAATAGGTACATAAAAGCACTTCCAAGCCACCAAGAGACAAAAGGAGAAAACGGGGAAAATCACAGGCTTCCCCTCCTGCTCCCCGACAACATGAGTGTCAGAATAATCACACCACAGATAATCCCCTGTCTCACTCTCCACGCTGTGGGTCGCCTTCTGGTCTTGCTGGGGGGAACTGGGGGGGGGGGGGGTGTCACCTAGACAGGCCACTATGTGACGGACTGAAAGCGCAGTAGGAAATAAAAAGAGGACCTCAGAGAGTCAGCAGAAAAGTCATTCTGTGGAACTGGACCCAGATCGGGATTAGTAACACAACGAAGCCCCAGATTTGACAAGGAACCCTGACCCGGGGGGGGGAGGGCTGTCCGTGGCTTGAGCAGTCAGAAGTCGGCTTCAGCGTGGGGCCTAACAGATGGAGATGCCCAATGATCCTCTAACTCACCCTGCCACTTCGGCACCATTCACAGAACCGTTTACTTTTCGTTCAGTGTGCAAAATGTACTTATTATAAAATATAATTTAAAAAATTACAGCCTTAAAAGGCATGACGGCCAAAGGCGCAGGGCTTCTGAATGACTGCGAACTATATCTTGGCTTCTGTTTACAGACAAAGCCACCAAAAATCAGCACAATGTCACAGAGCAGCCCGATATCGGCTGACACCTCCGCACTTCATACTATTAAATTGCCTCAGCGCAAAACAGGTCAGAGGCGCGCACTGGCATAGTCTGTGGTTGGAATAGCGCGTGTGGTTTTGTTGTTGTTTTAACTGGAAACATGCTGCAGATCTCCTGACACTGAGAATGAACAAAAAAAGAAAAAACAGAACAACAACACAACAGCAGCAGCGAAGGATGTCGCTGTGGGGCGCGGGCACCCGGGGTGGCAGCCGGAACACGCCACGTGGCCGCCGTTGGGTGGGGGGGGGTGGGGGGGACACACGTGACATACCTACTGCAGCGGCACGTGGGCTGTCGTGGAGGACACACGTCCCTAGGTAGCCCTCCAGCTGGGAGGGCTGACGCATTACTGCGCGCGCATTCACAACACATACAGAGGTGTGGGGGGAGGAGAGAGAGAGAGAGAGAGAGAAAGATGGTTAGGGCCTATTTACGGCCACATGTATACAAACGGGGGGGGGATTACAGTAACTGGCCCTTACATGGAAAGTGATTACCTCAGTCTTGGCCCGGAAACGCAAAGGTTTTCATTTACCACACTTTTCATTGTCTATGCCGCACTACTAGCAGTTAGCATTGCCGCTAAATTTTCTTTAAAATGTTACGAGAAATAAAGCACACGTTTCACCCTGCCTGTATAGGTTTCATTTATCCGTTACGTAAAAACGGCCGTCGTCATGAACGCGAAATTTCCGCTGCCTAACCGTTCCTCGTCCTGACGTGTCCGTGCTGAAGCTAACAAACATGGACGCCTCCGACGAAAACAGCATTTTGACTTATGAATATTTCACTTTAATTCGAGTGCTGTGTGGCACAGTGCTGTTACTCTCCATGTCCTCACAGAGCCTCCTGCTCTTTGCGTTAAAGCACGGCAGGTTCTAAATATTTTAATCAGGAGGGCAGGGCTACCACTGATGCACTGTAAACAAGTGAGCAACACATTTGTAGGTTTACTTATTTCATATGGCACGGGTTACTTTAGGTGCTGATATCAACAACTAATATTAATAATAATTATTAATGACTAATATTTCAGACAGTATTTATAAACAGCTAATAGTTAATAGCCTGATATTACTCTTAAGATGCAAAAGTTCAGACAAGGTTACATTGACCTTTTAAAAATGTCAAATGGCTGAAGAAAAGAAAATAAATACATTTGAAGAAAATAAAACAGGGAAAATTGGTTCAATTTTTGTCCAATGCATCAAATGTTTTAAGATACTGAGCACAAGCATGATGTTATGTTAACTTTGATGTTTACAGGAATGCCATTACAACTGGAATCTTTGTTCATTTTGGTAATTGCACAAATATGGAAAGATGGAAAAAAAAAAAAGAATCAAGGAAAAATATACATTCATAAACAAATATGAAAATGAAAGCGATAATTTAACGTTCCATGCGATGGCGAGAGGAAATTAAAGGCAGAACCAAAAAGTGAAATATTTGGACTGTCGACCGGGATGCCGCTGTAAGATCTGCATGGGTTTATTTTGCTTACCCATCATATCCTTTGTCTTCTTGAAATGTTTATACCAGCGACCAAATTCCTGACACTTCGCCGCAGAGACATTTGCATAGTAAGTGCTGTTCACAATGGAGGAGATCATACTCTGTAAAAGAGAGAGATGAGAGTTGGGCAAAAAAGGTCTTTGGGGATCTGGAAAATGTAATATTGTAACGTCTGGGGGTGGGGTGGGGGGG
>JAODJU010000138.1:17949637-17960829 GCA_026776725.1 Gnathonemus echidnorhynchus | reverse complement strand
TCAGATGGATTGGGGGGGGGGGGGGGGACACACACGGAGACACAAGACCCCGCCTCGCCCCTGCAAGCTTCCCTCTAAGACAGACAGATTACATTTGGCGCATTGAGGACATGCAGCTGGAGATCAGTCTCTCTCTCCTGATTGTTCTGATTAGTTAATTACTTTATACAACACATCTGCTGCATTGATGCATGAATTATACATCAGCTGCATGTGGCGACCATTATTTCATGTTTCTTCTACCTTCCTAACCGACGTACTCGGCGGAACAATTTAAGGTGTTCCTACCTAGGTGCAGCTCCCGGAACGTCGGGAATACCGCCGGAATTTCGCGGCCACACTTTCGCTTGACTGGATAGAAATATCGTAAATGCAGAATTACCATCTGATCCTGGGAACAGGAACAGGCATTAATGGCGAAAACGAAACGGGATATATGAGGGAATAAAGGGAATCCAATTGGGAAAAAAAACAAGTTTCGAAAATGTGAGTGTGATAAAGAGTGTGGGTCTGGAAAATGAGTGCTCAGTGCACACGCGTGTAAGTGCACACGCGTGAACACGCACGCAGGGGGCTGAGGAGGCATCCTTGCAGGAACACCTTAAAGTGAAGAACCGCTCCGCCACCTCTGGGGGAGCGAGGGAGCGGTAGAGAGCGACAGCTAACGTGCACTAGAAATAAACAGCGACCCCCCCTTTTCCTGACTGGAGGGAGGGTCTACTCCCCCCCCCAACTCCCATCCATAAACTGCCAACCCAGACTGTGAGGGGGGTGCGGGCAGGTGGGGGTGGAGCGTTTAAAGAACATTCTGGAAAGCCCCCCCCCCCCCAGCTAGGCCAGGGCTCACCTATGCAGCTGGATTTTCAGCGTGACCACGTGGTAGACGTCCTGCAGCATGTCAGCCACGGTGGCGTCCGGCGCGTCTGTCACGTACGACAGGGGTATGGGGTTCCACCTGCCCACCTGGATCAGACCTGTGCGAGAGACCGGCCGGCTGTGAGCACGCCCTTCCCGGGGGGGGGGGGCCAGCTGTGAGGACAGCAGTGGGGTCTCACCTTTAGCCTGCGCGGCGGAGCTATGCGAGTAGCCCAGGGAGAGCAGGGCCATCTCGATCAGCTGGTTGAAGAGCATGTCCTTCCTCACCAGCACAAACTCGGCGTGCTCCTCCTTGCTGTCGAACTCCATGGGGCTCTCGTAGTGCTCCACCACACAGAAGACGGGCAGCATGTTGCCTAAGGAGACGCGACAGAGATCACCCACCCGTCCAGACCTCCCTACCGGTGCAGATGTGCACGCCTCCACTCACAGCTGTACTTAGAAAAATGTCTTTTTATCCGTTTCCTCATCTCCAAGAAGCTCCAAGCCCGACTATCCTCACAGGTATCATTAATCCTAATTTTAATACCTGCAGCCCACGTGGAAAAAAAAAACGGCAGCACTCCAGTCGTAATTTAGCGTAGGTCTAAGCATCGCAGGTACCCCCTTCTGGAAGGAAAGGGCAGGGCTGTTCCCGGAAAGGTGTGCGGGGTCGCAGGAGCGCCTCTGGTTCCACTCAACCTTCCCAGCATGCCTTGCGCCACCTGTCACACGGCCAAACAGCCTGCGGTGTTTAAGTTTTTAGGTAAGAGGTGTGTTGCTAAATTAAGATGGAAGGGTCACATAAGCCTTGTCTCCAGCTGTCCTGGCATTGGGGGGAGGGGGGGGGAGGTTCTCTACAAACATCACATAAGTATCCCTGATTTTCGTTTGTCTTTAAGACTTGATACATAGTTTTTTTTATTATTTTATTTTTAAATATCCACAACGCCCACACCATAATTGTTGGCTGTGTAGCCTACAATTAGCGCACCCTGTTTGAGGGCCTGTAATAAATTATGTTTTAATACTCTGCCTCCAGCTTTCTTAAGATCCAAACATTCCTGGCAAACAATCAATAAATAAGGACCAGATGCCAAGGAATGTGCTGAAGTGCCGCTTTTCCATTTTTAATAGATAAAGATCCAACAATAAAGACTGCTGTGTAGGTTCCTTTCCGAATCAATATGTGCTTTGTTTTCAGCCAAATGGAAAAAAAAAAAAAATAGACTGTGGTAAATGTGGTTTCGCTCACACAACACATACCGCGGTAAAGTTCAGCAAACATACTGAGGTCTGTGATTTCCAAAACATAACATTTTCACTTTAAATAAATAAATACATAAATGAGCAAACACATGATCAAGGGGTCTTACGGAGAATTCAGGGTGTGAGAGAAACAGACAAAAACACTGGATAAAATTAAAAAAAAAAATTAAATATATTATAAAATCGGTACTCAACAAAGAATTAAATGTGGAACAGATAACTACTGAAAAGGGGAGAAAAAAAAATGTCTGACCTCACAAAAATACTCCACATACCGATACAGGGAAATAGAGCCTGGAATTTAAGCGCAGTCTGCAAAGGTATAACGAACCAATGTCAATCAATTTCTGATTACAAATCAGACCAATAGACATAAAATGATAAGCTATGTTTAAATAAAAAAATAGTCCGTAACCAGGCCTACACATTTTTTCTTATAAACAAGAGATCAAAAACCACGATGAGTAAATAATGTCGAGAATTTCTAGAGTTCTCCAAAGGGTTTGCGCTGCTTCATGCCAGCCTCGTAAGCATAGCATCTATTTATTTTTTTGCACGGCTGCTGATCCTTGCAGCCAAAGACACCCAGTCTTCTTCAGCTTGACTTGTTTGGCTTTTAAGTTCGTCTCCGGCCCCTAACCTGCGCGCGCGGCGCAGAGCCGCCCTACGGAGCCCCGTCCGTTCACCATCGCTCCCCAGGCGGCTACCTTTCTTGTGGCAGGTCTTCAGCAGGTGTCCAGACGGTTTCAAGGGGACGCCAGAGATCTTGGGCCCGGCGCTCCCAAGGCGGACCTTGCCGAGGGGACTACCGTTCTGCTCCAGCCGCGCCATCTTCGCTGGGGGGCCCTTGGCCTCCCCCATGTTGTTGGGCAGCTCGCAGTTCTCCTTCCCCAGGCAGGTCTCACTGAGATGATCCATCATTCTCAGCACCACTGCTCACAGTCACCTGCCGATTCCCAAACAGAGCCATGCATGTCAGTCCACCCAAACGTCATTTTAACAATACGACGCTCCTTAACAAAGAAACTATTCTTTAGATGACTATATAGAGGAATGTCTCCCGTAACACAAGTGCTGTAAACTGATCGTCAGCCTAAAATCCCACAGCTCCGACTCCAGTGGCCAGAGATCAGTGCTGGGATATTATACTGGTAAGGCATCAAAAAGCTCAACAAGATTAACAGTGCAGTAAAAAAAAAAAAAAAAAAAAAGCTCTTACCCCATGAACTGGACCTTTCTTTCTTTGTTTCTTTATTTATTTATAAAAAGCATGTTTTAAATTACTATTAAAAAATTTCAGTTCTATTATCTATTAGTGTTAATGACTGACACTTCATATAGGCTGATAATCCTATTTGTACTTCAGCTATTCAAAAAGTTGCAAAATACTAAATATTTTGTTTCATCTAAAATGGTTTTAAAGCACAGAATCCTATTATTTATTTAGAAAATCAAAACACACAACGGAAAATCTAAAAGGAAAAAGTACCTGTCAGCACATTTCACAGAGATTTGTCCTCCCCACGAGTGTGCGCGAGTTTCACCACTGTTTACCACCACCAAGCTCATCAGTTGTGCACAGCAATCCCACAAGACACTGCCATGCGGTCAGGACCCAAGACCATTTGCACAATCAGCGGAAGAACCCGCTCTACTCTTACTAAGTTCTAAAAGACACAGACCTTAAATTCTACCTCCTACAGTCAAACAGGAATCTGACTGCAATGGTACTGTCCTGTAGTCACAGTGTGAGTCATTTAATGGTATTTGAAAGGAACAGCGTCGACATGTTTTACTGTATGTGTATAAACACGATAAAAAATTAAACTGAGGGGAAATGACGGCCTGTTTTTAGAATGAGGAGGTGATGTTACAGTCAAGTACAAGCGAATGGACAGGAGTTGGAAGTCAGGGAGGGCATATCCCGTAAAGATACATCTAGCCCAACACCCAGACAACACGCAGAGCCCCTCAACAGCCCCCCCACCTCTATAGAGCATAAAACTTTTTACGTAGCTTTTGCATGACGGACTGTCACACACACAGTGTGTCCTGTGCATACCTGCACCTGGCAGGGCTGGACTTGCAGATTTATTTGTAGCACATTTTGGTTCGTTTAATTACCAAAAGATACTCCGCTTTCGCATCGTTTTGGGGAAAAAAAGAAAAGGGGAAAAAACAAGCTGTTGACTAACTTGTAAGGTGCAGAGTGCGTGGGTTCGCCAGTCATCTGTTACTCCTATGCAAACAGCAGCAGCCTACGGCCGAATATTGGGCATATGACACTACCTACAAAATACAAGCTGCATTACTGACTCTGCAACTATCGATAATATTACTATCATCATCAACAACAACAAACTGATAAATTAATCAATTTTACTCGAACGCGGGGCTATATTTACAGTTCATATTCCTTAATTGTTCAATGAAAAAGGATGGCGAAGTGCTCGGAAATCGTCACAATAGAAGTGATATTGCAATAAAGTAAAGCCACTGCGCAAATGGAGGAAACGTCCAAGCTGGAGAATACGAAAGTTACATTTTAAAGCCGAGAACAATTTTGCAATTTTGATGCAAATTTAGCGACACCAACCTGAAATCGAGTACTTCTGAACTGGAAAGCATATACAGCCGCCCGAGTGCCAAGCGCCTTCTTCAAGTTCGTTTGAAAGAAGAAAAAAAAACTTCAGCGTTTTCTTTCTAGGTCGGTATGACAACAGATGTCAAGTCTTCTCGGGAAATGAATATTCTTTATTTGAAGACCGAAAAGGCGATTCCCCTAAACCACGGAGCGTTCGAGCACAAGTGAGAAGTTCAGCTTTGCTGAGAAACGGCAACATGGATGAGCGACAGATGCAGACGCATAATGCACATTATACCGAAACCAGTAATTGGCCTCTGTGCCAACGGGCTGAAAATATAAAGCTCGCCATGTTACGAAGTAACGACGGGTCACGTCTGAAATGTACGTGTATCGGAACTGTGCACATCTCAGACACACGGACATTGACGGCCATATGCTGCTGTCTCGGACACTTCTATGCAGTTCACACAGCCTGCAAATCCACCCCCGAAAACAACCAAGCCTCATACAAAAGAAACAAACCCTAAGAAACAGAAGTCAACAAAACACTAAAAACCCATCATTTATCAACCGGTAACCATCTTCCGTAGTCACTTGCATGGCTGTGTAGCTAGTAAGATCTCCAGCGGTTCGGTACTTCAGCTTCTCTACTGTCCAGGGTTGGAGAAAAACGGAGCGTCTGCCTTTTTATCAAGACGATGCATGATTATTACAGAACAGATGAGATGGGGAGGGGGAAAGTCCGTTTTAGTTTCCGATTCTGGAAGCAGCATTGACGCGGTGTAAATGCCTGACAGCTCCCCGCGTTGGGAATGTTTTCTGCCGGTTTTATTTGTGCCCGGACGGCGCTCCTCTGTCTTCCTCCCGTCCCCCTCTCCGTGTCCCCATTAAATTATTAGTTGCATTGACTCATCACTCCCCTCTCCGGCGCTCGCACTGACTGGGCTCTGCTCTTTCTCCTCATTTCAACAGAAAGTAACACCCCAGCCAGCGGATCTTTGCAGCGCATTTCCAATCAGCCAGCACAGCCTCCCGTGACGGTCGATCTCCTAGCAAAAAAAAGCGCAAAACCCCGAAAAATAAAAAGTAAAAAACTGGAAAGAAAGCAGAAGATGGTGCGATTTCCGGCTGTGCGCGCAGGAATTTTTAATCAGCTTGATTAGAGTGAGGCGGCTCTGCATTTATTACTGTATAACGCGCACACGCCACGGACCCATATTATGCGAATAAAAATAATGCACCATGTGATTCGAGGTATGTAAACGGTAAAAAAAACAACAACCAGCGTTTACTGTCGTCGGGGGCTTTATTGAAGAAGAGACAATCCGGTGTGTTCAAAGCAGATTTGGATTGTATTGTTTTACGTCAGTCGTATATTCGATAACCAGCTGATTGTTGAAACACAACACAAAATACAGGCTCTTGGCACTGGCTGTGCAGTTTAATATGCCTCAGTATAAAGGGAAACAAATACATTTTTTGTTCTTCAAATTATCTTCTATACAAAAATATAGCAGTTGGTAAGTGTGTGCTTTCGGATAATATTATTTGAACAACTTTATCATTTGAACTATGGCCTACTGTGTGTATTTACGCTTCGAAATGGGTGGGAGATTGAGAGTGTTTCTACAATGTGCAAAATTTAATGTTGCTTATTACCCAGCACGCGCCATATGGCAGGCGAAGGACCGCGAGCGAAAGGATATTTATCGTGGCGGAATATCTCGAGTATGGGAATTAATAACAACACATGCTGGCACACAGGCGGGGAGCGGCGATCGCAGGTGACGGGGGCGTGCAGCGCACAACCAAGCTTGGAGCCTATTAGCCACAGCGAGCAGATCGAATTTCAACTCTGACGAAGCCTGACCACAACACAAATGACACTGATATCACCCCGTGAACGGAGAGGCGGGGGGCGGTGGGAGGGGACGATCAGTGGCCAGATCCTCAACAGCAACGCAATACGAGAACGCAGGCGACGCACACCAAAGTTATAAAAACGTGATATTACCCGCTTATTTTCCATGAGATTCTATACCTAACTCCGATTTCCTACAATGTATAATAGGGGGAAGATTCTCATTCGCTATCCTTAATCTGGATGCGTGAAATTGCTCTTCAGGGAGAATTCTTTGTAATACTGGAGTTATTAAACATATGGTTGGATAATCAGCGAAGCTACAACATCAATTTCCACACCAAATGAAACATTAAAGTAATTAGGAAATATACCACGCGAACACATTCTGAAGCTGGAAATCTATAACTTGTGAAGGGGAAGGTAGCCGTGCACACCTGAGAAAGGCATCCGCGAAACCAGGTCACACTAATAAGATTAGGTGAGGTATAAACACCGCTTCAGATCATGAATCGAAAACAGGAAACCGACAAAACAGGGGAAACATAAAGAAGGAGTGTTAAAATTACCTAACTACTTTTTGAAAGGTTTCATGCATAAGATAAAGCAAACAATGAAATATAGCCACTTTAAGATTTTGAATGAACGTGACCCTATAGGAAGTCTATGGCGCGTATCTAATCTAATTTGTTAAACCAACCAGACAATAGAAATGCACGCATAAGATATTACTTTCTGAATCTTAGTTGGTACAGAACTGTAAATACAGTTTTCTAGTGCAAGCTGGAGTCCAACGTCGTGACAAAAATGTGAATAGAATAAAAATTAAACAAGTGAAAAAAATAAGCTTACCATTTACTGACACTGTGCATGGGACAATGAACATGGTCCTCACTGCTTCAAAAACAATGCACTCACAAGGAGTTATGAAAAAATAAATCAGTCTTTGAATAACAATTCAAATCTGTCATTACATAAAACAAATCTCTGTCAAAAATATTTCCACCTTTTTAATATAAAATAAAAACATAAGCAAAATCAACCCCCAAAAGTCATATTGGAAAAAAAAAACAGATGTAATCTTTTGATCTGTCTTTGTTGAGGCCAACATTAGCTGTTGATTAATAAGCGAGAATCAGAATGTGCAGAAGACAGGAGCTGTAGCTTTAAACTCTGGCCCTTGGGTTGAATGATTTAACCTGCAGGCTAATGACATATTAAATATAATCCACACGTGGTGCCTGAGATCTGAAAAGAGAAGATTGTTACTCTAAACTGACACCTGTTAGCAAAATTGGAACTCAGAGAAAAAAAAACTCGCCAAGGTGCACATTTAGTCAAACTACTGTCAATCAGATATTGTGTTTAGGTGCTACTGTACTGCAATGGGTGCTACATTAAAATAAAAATAATGATAATTAATTGTTAACTACTAAATACCCTTCCTAATCTTCCTATTGGGGAATGTCAAATGATCAAATATATCACTTTTTTTTATTGCACCACGTTCCGTGATATAACACAATGCGGCTTGTAAACATTTTTGCTTCTACTGTTGCTCTTTATTATTTAAAAAATTCTCTTTATACTGTAGATCTTGTGGTTTGAAAGCAAAGCAACAATGCCACACGCAATTCCAGTCATTTTTATATAAGCTATTTTGCTTTTTCTAAAAAGCAGGTAGCTCCTTCACCTGTTTTAGTATGCTAGGTTAGGGTACTAGGTCAGTGTTGGTTAAATGCTGTAACTTGCAAAAAATAGAGTCTTACTGTCACAATTTAACCGCTGAGGCTTATCTCATATTTCTTTGTATTTTATGTGTAGCTAATGTCCATTAGGGTGGAAAGGTTAGAATGGAGAGGTTGCAGCATGGAGAATGAAGTGACAGCCATGCTCAGTGCTGCCACCTACCTTCAGTGATCGATGACAAAGATGTACATGTGGGTATATAGTAATAAAGTCTAACGCTGGGAGAGGTCAATCCTGTACAGCCTTCCAGTGCGTTTAGTTGATTTTTTGAGTCCTGTTCAGTGGGACTGCTTGTGTTCATGTTGTTAATTTGTACACCGCGTGTCACTTGTTATATTGCTTAAAAAAAATGCAGTGTGTAAACGGAGGCCCAGAGGCAGTGAGGGTTACCCACTGCATTAAGCCAATTGTTAGGATTAATAGATGTTAAATGCGCATGAATCACCCCATATCCACTGTTTGTACTTCAGATTTGATTAATTTTGATGCTGGTTACCTATATGGTAAAATGAAGTCTTGTACTTTGGCACACCAAGATGCTAAAAAAATACTATTGTGTGTGATGTTAAGAATATTAGGAAAAATGAAATGAAATGTGGTTTGGAAGTTGATAAATTATGAGGTAAGAAAACACATTTCACATTATTAAGCAATAAAAAGTTAAAGCATTTGCATTTATTCTGTACGACTACAAGATGAGGGCAGTATAACCTATAAATGAACTGGAAAAAATACCATAAAACTCAAATATGTGTGTGTGTGTGTGTGTGTGTGTGTACAGGGGGCATTAATATAGTATAATGATTGCTGAAGAGACAAAGTAGCAGCATGCTATGTGACTTGGATGTGACTTAGATGTGACTTAGATGTGACTTAGATGTGATAAGAACACTGGCTACGCTGCTCTGTACCTGAGCTGCACACTGCAGGAGCAGTTTGCATAAACACCTATAAGCCATATAGGCAGTTCTGAACTTTTCTGCGTCACCAAGAGCCACTGCAGATGCCTACACATTCCTCGAGACTCTGAAGCATCAACATTCACAAAGCAAGTCAGACAGCACAGGTTTCTTTATGAAGTTGAATCATTACGATCACTGCCGAAATAGTCACGTTTGTAATGGTGAGAGAGGTTTCTGACAAAGTTCGTTGAATTAAAAGAAGTGGAGCATCATCACAGGTGTCACCTGGGGGGGGCACACTGTCCTGAATTTTGGCGAATGTTTTACTTCTTTCTCAACTTTTGTGTTTTCAGTTGATTTGACCTCCATTCATACCAAGAAAGCAGCAGATTTCGTACGTGGTGTGTAAAACATCTACATTTACATATTTTGCACCCACTTTTGTCGAAAGCGACGTACAATGTGGTCACGTGTCATAAATCATATTGTAGTACTCAAAGAGAACAGCATAAAACTGGTCAGATATATCTAAGAAATGTCAAGTGTTGCTGTATTTGCTAATAAACAGAAACGCTGAACGGTGAAGGGCGCCCCCTAGGTTAGCATCTACCACGGTGGGCTTTTAGCGGCCGTTTCACGGACATGCCGCGGAGGTGTTTGTCGATACAGTGCTGACACTGTACAGGGAGGTGTAAATAAGCAGGAGGTCTTTGCACTTATGGGTTACAGCAGGTAACGTTTTCTTTACAGAGCGGAACTCGTGCTTGTGACAGCCACCTCTATCTGCAGGCCAGTGATGTGCACGATAGAGTCGCATGCCTGCGGTTTTCCGGATACGAGAAGACGGCTGCTCTTCCGCAGCACGCCTGCGCTCGCACTCTCAAAACGCAGGACCGGCTCCGAAGACCCTCGCCTCGATGACACTTAGACTGAGGGACAAACAGAAAGTCTATCTTCCTTATTTTCTCGCCGAGATCTCGTGTAATTAATGGTGTAAAACGAATTCTCTGTCACAGTCTTTCACGTGTGTCGGGACGCTGTGAGGACTTTTATCGAATCATCTCTCATTTGTTCCTCTGGTTTTTATCTAATTACAAAACGTATTGCCGGAAAAGAATCAACAAACATTAGTTTCAGCATCCAGAAAATTACTGTTCTGCCGCTGGTGTGGCCTCTGTGTCACATGACTGAATAATTATGGCTGTAATCGCTACCTCGTGGGTTACAACGTATTAGTAATTAATACTGTTAGAGGGACGAGGTCGGGTGTTGCTGGAAGAGCCTCTGAAGAATTCTTTGACCCCTGCTTTGTTGTTCAAATGCAAGCAAAAAAACAAAAATCCGCTGTGTCTTCACTCTGTCAGCCGTGACCACGGCAACGGCAGAGAGCTGGTGACCTGACCAGAAGGACGACTCACCTCTTGTTAAGTGCCATGCTAATGAAGGCAAGGGTGACTCTGCATTCCAGAGGCCACCACTCGGCACGGAGGTGACGTGCGGCTCGGAGCGAGAGAGTCCAGCTGCTCCTCTCTACAGAATAGCACGGAAGATGTCCAGTGGATCTCAGGATGCTTCCTGGAAGCTCGAGGACAACGTGCCAAAAGAACGTCATCGCGCCCTCTTTTAGTCCCCACCAGCCTTTCAGGGGAAACACTCAAAACGTGAATTACTTTGTATATGACAGAGTAACAGAACACCGGCCGATGGCATCTTAAGGTTCCTTAAATCCTTTCTCTACATTTGCATCAGTGATACTTAACACAAAAATGCCTTTAAATTCTCACGGATAGACTACCTACAGCTACACTTAAGGGTTTGTAAAATGTATCCATTCTGAGTGCTATCTTATGTTTGATAATAGACAGATCACTGTAGGGTTAGCACAGAGAGACTGCACTCAAAACTAATTCACATCACTTGATCTAAACAGAGGTGGCCTGGGGGGGGGGGGGGGGGGGGGGGGGGAGGG
>JAODJU010000138.1:17920673-17934651 GCA_026776725.1 Gnathonemus echidnorhynchus | reverse complement strand
GCGGGGGGGGGCGGGGGGGGGGGGTTGCTCATATAAGGGGAACCGCTTTGTGGTTGTCACTACAGTGGGGATTGTGGAACAGAAAAGTACTTACTGTTTTCTCCTCAATGGAGATGGGTTTCTATTGTCAGAGTAAATAATCAGAAGCCAGGCACCATATTTCCTGCCATAGCAACATCAGTCCCCACTACTGTCACATGTTACTCAGAATAAGTAATCATAACGTATCGTACTGTGTAGAACATCTTTTTAACAATATGAGATGCAACCTAAGTTTTTTAGCACACATTTATGGATAATTCTCAGTGGCTCCTTTATTGGTTTCTTGCAAAATGCATATGAGGTTCCATCAGTCTTACAAGTGATCAATTGTGAGATCATTGTAACCTCTCAGATTCAATTGATGTCGGGAAGGGAACCTTTGTGACACATCACGTAACCATGGCGATGTCTCGTGTGCCAGGAAACACCTGTGCTAGGGCCAATCACTGTGGATTTAGCGATGCACCTTCCCAGAGTCAGCTTCATTAGGGCATTCAAAACACTTCAGTGCAGCATTTACAAATGATTCAATTAACATTTCTCTAAGAAAAGGAAGATCTGAGAAAGATTAAATCAATGTTAAATCATTATTTAAACCATTATTCACATCAGTTAACACCACTATATGTTATTCAGGCAAAAGAAACGGAAGATTTTTTTCTGTAAAACCCGGTCTTTGCTTCTTGGTGCTGGGCATTGCAATCTGATTTTGATTTAAATGCACATTTTCTTAACTTCATCTTCTTCTCATTTCTTTTCCTGGTGAGGGTTGCCCTGGCAGCAGACCATCTCCATGTTGAAAAAGCACATGTAGACTGTGTTGGCATATCCACATAACCTGTGCAAGAGAGGAGAGTTAGTCTGTCTCACGGCCAGCCCAGATTCTGTTTTGTTCCTTCTTAAAGGTCAAACTACGGGTCAGAGAGGCCTTTGCACCACCCTGGCACTGCCTTTCCCAGTTGAAGTGAGAACTACATTCTCCCAACAGTAGAAACACACCTTCTGGTTCTGGTTCTGGTTCCCGTCACCCCTGTTTGCCTGAGCAGAGGTTCTTTGCCCACCTTCAATGTGATATTGAACTGGCTCATCAGCCATGTCACCCCGACAACATCCAGTGCTCTCAGCATCTCAGGTTTCACCCACCGCTTCAGGCTTTCCACCCTGCAGTGAACCATCAGAATTTTCCAACACTGCCTCCTGATGAGGAGGCAAACACACTGGGGTGGAGGAATTCCTCAAAGTGTATCATGTGAATCATTTTGGATTGAGCCAGATTGGGTTACGAGGGTGGCCCGGACACCAGAGGCTGGCCTGTGGTCACCACCCCCAGGCCTAGCGCCAGAGCTGCCCCCAGGTTCCTTTCATGGACGTCTTTGTTGAGCGCACACAACCCCTACACGATGCCGAGCTCACGATCCTCTCTGTGGTCCAGAAAACATGTGCTACTTATTTTGCTTATCTATTCCATGTTACCTTTTTGAACTTTAGATCCAGCATTTACTTTTTACATTTTGGTTTGCACATGTAGCACTTGGCATGATGTCAAGTCGACTGTCTAGAAAGGGTGAGTATTTAGGGCAGAGTAACTCAGAGTAACACAAACATGTGATTTTTATGAGAATAGTATGATTTGTTTTGCTGTCTTTCATGTTGATGCCTCTGCTATATGCTATACTTAGTCACTTACCTGTCATCACAATTAAATACATGTTAGTGAGGATATCTGTCCTTATTTCACACATGGTTACCGTTACAATTTATAGCTGACTGCTTTGGTAATTTAGCAGTCAGTACAGCTAAAGAGCATTTTAAACATTATTTGAGATCTTGTTTTGTTGCTGAGCCCAGTTTCAGTTCAGCTGTGTAGGTGGTCTACATCTACATATAACAGCGTTTGGCACATTTGTGGCACTGACATTAGGTACGTGAGTCGCCCAATGTGATCCCTCCTAGAAAGGACTCTGTTAATAAGATGTGACTCTATGCAGTTTCTCTGCCCATCAACATGTTACATCAACAACTGGTCCAGACGGTACCAAAAACTTGGACTCTCTCCAGATACCCCCCCAGTTGCGTTTTTCCTCCTGAGTTGCCCTTTGGACCTGCGTGTGGTTCTTCTGCTTCCCTGTTTGTTTCTGATCCTTGTAGAATCATGGGTTTCTAAACATCCTTCTCCATCCTTTTTCTTTCCTGCCCCCCTGCCAAGATCGAATAAAGGTCTACCGATCTCCAGATCGCCGTCTTTTCCTTTGCTCTCCCATCTGTCACATGCTTTGAGTATCACGCAGTAGCTTACGGTGCCTGCTAACCTCTATAGACTAGAAGGTCCCATAGGTGAGTCTTTGAAGTTCTCTGTCAACAGTTCACCACTCATCCTTTTTGGAGAAATAACATAAAATCCAAGTGCCTGACTCACTCATAAATGTTCAAAGACATCCTTAGCGCTGTGATTCCGTTTATGGTTATTTAATTAGGTGACCAGGCGGGCAACTTGCATTGCACATTCACTTCAAAAGTAACAGACTCCCACAAGGATCGGTACTGAGTATTCCTCACCAGTGTTCCTCTGTGCTCCCTGTGCAAAACACAGCTTTCCAACAGCTTAAGTCACCATTGCTGTGTTGAGTGACCCCACCTGCCTTTTTCCTGATCCTCCTCGTGTTTCCATATATGTTGAGTCATGCATCGTGAATATATGCTGTCTAGATGACTATCCAAAGGTGAATGATCACAGTGTTTCACATCTATGTACTACACTCTCCTAGGTATTCACTCTGTTCTCATGTTTATGCTCTTTTCAACTCTCTTGTGTTTCTCTGCAAGTGGCTTCCTAACAACATCCAAAAAATTGCCCACATCACAGACATAAGACTTGCATCTTCTCCCTTACTGTGACTGGAGTTTCTCCAGATAGAATTGTGTCCTCCAGCTCAGCTCCATCCTAACATCCTGCCTGTGCATGTACAAGACCGTGACACGCAAGGCTACGTAAATATTACCACAGTATCTATTAAAAAAAGATCACTGTAAACGAAAAATCAAAGGGAAAGAAGTTAATGTCTTACTACACATGCTAATACTGTGCTTTTTGAAAATTATATTTAGGTTCCTTAAGAATTCAGAGGCAAATAAAGATGTAAACATGGTCAACACCGTGTTGTTTCCTAAAGTTTGTTGTCTCCACATTGCCAACATACAGGACACCTGTCATGCCCAAAAGTGTGTACATTTTTTATAGCATATATTATCTTTCGATTCTAATGGCAACATTCCCAGAAATCATATTATCTTTCAATACTAATGACAGAATTCTCAGAAATCATCGCTGACCCAATTTTAGAGGTTTGTTTTTTCTCAATGCATTTTCCTTTTGCCACACTTTTATTAAGATCTCAATTATCTCTGCGGTAAAGTTATAAAGAAGAACTGAAATCTAATGAGCAGTGGGGGGAACAACAGGTGGGGGCAAGACTGACGTGGCGAGCGACTTGGCTGTTTCTTAGAAAACCAAAGGATTCACATCATTTTTCAAGCTTGCCATTAGTTGCTAATGATTTGGATTTTTTAGATGAATTGTTGTATCAATCTCTTTCACTGGCAGAAAAATCCATTATTAATCAAAATCATTAAGGCACAACAAGCAAAGTAAATTACAAAGCAGTGCATGTCTAAATTAAATAATTACTGCAATATATCATGACAGTACGGTTTTGATGGGTTAAAGGTAAACATGCGTCACTCGAGACTGTGACAACATTGTTTTATAAACGTTTAATGACTGATATAAGATCATAAATGTTTATTACACTTTTGGGTGGCTGTAGCGTATAATAGCTTTACCCTGCGATTTATTGCAGTAAGGTAAAGGTGAAAACGTGCACGGTGTGGGTAGTAATGTTTCGGGTTGATACTGTGTCGCCCAGCTCCTTTGGTACATTTAGATGTTTCAAATGGAAGCTGTACTATCGAAACTTGAGATTGTATTTAATCTGTTGTGTGTGACGCTGATCTTACTTTCTAATACATTTGCAGCTCATTAATTCTTTCATTAAAATTAACGACTGACATTCTGGCTGATGTCCTCTGCTGATGTTTTCCTCCCCAACACAATTTTTTACTGTCACTTAACTTTGTGTTTTATGTCACACTTCTTTCACTGACTGTTTATATTACAATGAAACTTCCAAATAAATTTTGTTGTCAACGCTGCACTCATGTTCTAAATCAATTTTATTCATGGAATATAAAAGGTTAAATGTGGGCAACACTTTCCAGTTTTAGCTCATTAGTCGAAAGGCAGAGCTTTATTGAGGTGAGAGGGTTGGTGGAGCCCAGAGGTCTTCAACTCCAGTCTTGGAGAGTTACTATTTCTCTGCAGGACTGGAGATGGAGACCCCTGGTGTAGCCAGAAGACAGGAACCAGGACCCAGAAAGCAGGAGATGGGAGGTAGGAAACAAGAATAGAGCTAAACACCAGAAATGTGGTTTCATCTAGCTGATACTATGTTCATGGGACAGAGTTGGGCAGAAGCACCAAATCTTGTGGTCAAGGAATGCCCAAGCACTCCGGTTTGCCGAGATGACAGTGAGGACGGCCGTTACTGTGAATCCCCGATCTGACGGTTGAAAATTGCACTAGGCTGCTAACTGAAACACCAATGGTGTCAATTACATGTGTGCTAAAGCAGAGCAGAGATTCTGATCAGTGTGTAGTAAGTCATGGGAAAACATAAAGGCAAAGTATCCCTTTGGTCAGTATCACAATCGTAAAGCCTCCTTTAGGTAATCGTTTAAGAATGAGCCACTGTATTGTATAATGTCCCTGAGGTAGGAAATATGAGGGCGGCTCGCAGACTGAAGCATTAGCCTGTCTTTACACTGAGACGCCTCAAACAAGCAAACACAATTTTTCCCTTGCAAATTCTGCATGACAGAAATAGCCCATGGTGAAAACATATCCTTTCCATTCACCGCTCTGTGATCCATCATAAACAGTCGGTGCCAAACGTTCCCGTTGGCCGAGATTCCCGAGGGGGGGCGGGGCTTAAGCCTCTATAGGCCAGTAAGCCCCCAGGGCCCCCGGCCTTGGGAAATGTGGCTAATTTTGAGTGCCTTGGCAGCAACGTTTCGCCGCGCCTTTGGGTCTGTCACAGTTAAAGGCTCCAGATATGGAGCAACAAGACCTGAAATGTTGGGCCCGTGTCTTTGCCTTCATCTGGATTGGCGTTGATAAGAACCACTGTCCATTTCCTGGTATCAGCCCCTTGCATTGGATTATGGGAGCTAGCGCTGCAGTGTGTGTGCGTGCGAGCGTGCTGGGGGAGTCTTCTGTGCCCCCCAGGCCCCCACCAGCGATGCCAGCGCTGAAATGCTTACAGAACACATTCCTATAAAGCGATGTTCTGCCAGCAATGGCTCCACATTAGAGTCCCTGGAAGCATCGGCGGGCCGCCCCCCTACAACCGGATCAGCGCTTTACAGGAAAGAGCGCAGTCACAAAATGTACGCAAAGGTGGAACAAAGATGGGATTCCGTGGACCTGCTTCTCTCATGTGCCGCTCGATGGAAAACCCAGTCAATCACTTTACATAAGAAAACATCCATTTAAAGACATAAAATTATTTAAAAGTCGAGTCACAGGTCAGGACGAGTTCACACAACTGGAAAGAGCGCGTGACATCTGCACGAGCACTGCCTATCGGAGAGAGAGCACTTTGCCTGGAACGCCTGGCCTCGTCATATTTTAAGAAATGGTTTCATTGAAAAAAAGCAGTTTCCTCTAACCACATTGACTTTCAAAGGCAACATTTGTCTACATATAGTTACTTTCAGGGGGAAAATGCTGAACTGTTAACGTTTTTTTTTCTTTCTTTAGAAAGGGATGATGGTCAAGGAGGCAGAAAAACACAGAAGTTAGAAAAAACACAATTTATACCCTTGACGATGCTGGGTGATTAGAACAAGGGGCAGGTCTGCATGATTCTCTTAAATGAAAGGTTTATTAGAAAGAAAAAAAATCAGTTACATATTCCTGTCTTTATGAAAAAAAAAACATCATTCATTGCACTCCTTATACTGCCGTCTTCGGGACGTTGAGACTCTGATCCTGTGTGATTTTTACAAATTGTGGAAGCTCTCTAATGCACTGGTTAAGAACAAATCAAAATGAATTGATTAACTGGAAATAACAGCACGGTGACCTGAAATCTGCTTCAATAAAAGATTAGCAGTGTAAAAAAAAAAAAAAATACCATTTTCACTCTCTCAGGTGATGACACAGAATTACTACACTACAGTCAAACAAAGCAGATGTAACGGGGTAATTACCCACTTAGCGCACTGTCTATCTCAGTGGTATAACAAGTCTCCTTTTGCTGCTATTTAATTAGTCCTGATAACATACTCTAAGCTAATATGCAAAATAGTTCAACCTCGAAAGAAAGAAAGAAATATGCTTTTGACCATTTCTGTAGTTTACCAATTGTTACGCTCACAGTCAATCTGTGTTTATTAATAAAACAATAAATGGAGAAAGATCATGCTGGGCATGGGTAGTATAAATGTGCATGTCTGTTTGTAAGAAGAGAAGCCTTCCAAAAGATAGATGAGTGGCAAGCAGTGACTAACTTCAGGTAAGCAGTAGGAGTTCAGAGAAAGGAGGAAACATGATTGTGCCACAACAAAGGACGCCTGAAGCAGGGTATTAGTAATGAAAAGCGTGTCGACTCATCTCATCAGTGGGAACAGTATTGTTTTGATGTTCTCACTGAGTGTGACGTGGAGAATATTAATCTAATTACCACACATTAATCTCTGTACTTGACATATATAAGAGGAGCTCTCTTAATGCTTTCTGGCCATTGATGTTGGCTACGCTTTACACGCAGGGCGTGCTAATATTTCAATTAGCATATGCAGGCATGCCGGATAGTTTGAGACAGCGGTCCTTCTTGGTGTTGTGAAGGTGTGAACTCTCAGCCCGTTATCGTGCGAATTTCTCGTGATGAAAAAAAAAAAGCAGTTGGACTTCTGCCACTTTGACATGGAAAATGCACACGTGCAGAGCAGCCCGGAAGGGGGGCGTGTCTCCAGCCTGCTCCTTGGCCTGAGCCAATCAGGTGATCGGGGGGGGGGGGCTGCTTCCCGCAAAGAGCTATAAGAGCGTAAGGCTGTCGGGTAGGGAAATTACCACCAGTCTGTCCACCAGTTTGCGGGATCATCCTGTATTGAAAAACTAAAATTGCTGTGTGCTATTTTGAACCGGTACAGGGTGGGATTTGCCCTGTATTTTGTGATTTGCCCCCCCAACAACTTGGCACAATTTATTGTGGGGCTACACTGAGGGTGGGGGACATCCCATATTTCTTCAGACTGAAAGTTGCAGCCCTACCTGCCAACAGTTAGACACGAGTAATTCCATTCACATTTGTATTCCTCATGTGGCCCGAATTTTCTGGAATGAATATATAATTGATGTATCATGTGACCCATTACATTGAACACAAGAAAGTGGTGCATAAAATCACATTAAAGCTCCACATGTAACAACCTCAAGGGGTCTTTCAAAGCTTTATAGTCTTATTATTAATCTGGATTTCCACATTCAGGTGTCCGATACACATGCAGCCAAACGCAAACTATTTATAATTAAGTACATTCAAACACGTATTAACAAGTATTATATGCTGCGTGTTTAATTATTAGATTTTAACTGAATCATTTCCCACGTAGCCGTTTTTTCATGCCTGTACTTAAATTCTCTGCACACTGTATGTGCTTGCAGTGCAGGGCTAATAGCCTCTTATATTTAGCGACGAGAAGAACGGTGCTCGGAAATCCGCAGTGGGTAGGATAATCGGTGGCTGTCAGCAGCAGGATTAACCCACTTGTCACTGGTTACATTATTGGTCCCCATTGGGTTACACTGAGCAGTATGTGGTGAATCCCACCCAATTTTCAAATCCTCATTTCTGCCATAAGTGCTCATGGCGTGTTAATTGCACAGTACAGTGCACTGCTAAAGCTTGTGGTTTGGACAGCTGAGGAATATCTATTTTCCCGCAGTGGCCTCATTATTTGATGGTTAAGGTGCAGTGTACTTGCGTCAATCTGAATATTCCGGAGAACCCTTTATCACAATTACAGTTAGTAGTCTGTTACTGGGCTGCAAATAATATTATTAAACATGTTTAAACATATCCTGTTTTTAATTACATTTTTTGCTTACTACAGTAGATGCGTCTGAGAAAAAACACATTGTGTTTGAATTGATACCGGAACTGCGTGAATCTCCTTGTCACAGACCTCCAGTGACAGAAAATTGAATAAACATGAAAATCAATTAATGTTCTAGGTCCTACACAGTCAACAATCATACAGTCACCCCCTGGGATACGATGGTCCGTGTTGCGATATTTCGACTTTACGACGGGTATTCAAATTCCATTCTGTTTTTCACTCTCAGTACATTATTCAATAAATTATATGAGATATTCAACAATTCTTTATAAAATAGGCTTTGTGCTAATGATTTTGCCCAACTGTAGGTTAATGTAAGTGTTCTAAGCATGTTTAAGGTGGGCTAGGCTAGGCTATGATTTTTGCTAGGTTAGGTGTGCTGTATTGAAATGCATTTTTGCCTTAACGATATTTCCACTTTACGATAGGTCTATCAGAACGTAACCCCATCGTAACCTGGGGGGTGTCTGTATTATTTTACATCAATTGAGAAACCTTATATGGGAGAAGGGAATGACTGGAATGTATGTACAGTGTTCTTAAGAGAGATTTCAGAAACTGGCAGGTGAGTGTTTGGGTTCCCGGTTCAGATCACTTTCAGGTGTTTCGGACGGAGGGACAGAGGGGACGACCCCAGATCCACGTCATCAGTCACTGAGCCGTTTAAGCCCCTGGAGGCATCTTAGCAGGCGTGACCAGTGCCCCTCCGCGCCCCCAGGGGTGTGGGTTTGAATCCGGCCAGCTCTGCCTGCCCCGAGCGCTCTCCAGTATGTTTGGGATCCCTGCCAGGGCACCCGGAGGAGTTGGGGTGATGACACTGAACTGCTCATGACTGATATACACTTTACAGTACAGCCGTTCATTTGCTTGTGTCATAATCAACCACATAAGTTTTCCACAATGGTGGGGACAATATCACCTGCAGATCCCCCCCATATACACAGGGTACTCGCACGGTACTGGTAGGTACATGTCCCAACCATCCATTCCCAAATCTAGGCCCTTCTTTATCATCTAACCTGTTCATTTAGGTGAGCAACCATTTCACTGCATCCAAACTTTGTATTTGGTTTTAATTCAACTTCATTACTTTTATATTGCACATTCACGTTACATTTTTACCAAAAAAAAAAAAAACTTTATCTGTAGATGTAAATAACATATTATTTGTGAATTTTCAGATGATATATAGATTGTATAACATCAGGTTGCCTTTGATGCATGTTCAGAATTTCACAGGTGTCCTCCAGTGCTATTCGGTTATGTTAAAGCTCGACTGCATGAGAGGATACACTGAAATGACAGGAATTACGTATGGAAAGGAAATGAAAAGAAAGTGGATGACTATAGCTTTAACAGGCTGTGATGGCAGGATTATACCGGGCGTCAGGCCCCCAGAACCTGCCGGGGGCCCATGCCCCCCCAGTACCCCAGGCAATACATCATTCATTCCTGCAGTCCTATGTAATTACACAGTCAGTCACATTATATAATTTGGCAATTTCTAAAATTAAAATAGTCTAAAAATAGTTAAATATTCATCTTTTCGTCACTGCTAACATTGGTAAATATCAATAGATAAATATCACCATTACATTAGTGGTATATATTTTGGGGGCAGTTGTCAAAATTATTCTGTAATTTCTTAAAATGGTGGAGTGTGTCTTTCCCCTTCGTAATGTAAAGGTACAGCTCTTACCCATAATATTACCCACTGTGATGTCATCTGGTTTCCAGTGGTCTGATAGGTAATGCGTCATAGGAATTATTATCGTTACTGTGTAATTTGTGTAAAAAAATACACTGGTACTTGACTATAACTACCTAAGTCATAGCTTTCATGTTGTTACTGGGTGGCGTCATATGAAAAATTCTTCCCACAACCTATGCCAGGCCTGTAAACACCCCCCCCCCACACACACACACACACACGCACACACACGCACCCTTAAATCTGCCCCGGCAATATTAAACGGTGATTCCTTTTGAGAACAAAGTGTGGATCTGATGCACGATCTACAATTCAGCCGAAAGTCTTACTGTCGTGTTGGGTGGGGGCAGTGCAGTAGGCGGCTGAGGAAATGCTGGGTGGAGCTCGCCCTCCTCTGGCAACGGGGCCCGCGCTAATCCCCCCACCTCTGTGAGCTGCCGCAAAATTACAGTCCTGCTACAATCCAGCCTCAGAGCACGCCATGTGTTACACCTTCCAAACACCAGGGCGGCAGCAAAACGGCAAAGCTGGGCCCAGCAACAGGGAGAGGCATGAAGGAAGGCCAGTGAAGCAGTGTGGCAGCCACTGGTTTTATTCTTGTTTTTTAATAGAAAATTTACAGGTAGAAGGGGAGTCACCTCAGCTGCCACAGAGCTCAGAAACTACATAACACATTTTTTGTTTTTTTCTTCTGGTTTGCTGATGAAGAAGATGCCACAGACTGATAAGATGAGAAAATGAAAGGAACCTTAAGCGTCCATGGGGAGAATTACTTTCTTAATTAGTACCTCGAACAGGTTATATGTTTGTAAATGAGCAGCTTAAGAGTTTCCAAAGCAGTGTTTACTGTTAGAAAAATAAAGGCACAGTGTCTCTCACAGCGCAAGTACAGTCTGGATCAAAAACAGGGATTAAAGAACAGGCTTCCTCTGGCGGTGACAGTAGATTTAGTGGATGTTTGGAAAAAGTCTAAAATTAGATTTAATATCCTCAAAATGTCCTGTTTGGGTAACATGTGATGCGGTATGAAAAATTCTTGCAGAAGACTTTGACCTGACACCCAGTTTCAGCTGGTTGTTGCATTATGTAACACGCCAGACGCAGCCAAACAGTTCACTGAGGCGCCAATCTGAAGCTCCAATCTGAAGCTCCCTCCTGGTCTCTGCTAACCTATTACTGGACATTTATCTCTGCAAGAAAAAAATTGGACTGTTTACCTAGCAACCAATTAAACGTTTGGTAAATACTCACAAAATTACAATCCCTTGAATGTCACTTAAATGTAAGATTCTGAGACATTTTCTTTCCTTTTCATATTGTATTGTTCATATTGTATTTTCCATAGTGATCACATAACCAATACTACTACATATGTATACCTTGTTTCCATGAATATTTATGCTTATTTTCTTTATACAGTTTGTGAATTCTGTGAGTTCTTTATCTGTACTACGTGTCACCTGACTGCACTGTGAATCATGTCCACAGTAAATTCTTTATGTACACTGAGCGCCCAGTGAACTTTAAGTTGATTCCAATTCTGATCAATCATACTTAAGGAGCTGTTGTGTTATGTAACTATTACTCGTCAGTATGGGCTTAGTTGAACAAAAACAGATAACATTCATTCTCTGTTTATTTTTCTCACACCAACTGGTTTCTTCTAACCATTTAGAATAACAGGCTACATGTCAGGACAATATTAACATGCTGTTTTAATTTTCAGTTCTTTCATTTTTAGAACTGGGTCCAAAACGCTGCTGTTTAACTGACATGAGCGACATTTGTATGACATTAAGAGAGTTTGATAATCTCCTTCAAAGCAACTGTGATGATTTCCGATGCATCTGTTTTTATAAATTGCCCTCGATTTTCAGCCCACATAGTTTGAACCCTGTGCTGGCTTCACATTATTAAAGTAAATCCCAGAAAAGAAAAAAAAAACTGACAAAAAAGGAAAAAAAAACAATATAAAACACAATAATTTCCCAGTGGAGTCAAAGCAATACATTCTGAGTGTTTACCATGCATTTACTCCTGTTTAAGAACAGTCAACAAACACGTACAGATCAAAGTGGAAAAAATGGAAGCTTTTCCAGAAGTAGGGAGGGTAATGGGAAGAGAGACACCTCCAGCTTTAAAAATAATTTATATATGAAATTAAATTCTGCACACACTTCTCTTAATTTCACTTTAATTAAACAATACTCAATAAATGGCGCATTCGGTGACCAAATGTTCACGGAAAGAGAAATGTAGGGCCCCTAGCCATCAAGACCGAAATAAAGTTTGTCTCCGGGGACGACACCAGAATCTGATCTCCTTAAATGACAACTGATGGTTTTAAAAAAGATAATTAACTTTTCAATTAAAGTCACATCTGACTGTGCAGTTATTTTCAGCACCAGTAGGTTGCTATTTGCAAAGAGGGATGTTGCGTTTTCAAATCTAGTATATTGTTACTTTGTTTCAATTGACTTTCAAAAACATTTTAAATGGTCAAAGGTATACATTGTAATTGCATGTCCTGTGTTCTTTTTTATGCATTTATTATGGTTTATGAGGTATGTTAAGTTAGTGGTGAGTGAAATAAGCAATTATGATTTTGTTAGGTTTGATTATTTTCTGTAAAAAAGTGAACATACAGCATTTCAAAAGTAAAACAAATGAAAAAATGTTACTATTAGTGGTGGACAAAATGTAAATCTTACATTTAGCAGACATCAGTAGTGTCATCTCAGCACCTGTCTCAGACTACCACGTTAATGTATTGTCAGGATTTTATTTATTTATTTATTTATTTTTGCCACAAATCAATTTTTACTTTAATCTGACCAGTATATACACATACACATGCATATGCACACGTGTTTCTGGAAATGTCCCTCAGTTATTACTGCCATGATGAGTGGCGGGGGGTGGGGTGAGGAGGGGTCTTAGATGGTAGACGTCACTGGTTGTGCTGGGGAGTATAGGCTGTGCTGTCAGCCCAGTGTCAGTCTGATGAAGATTGGCATTCAGGTAAGCTGTCATTCATTTTCAATGTCAGAGCACAGGCGAGCCTAACACCACGGTGTCTTTTTTTCCTCCGCTCTCATTACAAAAGGCAGGACATTATTCATAGAGACAGGGCCAGGGCAGGGAGAAGGGGGAGAAGTGAGGGAGTGAGTGAGCGAGAGAGAGAGAGAGAGAGCGAGAGAAGGGTAGAGAGAGGGAGAGAGGAGAGAGAGAGAGAGAGAGAAGGGAGATGTGAGTGAGTGTGATAGAGCGAGGGAGGAGGAGAGGAAAGAAGCACAACATCGTAAATAGATACATTTTTTTGTACTGAAGTGGAAAAGCAGTCGGCTGGTTTTACCCGATGGAATATTTGGATTAAATAAAATGTAACTGTAGCTTATTTTGCCATCAGTTAATTCAAAGACAACATATGTAATCATTATACGTGCTCGTTTTTTAAATCGGCATATGAAAAAATTATACTTTGTAACATAATTTTTCGCGAAAGGAAGCAGATCTGAAGTCTAACTTTGCATTGTATTGCCTTTGTATAATAGAAGAAAGTGGTGGGAATGCTTGGCGCGCGTGTGCCGTGTAATGCAGTTAATTTCATGGTTTGTATATTTTGTGTTTATTTGTCTATCCGTTCCTTTCGCCGTTATTTACGGCCCTTATCTGGGTTGAGACATAGTCTTGGCTACAGTGAACAAATATGTGGTCGTTAAAATACGAGAAATATTTCATATTTTCGTCGTCTGTTTATTTTCCTTCCTATAATTTCTAATCATACGTACAGTGCACCCGTACGACGATTTTATTTCTACATTAAATATTTAAAAATCTTGTAAAATGTTAAGCCTAATTGTTTTGTGCTGCAGCCTTTCTGGCTTCCTAAATTTCATGATAGATTTTAAAGTTTTTTTTAGGTTTTTTTTGAAGCATCAGTAATGTTATCTATCGTGTGTGTGTGTGTGTATGTGTGTGTGTGTA